>CM053501.1:31204045-31278105 GCA_028627145.1 Eidolon dupreanum
TAATATATTTTCTTGAGAAAGATGTCCTGAAATCATAGCCTTTTGAGGAAAAAAAAGCTGAGTTGAGTTCCAGGCAAATAAATATGTAAAATATTCCTTTACGACTGGGTCATGAACTTTTCAAATGAAATGCTCACATGATATTGCTGTGAATTGAAAATCAGTGCCTCCTGACTCAATAGATCTTGATGACACTCTGAGGACTTTTAATCAGTACTGCCTTCCCGACGTTGAATAAATAGTGAGAATTCAACTATTAGGAATTCCTGTTTTCATGATTCCTATCTTTTCCCCCACCTTTTTGTTGCAATTATTACTAGCTCTATGGGATATAAACTTTGTGGTCTCACATTTTCTGCAATACAGATGAGAAGATTTAATCATTCCTTTTGTTCTGAGCCTGTGGGAAGTTAGAGATTTCTGACTAAAAGGATCTTTTGAAGTTAATTGAGAACTGGGTCACCAGATACATTTTATATGTTCCCTTATATGTAAGAACAGTGAAATGGAAGCAAATTTCTAAAGGAAGCCACTTCACAGTACAGTGCTCTCAATTAGCAAATTTATGATTTTTTTTGTTGTTGTTAAAATAGCAAACTACCCCATTGTCATAGTCAAAATTAATATCCTTGCTGTGGACTTAATACTTGACAGGCACTCATTAATTCTTAATGTATAATTTTGTTTCCTTTGTTTAATTTTCTAGAACCTGTTTCCACATGCAATTATGATTTTCATTAAATAGGAGATCTTTGTTCCTAATTAGTTATCCAAAGATATTAATTTCATTTGCAGATTAAATGTTTTTCCTCTTGGGTTTTATTTTTTATATTTGGAATGCTTTTTTTTTTCAATTTTCACCTTTTAAAAAGAACAATGATCATGATGGTATTTACAGATAATATTGTTTAAACTATAACAATTAATACTCTTTTTTTGTTTTTATTTTTATTATTCTTTGGAGTGAGACTGTTTTTTGTAGAAGTTTTGGGCAACAAAATATATTAGAAATATCAGGTGAGTATCTGCAGAGGAACACTTGAAATCAGGAAGAGGAGAAGAAAAGGGGGGAAACAGATGAATAGAAAGTCATAGCACGTGCTCTGAATGAAGGGAATTGCATGAACATTCTCCAACGTGGCCTTGTGTTAATGTAATCAAAGAAACGCTTTCCCTTTGAAACTACCTGACCCAATTTCAGGTACTAAAATCTTTTAAAGGATGAGTCACCAGTGTGGAGCTCTCTTTACAGGTCACATTTCCTAGGGTTGTTCTCATTCCATATATTGATTTATCTTGCCTTGGTATTAGAAACTGTCTCTAAGATTTTAATTTGACACAAAATTATATGCCAAAAATATACAGAACACTCACACAAATAAGTTTTTCTATAATATTTATAGTTTGGATCTTTAAGTGGATGTGTAAAATTTCTTACTATTTAATTACAAAATAATAAAATCGATATTTATTTTGGAGAATGAACATTAACACTAGGTCAATTGCTTTAATTTCTGTTTTTAGTTTGAACCCTTTAGAAATGATTCTTAATCCTTTAGAGCTCAATATAACTTGAGCTATTTATATACTTAGCTATTTATATACTTACTAAAATACATGATGGTCTAGGTAATGGCAATACAAGTGAGGATTTTAATCTATTAGCATATTTTATGTTAATTATATAAATATGAAATGATTGCACATGTCAGGAAATAGGATTAGTTTAGTCTTTATATTTCTTAAGCCATGTGCAATTTCCCCCACATAATTGTAAAATAACACCTTTGGAGATTTTTGTCTTTATCTTTAGACTCAGTAATTCCAGATATAAGTAAAATCTGTTATTCTATTGTTGATTTCAAATTAAACTTTTAATATAGTTATCAAGGAAATGTTTCTTCTCCACACAAACAATCCTATTCCTATTTTATGCATGTCCTTGTAACATTTGCAGTTATTTTAGAGTTAGCTTTGTTCAACTAGTCCTAGAAAATCTGACTACTCTTGGCTGTGAATAGTTCGGCCTTGGGTTGTTGCTCATTACAATTTCAGCTTAAAATGCTAGCCAGTGTAGTGTTTAATGACACGTTTTATGCATACATATATACATACCTTTCAGAAAAGAGATTATGAGGAGTAAGGTTGAAATATATATATATATAAAAAACAATAATAAGACTTTAACACCTCTTTGGACTAAACCTTGGGTGTTATCCATTATACTTATTTCAGTTTTGTTTTATCCTATTGTTAATAATGTCTAGGATATCACATGAATAACATCTCTTCCTACTCCTAGCCCCCTTGGG
The DNA here is from genome assembly GCA_028627145.1 of Eidolon dupreanum. Taxonomy (NCBI): domain Eukaryota; kingdom Metazoa; phylum Chordata; class Mammalia; order Chiroptera; family Pteropodidae; genus Eidolon; species Eidolon dupreanum. The sequence goes on from CM053501.1 coordinate 31,206,358, forward strand.
AATTCAAAACACCATTAAAATTTCTTGACTAAGGTAATAAAACATCACTTTGTGTTCTAATGCTTATAAAATTGCTTTCAAATTCTATCTTCCCAGTATTTCCCTTCTTTTAGAAAAATAGAAATAATTGGAATATCTGCCCTAGTTTGTTTTATTTTTTCACATACCAGTTCCTTTCTATTTAAATCTTCTGATACCAAATATGTTAAAGTTTTTTCTCCATACCAACCAATTCCCCAACTCTCTGGACATGAAATGAGTGTCCTATAATTCAATTTAATTTTAATGCTAACTACCTGGAGTTAATGCAGAACCCAAAGATTAATAGCTCAGTCCCAGATTGCTACCTGTACTTTCACCAACTGGCTATAAATTTGAGGTTCCTGTGTCCCCCACCTCAGGTTTAATAAGTACTAGAACAACTCACAGGACTCAGTAAAACATTTCACTTACTATCACTGGTACATGTCAAGAACAGCCAGATGGAAGAGATGCATGGGGCAAGGTATATGGGAGGGCAGGTACACCATCCTCCCAGCACCTCCACGTGTTTATCAAACTGGAAGCTACCCCAACCTTGTCATTTAGGGGTTTTTATGGAGATTTCAATACATAGGCATGATTGATTAATTGAATCATTGGCCATTGGTGATAACTGAACTTCCAGTCTCTCTCCCTACCCCAGAGATGAGAGACAGGACTGCAAGTTAACTCTCTACTCATGCCTTAGTTTTTCTGCTGACCAGCCGCTGACCTGAAGCTATCTAGAGGCCCACCCAGAGTCATAATATTAGAACGAAGATGCTCTTACCACTCAGGAAATTACAAGGGATTTAGGAGTTCTGTGTTAGGAACTAGGGACAAAGAACAAATAGCTATTTCCCATTTTCCCATTTTACCCCCCCCCCCACACACACAATGCAAAGAAAGGTCACTGCTTGTCTCATGCCTGCTGAAACATCCAGAATGAACAAGGTTGTTCTTTTAGTACACTCAGTCACAAAAGTGACCAAATAACTCTAGTCTTTGTTCTAGTTAGGTCTTATCCTTTTTCAATACCACATTTACTACAGAATGAAAACAAGTCTCTTATTTTCTTTATATCTGTCATAGCCCTTAACACATTACTTTGCATAGAACATATTCCTAAAATGGTTTTGAATGGACTTTATTTAAAATCACCAGGGTAGCTTATCACTTTTCTTTATTAATACACATTAAAAACATAACAGCAATGAAAAATTGCAAAACTTGAATGCCACTTATATGCCAAGAACTATACTAGGTTCTTTGTATGCATTATCTCTAATTCTTACAATATTTTGAGGTATATCTTTTCCCCCATTTTGTATATGAAGTGCAAACAGCTTACTTGGTTTTCCCATAGCTACACAGCTGAGATTCAAATATAGGACTGTTGGAATTCAGTGCTCTCTGTGCCAGAAACTTTTGAAATGAAACAGAATTAGGGAAGTTAGAGCAATATTTTTACTGCCCTATTTTCTAGTTCCTAAAAAACTTCATTTTGTCCCCGCTCCACCTCATAGAATTTCCTTTTCTATTTCTATATCTGGTTTATTTTGATGAATTATAATTTGATGATGAAGAAAAAATTAGATTTGTTATATGAACATTGGAAAAGTTACATCAATTGAGTATTTTGCTTTAAAATTCAAGAAAAGGTGTTTTTCCAACCTGTGCAGATTTATATTTGAATATAAAATGTCAAAACATAGAATTGAATATATGTATGGTACAGTTTTATTTCTAAAGTTTTTTTCTTATTTAGAGCAATCAGTACCTTATAGGTCCATTTTTTTTTTTTTTTTTTTTTTGGAGAACAACAATCCACTTTATGCTTTGAGTTTATGATGAAAATTATTAAATAATCATTGAGACATATTTTTAATTCTATCCTCTACCTAGGATAGAACATTTACCCTTTGTACTATTTGTTGTTCAGCAGTGCCAGAATTCTATTGATCGAAGATGATAGCTATTTGGATAAGAGATACAGGCAAACCATTACTAATGAATGTGGTACAGGGGTATTGACAAAGTTAGAGTCTGCAGACTGACTTGCATATACTCTTGCATATAAATGGAGAAAAATCACATAGTCTGATAATTTCTAATGTTTCATACAGACTCTTTTCTGAGTTGTCTATTTTGCATAGATCTGATTGGAATTAAATAGCTTTTTCCACTCAATTGAAAAATCAATATTCAGAACTCATTTGAGGTCTAGTTTGACTCTCAGTTTAATCCCATGATTAATTGAAACATCTCACGTAGTTCTCATTTTTATTGTCCTTTTAAAATTCTATACAGAAATATTTATAAACCTATGATTTCCTCATATAATTAAAAAATAATTTAAAGTGGCACCAGTTTAGCAAAAATAGAGAATTTCAGTGGGGTTAAAGAATATTAAAAATGTTTCATTATTCAATTTACTCAGTCATACATTTGGCAGGAATTCAACCCCTCAATCTTTCCAGTTTCTCTGTAGAATACATTATCATCTGGCATACAACCTTAGAATATCTCACAAGGTGAGTGTGACAGAGTGTGAAGTAATAGAAAAAGTGATTATGGAAGCTTGTATTGGTGTTCCCAAATTTTACTTCTTCGTTTTGAGAAAGGATTATAATTTTCATCTATTTCTATGTAACTTGCTGTGCCTTCTGTGTGAAATACGGATTCCTGCCTCATGCACATTGGGCTTTGGACAATGGAATGTGATCAGATATTAGATATAACACATCTAAGCGGAAATCTTCAACAGCCATTGTGTCTGTTTCTACCAATCTCTAATTTCCCCCACTGTCATGCGAATCATACGTCCAGGTCGATGTCTCATCTTCAGCCTGGATTTTTGAATGAAAGGACATGTAGTAGCAGAGACCTTCCACTGCCAGCAGAGAACATGAGTGAGAAATAAACCTTTGTTGTTGTAAGTCATTGAGATTTATGGGTTGTTAGTTATCATAACACATCTAATACAAAATATATGTATTTTTAACTGCAGGAAATATTAATGGAATGGGTTTATTTTTTAGAGTTTAGGATAGGAAAGTAGTATTAATCTCATTTTAGAACTATGCCATTTTAAACATGGATATGAGTTATAAGTATTTTCAATTTATGAATACATAGAAATAATGGGTTTTTTTTAGAACTTCATTATGTTGTGATATGAACAATGAATAGTTGCTTTTTCAATGATAATTGTTTTTCAGTCCTAAAGGCAAACATTTTCAAGTCTAATTTTATTCCAATCAAATCTAAGAAACTAAGACTTTTATTGAACCAAACAGAACTTTATTGTTTTGAATACTTTAAAAATAAATAGAACTTCAACTGTAGTTTCAAAATCTTTTCTTGACTTCATTGTAATAGTGTTTGTTTTTTGTAAGTATAATTTGCATGTAACAATCATCTGGTTTAGTGTACTGAATTTAAGAAATCTAAACAATGGAAGTTTAAAACAGTTGTAGAACTATGAATATTTTGCAATTATTGAGATTCCTATTCATACTTATAATAGCTGTAAAACAATATTTGTATAGTTAAAAAATAAATACAAGTTATACCAAGAGTAGAATATGAGAAGTAAAAAATTACCTCTATTTCATCCTACAATCTTCTTAGAGATAATAACTGTTAAACACTTTTATTTTTAGTTCAAGTTGTTACCCTCTCCTGACCATAATTCTAAACATTATTCTTGAAACTTAATTTCTTGGTTTATAAACTTCAGAAATTCAGTTGTGATAATTTATATCAATTTATATCAATAATTTAGATCATTCATATCAATGTTTCTCAAACTTTAACATGCAACATAGATTGTAATTAAGAACATGTAGCTTTTTAAGCATACTTATTATTTGGTTTGTTTGGGATGTACTGCTCTCTAAGCCTGCCAAAAAGATGTCATTCTACAAATTCTTGTCAGTTCTCCCATGAATTAGTGTCATTGTTTTTTGATCTTCTATTTCTTTTCTATTAGATTTCATGCTTTAAATTTTTTTCTTGATTAATCCTTCAAGTAATTTTTCCTTTTAGAGTTGAAAATGTCTTTATTTTGCTTTCAAAATAGAATCTACTAATATATTGAGTATTGAATTGCAGATTCAATATCTTTTGCTTTCAAAATTTTGAAGACATTACTTCATTTTCTAGTTTATAGTAATGCTGATGGGAAATTTGATGCAAATCTTTTTGAGTCTTTAAAGTAAACTTAGTTTCCTTTTCAGAGGTTTAAAAAATTTTTAACTTATTCTAGGAATTATGAATTTTGTTAGTATGAATCTAAGTTTGGGTTATTTCAAATTCTTTGCTGTACATTTAAAGATCTCATAATCTGAAGACTTGAGTTTGGCTTTCAGTTATTAAAATTATTTCTTATATTTTATTTTCTTATTGCCATCCTCTACTATATAGTTCAGCATTTGAGTAATCGGTGAATCCAGTTCTGTTGATTTCTTTGTGTATTGACAGAGAGTTGTTTTCTGTGTGTATGTCATAATTTTTTATTAGATTATGGACAATATGTAGTACAGGGAAGACTGAGAATTTATGCCTAGAAATTAGCAGGCCTCTTCTGCTGTTATAGTGTAAGGTGTTGAGTCCATCTTGTCAGGAATTGAGTTGAGTTTGGAATTTTTTGTTGCTATGGTTACTCTCGGTGCACCACCACCTTCAGATTGCTCAGGTATTTCCTTGTGTTCAAACTGGAGACTGGTTTTCTGTAGGATTTTTCTGCATACTCCCTTTTACTCTCAGCTATCAGTCTTTCCTATGCCACAGTGTGACTCTTACTCCACATTTTTTCCTCTCCTCTAGTGGTAGACTATTGTCACATGTTCTTGGTGTTCTCTAGCCTGGTGGTGTGTGGGGCAAGAGGTGTCTTTTTCCTTATCCAGCCTCAAGTCCCCAGGTGCGACATGGAGCTTCCTCTGTACTCCTTATTCCCATGGCAGATAATCTCTGCAAGGATATTTTGCAGATTTTGTGCTGCAGCAGTTTTTCTGGCTTTCCCCATAACTAGGAGACCTTTGCTGGTATAGGGTTTGGGACCCAGGAATACTTCTTGACCCTCTGTCAGTGGCAGGATATTCTCTTTTTTACATTCCTACAGTCACAGTAACTCTTCCCCTGTCCTCTAAAGCGGCATGACTTCTTTTTGTGCTTTTAGGATTTTGTTTCATAGAGAAGGGTCTGGTGGTGCTCCAGGCTTTTACCACAGTGGCAGCTGTTCACTCCTGTATACCTGTACCGCCAAGCAAATCTATCTCCTATTTTGCCCCCGATAATTTTTTATGAGCATCTGGTAGAGGCCATTGCAAAGAAACCTGTGAGCAGGAACAAAATCCTCTTGAGTATACAGCTTCCCAGGCTTTTGTTCTCTCCCTCCATCCCACATTCAGGCTTTAGCAATTGTGATAATTTTATGTGTCAACTTGGCTGGATTACAGTGTCCAGACATGTGGTCAAACATTATTCCAGAAGTTTCTTTGAGGGTGTTTATGGATGAGATTAACATTTTAATAGGTGAACTTTGTATAAAGCCAGTTACCCTCCATACTGTGGATTGGCCTCATGCAGTCAGTTGAAGGCCTGAGTCTGTCCTCTTCTGAGCGAGAAGGAATTCTGCCAGCAGATGACCTTTGTACTGAACTGCAACATTGGCTCTTTCCTGTGTTTCCAGCCTGCTGGCCCATCTTGCAGATTTTGGATTTGCCAACATCTAAAATTCCATGAGCCAGTTTCTTAAAATCTCTTACTGTTGGTCTCTCGGTCTCTTTATTAATTTTGCTTCTCTGGAAAACACTAATACAGCAATTAAAAATAAATTGCAGTTAAAAATAAATGAATTCTTATAATCTTATCACCTGCTTGTGTGGTACCTGGATTTCATCTTCTCATGCTCTGCCATAGGTGAGCCAGAGATCATATCCCATCTCTCTGAGGAGAGACCTACCTTCTCCTGGATTTTAGGCTACTCGATTACCTTGAAAATTCAGCTCTCTAATAGGTTCAAGAAAAATGATGATTTCTTAAAAGTTTATTCAGCATTTTCTTCTTTCTGTGGTAGGCACAATGTTCTTTCCAGCTTTCTAAATCTTAAACAGAAGAGGAACTTTCAATGATAACCTTTTAAAATTTGTTAGCATAAAACTAGAATTTAAAAAAAAAAATCTTTCTTCCTTACAATGTTGATTTTTAGGCCAGAGTTCTGTTTAAGACTTGAAAACTGTTTATTTTTCATGTTATTTTTATTAAATAATGTGGTAATTCTTGTTTGACCACTCAGGTTTATGGATAAAAGCCTATACTGATTAGCATAGAAAGACAGAAGTCACAGTTCTTATGTCTCCATACCCTGAAGCTTCTACCCTCAGTTGAATGCCTGGTTGCGAATTTTCTTGAAGTATGTAGATTTGGCAACTCAAAGTCGACTTTTTGTTTGCAAAGTTGGGGAAAATCCAAGAAGCCCCCAAACCATGAAAGCCACTAATGTAAGCATCCTTTACTCTTGACAGGGAATATATGAACATATTTTATTCCCAGGTGGAGCCACTTTCCTTCCCACGTATCCCCGGCTTACATTCCTACAAGTCTATTGCGGAGGTATACAGTTGCTGCACACGTCATCTGCCTTTCTCTCTATCCCCGACTCACATTGTGATTGACCACTAGGAAAGCATTTGTCTTTATAAAGTACTTTTTAGAGCACTAGCCGGGAGCATATCCGGGAATTTTATCAGGAGTCCTGCATTTAATACATGGTACATCCCTATACCCCATCCATATTTTTTGTACCTGCCAGCTCCAAGCTTTAAACCTTTCAGTTCTTCACCAGGCTAAACAATTCCCATCTCTGCATCAGTCTTTTCCTATTAATGCTTTGGGCTATAATTTCCACTGGTCTAATTTGTCTGCTATTACACTCTCATGTGCATTCTGTCTGCCAGAAAAATCTCTCCTTCATCAATGGCATATTTCCCATTTTCATAGTATATTTTATCATTTATACTATATCTTTACTGTCACTTCACTGTGATTTTTTTTATTTTTTGGAGTCAGTATAGGAAATTGCTTACAATGAATGCATCACCTTGAACTAGAAGTTTCCTAGGAGATTTTTAGACGAGTATTTTTGATGAGTGTGATTCAATCCTGTTTAAATAATATATTACTTTGACAATCTATCCTATTATCCATTTACTAGCTATTCATTCAATTTATATTGAATGTTTTTGCATAGAAGGCACTGCTTTAGCTGTGGTAGATATAGTGAAAACAAGACAGAAGTTAGCTTATGTTCTATTAAGAAAGTAATAAATTATTAATGATTTAATTACAATTGTAATAGATTCTACAAGAAGTTTAGAATGACAGTATTTAATGGGAAATCTAACCTACTTGGAGGTGAAGGAAGATTTCTTCCAAAAAGTAAAATCTGAGTTCTGCTCTAAAGAAGAATGTATAGAAATTTCTAAGGAATGAGGTCAGGAAAAAGTATTTTATTTTGAGGAAACAGCTTCAAATAAAGTCCCTATTATCCTTGAGATTCAATGAGATCTATATTCTTCTTGGCAAAACCAAGCCCATAATTTCCTTTTAAAAATATTTATATATTTTAAAATATATAGTTATATATAATATATATGTAACTATAATACACACACACACACACACACACACACACACAACTTAATAAATTAGTGTCAGGAAATCAAGAGGTAAATTTCTAATACCTGCTCTGTTACTAATGAAACAATTTTGGGTAAGTTACTTCATTTCTTAAAGATCTGATGCCTTATTAAAATGGTTTAAATTATTATAATTGCTATAAGCATTTTGGAGAGCAGAAATAAGAGATAATGACATAATAGTTAAGAAACTTAGAAATGTTCATGTTTGTCTTAAACACTCTACAAATAGTATTTAACTCCACAGAAATAATTTGGAAATAGTACAAAGCTGTGTGTGCCAAATGTTCATTGAAGTAATATATATCATAGCAAAAAATGATAGGCTTAATTTTAATAACAGAAAGGTAAATTATGTTACACCAAGTTAATGGAAAATTATTCAGCTATTAAAATGGAGAGCTATAAAAACCCTATAGAAGCATGGCAGACTATTCCAAAAGTAAGTAAAAGCAGCAGATTATAAATTTGTATGAAACTAGGGTTATAGCTATGTAACATATTTTGTATTGTGAAAGTGCATAAATGAAATTTGCAAAAGTAAAAAGTTTCGTTCATGTAGTGGCTTATAGAATTATTTTCTTTTTCTCAAAGATTCTTTGATGTTAATATAATAATTTAGAGGGAAAAATGACAATATAGCTATAAACAATTTGCCCCTTCTGCTTCATCTTCCAAAGCCTAATAAAACATATCAAGATGTCTGTGCTAGATAAAAATAGTAATTTTTAGATATTCATGGGTAACACAGTTCTCATGCTCCAAATACAGAAGATGATGCAAAATGAGATAAGGTGACTAAATCTCTCTCTGCATGTGTCAAATTCAATCATCTAAAAATAATTCCCTTAGGCCTCGAGTCTATTTGTCTTTAATATATTTCTACTGGAGTATAAACAGTCCTGAGAAGGGTGGCTCCTTAAGGCATTATTAACCTAGCATGTTTGCTGACCCCAGTTGGTTGAACCACTAATTCTGTGACAGAAACATATGAGAGACCCTAGGGTAGAAACAGAAAGAAGAGCAAGAAGGCGTAGAGCAGAGAGGAGGAATTGCACTGCATCTAGCAGAATGCCCAAGGGAGGTTATCACAATGAACAGTTTTGCCTTAGTATGTCTTATTTTTGTTTGCTTTAAAAAATAAATATCAGTATCTATCTGTCAATCTGTTATATATCAATTATTTACTTTTTAACAAAGCACCTCTGAGGGGGACACCAAGAAATTATATTTAAAAACAAGTCTAAATGGGTAATTAGAATCATAGAAAAATACCTATTGGTAGACTATCAAAATCCTACTTGAAAAATACAGTTATGTTAACAATGCAGGTCAGCAAAGATGTCACAATTGGGCCTTAAATTTGGCTCTTTTTTAGGAAGCCAAAAAAATCAATGAAGACATGTTTTTTTATACAGTTCTGATAATAAAAACAACAGAAAGAAGACATGCTCATTTGACTAGAATCAAAGCATATAATTGAACACTAAAATGTTTCTTGTTCATGGGAGGGAAATTCCACTTAAAATTTTTCTCAGGCCACTTTTCACAGAAAGTGGATGACCAACTGCACTTCCCCAAAGTTTTGTTCATTAGGAGGATTTTCCCTTACCATTGTCTTGTTTGCCTCCTCTTAGCAAGGAAACTACAACTGCTGCCCATTTTTAACTTGATTTTGCATATTAAGCTGACCCATGGTTCTCTGAACAAAGCCAGGCTTTTCTTCCTTGGTTGGCTGGTTTTACGAGACCTTCCTCATATAACCATAGATGTGAGTTCAGGAAGAACTACCAGTCAATAATGATGGTATGGAGGTATACACTACATATTCATGCAGTTTGCTTGTGACTTCTAGTCCTGCTTGTGTTGGACCCATTTTAAGATAAATTGTTATTGGTCCACGTTTTCATATGACTTGATGTGTTAGAGACTATAGTGCTCCATCTGTCACTAGCAGTGGCGATCCTTATTGCCAGTGGGTAGCAGGTGATCTATTTTCAAAACTCCATCTTAGTGCTTTCTATCTTAGATCATTCACAGTACCAACTGTTGCAGGTGTGTTTCCTGGGAAGCACACACTGAGATGCAGTTTTAACATACCCTAATTATGCTCAGGATTAGCTTAGCATTCCTCTCTTTCCTGAATTCTCATCTTTATGATTGGAAGTTCACAGGTAGTGCTATGAATTCATTAATTACAGAGAACTCCTAGACTACTAAGCTGAAATCCTAAGAAAGTCTTGAAAGCATTATGATATAAACTAGTTAGCTAATTAAAAAACAAAAAACAAAACATAATTTGTCAGTGCAATGTTGACACATGTACTTTCTCATACGTGTAATGCCAGAAATATTTACCTGAATATGACTGCCAGATTTGTGGTGATTAGAAGCCTAAATACAAGCTTCCATCATAAAGATTTCAGAAAGCTGTTAAAATTCTTAGAAACTCTCCTATCATTATACCCATGGGATCTTATTAGAGACTGTCTAGATCCAGGTAGTGTGGTCAAGTGTTGAATTCTATTTATAGTTTAGAAAGTTGTGTTCTTTAGAAAAATGAATACTTGAGTGGGTGCCTTTGGTCCCTTATTACATAACAGAGAGAATAACTTATATGCTTACTAGTTTCCCAAGAGTAATATAAGCATGGATTATGATAATACCCATGGAGTATTTGGAGTTTTTTAATGGTAAATAGTATTAATAGCAAGAATTTTATTTTTATTAATTTTGTTCCACAATTCTAAGCTAATAGTAATTCAAATTTTTTTCAGTAAAAATTTAAAAAAATATACACTTGCCAGGTACTATTAGTTTCTTCACTCATTAACCCCACTTCTTGATTTAAGAACTCACCTCTTAAATTATTTCAAGATTACAACACACTAGAATGTTAGAAATCAAAAGCTTCTTGAAACTGCCAAGAGGATTTGATAAAAACAGGTTATCAAAAATTTAAAAAATGTGGTTTATAGATATTTTTCTGCAGTGCTAAGGCTAGTGAATTTAGAGAAACCCAGAATGAAAACTGACAACATAAAAACAGTTAAAATAGAACAGAAATATTTATGTCAAAATGATTTGATGGAGGCCAGTTTGCCTTGGGTGATACCAGACCCTCTTTGTGTCGCTATTTCTTCCATTAGTGGCCTCAGTGGTATCCGTTCCATAATATCATTAAAATTGTGGTCGTATGTTCTGTTATTTTTCCATGTGATATTTTATATGCTTTTCTCTCTAGAAATATTTGAAGTTTAGCAAGGCAGAATTAATCTCGAGAATGGAATATCAGGCATCAGAAAGCAGGTGAGATATTTTGTGAGGGTATTCAGATTTGTTGATCCTTTCTGGAGGGACTGAGATTTTACTCTACTTGCTAGTTAACAAGTTAGCCAGCCACACTTTCATAGATGACGGCAGAAAATACATGACTCGTAGGTCAGAGACAGTTAAATAATAACTCGAAATGAATGGGCAATGGTTAAAGGTAGGCATGTGGGTGACAAAGGAGGAACATCGTCTAGGGCTTGGGAGAGAAGAGTGGAGAGGTAAATGGTTCCATGCAGGGAGGACAGCCTACACAAAAGCATGCAAGTACCTGAGAACATTAGAACACTCAGCTTCTACTGTCTGATGAATTTTCATGGCCTTGCTAGGAGCTGTTATCTGTCAGAAGCAAGACCTTAAAAGGTAGCACTTGGCAGAAAGCAGTGCTGAAAACTTGATGTCATAATGCAATTCGATCTATGTCCTGACTTGATGCAGGGTGTGGCTGACAAGCAGTGGGAATTTTTCGTTGTCTTGTCTAAGAGTATTTGTTACTGTCCTATGACTGCAGCTTGGAGGTTAGTTTATTTTTAAAGATACTGCAACCCTCTAATAGGTATTCTATTATACAGAAACACACTTCAAGGCAAAAAAACAATTGTAAACACTATAAATCTACCTCTTTTTTTCCCACAAAATTTTGAACTTTAATAACAAAGAAAATCATTAAAATTATGCTAAATGTTGGTGCTTATAGCATCCCATTCCTGACCCCCTGCTGTCTGTAGTTTAATTTTCCTGGGAGATGTAATCCATATCTGTGACTCAATGTACACCCTTCTATATGCTCATGACTCCCAAATCCTTATACTGACATTCTTAACTGTCTTCTCAATATATCTCAATATTTAGTAATATTAGAGGTGCTTAGCATTCTAAATATCCAAAAATGGATTAAATTATTCATCACAAAACATTCTCTATACTTCTTAAGTATATATGTTACTGTTATCAGCCTGTTACCAATATTCTTTCATCCATGTATATTTTTTCTCCTATATATTTTCTTGAATTCATACTCTCTATCTTAAATGCACTGCCTTGGCATATTCTCACTTTCTTACCTGTATTGTTAGGTAGAGAAGTTTTTTTTTTTTTTTTTTTTTTTTTTTTTAAAAAGGAAAAAATAAAGGAATGACTGTCGCAGAACACAGAGAGAGGAAATATAGTTGGAGGAGAAGCAGGCAGAGGAGTCAGCTGCAAGGACAGAAGAAGCGGAGAAGATGCAGGACCTGGTAGTGTTTTGAGAGAGACCTGAGCTTGGTGTTTCCAAAGGGCTTTTCAGCCACACTGTCAGCGTTATGAGACAAAGTCCTTTTCCAGCCTAGTATAGGGTTGTAGAATGTGACTGTCACCATCCTCAGAGATAAATGGGATATTATGTTGCGTAGTGTGACATCTAAAGAGTTTCTACTCCATGGTCTTAGCTTTTCAGTGGATAAAGGCAGGGACTCCAACACAAGGTCATGACAGAATACAAAGATGTATCCACAAGAGACTTTTTTTTGGTAGCATATACAAGGGCAAGTAATGTATTGTGTCACATATACAAAATGAGGGACACTGACATATGAGGCAGGGTGATAGTCACGGCTACAATCGGGCAAGGACAAATATATTTTAAAACAATATGTGGATTAAATAATCTATTTAACACCTTTAGTGATTTACTACTGTACACCAGTTGATTATCTGGGTCCTGTGCAAACAGCTGTGAACAAGACTAAGTCACAGCCCTTTTGAAGTTTACCTCGTGGTGGAGGAGTCTGACGATAAACTAGTATTCTCAGTATAATTTCAGACAGTAGTAGGTGCTATGGGAAAAAGCAGGTAGACAGTGATGGAGAGAGGGGCTATTTTGTATCAGGCGGTGAGGGAAGGCCTCATTGATGAGGTCATGTTTGGGCAGAGACATGAATGAAATAAGGAACCAAACCAGGCAATGATTTAGGTGAAGTAGTTTCCATATAGAACAATTAGCAAGTTCAAAGATTTTTTGTACCCTTGTTTTCTTGATCAAGTCAGGATACTGTTTGAGTGGAAGAAATAGCAGTTTTAAGACACCTGGATTTTCCCCTCCCTGCCTTTCTGAGAAAAGAAATAGTACAGAGGATAAGGAGAATGCATAAAGTAACTGTGCTGTTGCCATATTTGATCACTCTGTCTCAGATTCCATATGCATTTCATGTTATTACTTCATATGAAATGTCAAACACATACTTTCTTACTGACATGGCTAAAGAGACAGCTGTGAGAATACTCACCAAGGCCTCTCCCTGTGCTCATCACTCAGTGGGCTCTCCTTTCCACACACGTTCTCCCACCACAGTGCAACGTTCTAGTGACATGTGTATCTTCACCCTCCCCCACTCCCAATACTACTAACACAGCGACCTCCTTCAGGGTAAGTGTGTCCCCTACTAACAATTAATATTTTCTTTATTTTGAATATGGGCGCACACACAACAGGATGAGAATATCTGTTTTTGTCAGTAGCAGAAATAACATTTTTTCATACCATATTTCAGTTGCCACAGATACTATAAAACATCATTTATGCTCATTTTTACTTCAGATTTATTATATTTTGATAAGTATGTTGAAAAATAATTGGTTTCCAGTTGTTACAGATATTATAAAATATCATTTATGCTCATTGCTACTTTAAATTTATGACAGTTACTAGATTTATGTACTTTCATAATATCTAATACATTAAAATAAATGTTATTCTATTATAAATTTTATTTTTGTTTTTGTAGGTATATTTAAAAATAATTGATTCCTTTGTTATCCCATAATTTTATTTTATATATTGAGAAAAATTATTCTGAGATGAGATCTATAGATTTCATTGTAACACCAAAGGTGTCTATGCCACAAAAAATGCATTTGCTTTAAGCTCAATTAATTTATATGAAAATGATTTGTATAAATGAGACAGTTTTTCTTTTCTCTCATAGCACTCTCTATGTGGTCTCATCTATTTTCCTGGTATGTTATTAATTACCAACATATTCTGATGACTCTATTACAAGGCCAGGTCACTTCTTTGAGCTAGAAGTAAGATATTTTATTGCTTATTTGACATCTTAACCTAATGTCTCAGAGTTATTTCAACTTTGACATACCCATGATTGACTCCTATCATTCCCTCTCAAATCTGTTCCTGGCCAGGCTTATGCACTGAGCAACATTGAGCCTGTCGCTCAAACTGGAAATCTAGGAGTCATTTTTTGTTTCCCCTTTTCTATTACCTAAGCATCAAATCTATGAGAAGGTCCTGTCTGTTTTGCCCTCAGCTTAAATGTACACACTTCTCTCCATCTTTACTGTTCCCACCCTAATCCAAGCTGCTGCCATGCTTTAAAAAATTTTTTTTAATTTTTTTATTGGTTAATACAATTATATAATTTTCAGGTGTACATTATAATTTGACATCTATATATTCTATTGTGTGATTACCACCCAAAGTCCAGTTCCCTTTAGCTACCATATATTTGATCCCCTTTACCCACTTCATCCTCCTCCTATCCCCATATATTTGACCTCCTTTACCCCATCTACCTTTCTCTTCCTCCCCCACCCCCTACCCTCTGGTAACCACTAGTCCATTGGCCATGTCCCTGAGTGTCTGTTTGTCCTGTTCATTTGTTGCTTTTAGGTTTATATCCCACATATTAGTGATATCATGTGATTTTCAACTTTTCCAGTCTGGTTGATTTCACTTAGCATGATTATCTCAAGGTCTATTCAGGTTGTTGCAAATGGCAGTATTTCATCTCTTCCTTTGGCTGAGTAATATTCCATTGTATATATGTACCACAGCTTCTTTAGCCAATCATCTGTTGTAGGACAATAACTCTCTCCTTTCTCCAACTTGCTCTGTACCCTGGAGGCTGGCCTTTGTCGACTGCATCAATGGTTTCTTTGCCATCTGGCTCCCTGGGTTAACTAATAGGGAGAACTCTAGAGCTCTGAGAGAGATGTTATTTCCTCCCTAGATTTCACCCTGTGCAGTCCCCTCTGGCTGGCTCTATTTAGTTGGTCAAGGCCTCTCAGGCAGCCTGATCTACACCCCCTCTTCTTCTGGGTTCTGCTAACTGCTGCCCTCTCTCATCCTTTTGGCTGGGGTGTTAATGGTTCTTCTACCATTAGATCTATGATGCTGTGTTTTCTGCTCATAACTTTATAAATAGTTCCTTTATTAATTCCTCCTCATTTGCCTAACTCGAGATATATATATATATATATATATATATATATATATATATATATATAGTTTATAAATAAAAGTGTGTGTGTGTGTGTGTGTGTGTGTGTGTGTGTGTATAAACTATATGTATCTCTCTTGTTCCTGCTGAGACCTTGACTCTCTAATTTTTTTCTTATTTGAGACATTTCTGTGTCCTGTTCTTTTACCTGGAATGTGCTTTTCCACATCCTTTACATGGCTGACACCTAATTTTTTTAAATATTAGTCAAAATGCTTCTTCTAAAGTGTTCTCCTTAACCAAACTAGATACAATGGGTACCCTTTGTATTTTCATTTCTATTTTTTGGTTTATGTCTCTCTCCCAGAGGACTGTTAACTTTCGGAGGGCAGAAAACTTTTCTGTCTTGCTCTTGTACAGTACTAATCCTTGGTAACTAGTGTAATACGAAGCATTTAATAATGATGACAATGGTAATGATAATGTCTAAACCATACTGTAAGTTTACTCTGTACCAAGAATTGTCCTAAATGCTTTATATATGTTAACTCCTTTAATCCTCACCATAATTCTATGGTGTGTGTGTGTGTGTGTGTGTGTGTGTGTGTGTGTGTCTGTCTACGATTATTTTTCCCATTTTGCTTCTGAGGACTCTCTGAGATGCACCTGAAGTTAAGCACTTCATCCAAGGTTACATGTTGTTTAGTGACTTAAGTGACAGCCTAATCTACAAAGATACATTGTGCTTATCTGAATAACATATGTCAATCTGTATTTTGTAGTGTTAATCTAAGAAAATACATACTTGAACAATTTCCTTTAAATGTGAAGATAAACCTTGTAAGTGACTTAGGGTTCAACTCTAATGTTAACTAATTTTTTTATATCTCAAAGGTGGCAACTGGCTTATTTAATGCCTGACTCTTATAACTTTGAGTTATTTCGCGATAATCAGTAAACTGGATTGTATTGCACTGCATTTTTCCAAATAAGCCTTCTCTCTAATAACACTGTGAAACAAAACACAATCTTATGACCTAAGATTCTGCTCCATTCCTCTTAGCTTCCTTTTTTACGAAGATGTGGATTAAAGGGAAAAATAGTCACTCTATTTCATGATCTCTAAGATACAACAACCCAGAAATAGAAAGTGTGTAGGTTTGTCATTGTATATGTACCTATTAGAGCTTTATCTGTTTTGTGAATAGAACAACATTTACTAAAGTGTATTCTGCATAACTCTAATATCACAGAATGGATGCTCACTTTATTGGTTTCCTAAAACTCTGCAGAGTCTATTGCCTTTTAAATCCACTGTATACTCAAGCATGTCAAATATTCTCAGAAGTCCTAACCCCTGCTCCCCCCTCCCCCCAATCTGTTTATCCAGTGCTTTCAAACTTAGTTGAGCAAGATCCATTTTCCTTTGGAACTTCTAACAGAAAAATTTTATAGAACATACCTGGGAAATATTGCTATAGGCTTTTCAGTCTATATATATTGGCATGAGTAAAGTATTGTCTTCTAAATATGAGAACAGAAGTTGACCTTAAAATAATCAATGAAAAGGCTTGAGGAATTTACTATTGTAGGAGGGGAACTAAATTATTTACCTGTAACTTTTATTATTCTTATTGTTCACATCCTCTCTGTATTAGCTGTGAACTCTGATTTCTATGAAACATGGCAGTTGCCCATAATAAATTTTATATACCTAATAGGAGTTTTCTTCTATATAAAATGTGAAACCAGATTGATTACTGGTAGTAAAGATGATGGTTCCATTTCTATATATTATAAGCTAAGGTATTCTGTTTGAAATTTCTGACAAAACTAATTTCTGTTGGCAAAGTACTTTGGTATCCTTTATTATTTGGAATAATTTTCAGAGAAAAGAAAATAGAAAAGACAGTGCTATCACTATGAGTCATGGAACATTTTAAGAGAAAAATGTCATGTCAATTATTGAATTAAAAATTTAAAGGTTTTTTAAAAATGTAGAACTTAAGCACAGTATCGGAATAATGATAATTTCCTTCCATGTAACTAGATGGTAATAACTCCTAAAGTTCCCCTTTCTGGTCAGTTACCTTTGCCCTTACCTTTGGCTTCTTACTTTGTATTTCATTCTCCTAACCTCTTTCCCTGTTGAATAGACCATCTAAATGACTATTGCAGTATCTTCACATTGGTTCTCTATTTCTTTCTTTTGCTCCTCAAATAAATATCTCCCCAAACTGTTATATGCAAGTTGTGTGAAGGGCAATCTTCCCTATTACACAGGCAAACAGAGGTTTGTCCTTTGGGCTCTCCTATTTCTCCCTTGTTTAGTTCTCAATAACTGCACCTGTGCCTGACAAGTCTTATTTTTAAAACATGCAAATTGAGAGATGATTATGCTTCTGTATGTGTTTTCTATTGACAAGACTGTCATCCTTTGCGTGACATTTGCCTATGAAAAGCTGCTTACATTAAACAGGCAATTCGTGTTTAGGCGGTTAATTGAATGTTTTAGCTTCTCTATTTGAGTAAAGGTAAATTGTGGACATTTAGTTATTGGAAGAATAGCGAAAGTCTTCTGATGTGAGTCATATGACTTGTCTGTTTAACTTATTATGCCTGCAATGAAGCAGGTTTAATTCTTGGATAGGAGAGCACATGTCCTCCTGAGTCACAAAATAATCAACAGAATAAGCCACTTAACATAATTTTATTTGAGGGGTGAAATCTTGATGAAGGGGAATGGTATGGAAGGGAAGAGTGCATCCTCCCATATTTCTAGGTGGCTTCTAGCATGGGATTAAATTGATACCCTAATGGAGTAAAAAGTTACTGAGAATTCACTGTACATGAAAATCATAATTGTCTTTATTAAACAATATGTTCAAATAAATCTATTTTAAGTTTTAGATAAGTTATAAAATTGCCATCTGGGCATAATCCCCCAAGAAGCAAAGTCCATTGTTAAATTCACTTTTATAAATGAGTTTTATTAATGTGACATTCAAATTGCTCCAAGTTCTTTTCTTGTGGAATAATAGCCTTTTAGTGAAAGCAAATAGAATTTTCTGAATTCTGGAAGTAGGGATGAATCAAAAAGAGTGCCCAGCACTTCCTTCCTCTCAACCCTTGCATTCATGAATTATTTTTCTGTTAATCCCACACCCACCTGGATGGCAGTTAATCCTTCCAGTTGCCCTAAGGAAGCAACCCATGGTGTCACTTATTAGTGACAATGTATATTCTAATAAAAAGTCAACAAGAGAGATTGATAAAGGGGTACATATTGCACATCCCACAGTAAACTACTGGAAAGAACACATTTTATCTGATGGCTTTTACCTCTCACATACAGTACCCATTTGGCTTCGACCTATCTTTAAGATTTTTTTCCCCAACACTTTCAAAAACTTTCCTCTTTTATGAATAATAGATGTTTGTCTCTGTGCCAACTCATAACTTCAATTTTATTTTCCTAATTTTCTTCACAGCATTCACCCAAACAGAGATTTCCTACCTTTAGAAGTCACATTCCTTAAGAACTGGAGCCCAAAATAGAAACATGGAAGTTATTTTTAAATAAAGTTAATTTAATATTAAAGCAATACTACTCATATAGCACAGAATATATATTCTGACCCTCAGAAATTTGTTTCTGGGGATTCTAATTAGCCCCAAATATAAGTTCACTGTTTTATATAACTGGCAGCATTAGTGGTTAAAAGTTCATGGGACTATAGCTTTGGGTGTCTAGATAGCAATGATTTAGGAAGGAAGACCAATGAATGTTACAAAATCAATTAATATTTAACATTAACTTGCCCTAATTTTGATTTCTGTCTCATTGAAGGCTAGAGAGCAGAATATTTGAGATTCTAGCATGGGGAAAAACAAGTTGCATATAAAATTAGTGTTATTATTACATGAATGAGTTAGAATGGCTCAAAAACAATCATAAGCCATAGTTAGCATGTTACTTCAAGGTAATAACTGAAGACATTATAAAAATTGTCAGGAAGAATTAGAAGCACACCTGGTAACATATCTCAATGGCACATATGGTGTGTTAAATGGATGCTTATATGCTGTGGTATAGTGCTGACAATGTAACTCCAGCCCTGCATAGAACATAGAACAAAGAAATTTCTGGGAAGAAAGGTTAATTTACTTTAAGTAATGAGTGCTTAGCAGAGGTAGAGTTTTTTATTTTTTTTTTTTTAAGAGAAATAATTGTTACGCAAGTTTTGATAATGTTATTCCTGTTTTGGGAGTAGATTTTTACTGTATGTTTTGATTCAGGGCAAGAAATTTGATTTCTACAAAACAGCCATAAAACGACAATTGCTTTTGAAGTCAGTTGCTATTTCAGCATGTCTTTTCTGTAATTGGAATGAATTAAGTTTCATGAATGCAATCACTTAACTCCCTTTTATTTTATTACTCTTTCACTATTTGTTTCATTTGGAAACAATTTGAAGTTATTGAATGACTAGACTGTTTATGATAATATATATATATATAAAGTCCTAGTTCTGAATAATAATTAGCTAATTCAACATGTGTTAGGATAGGAAGCATTTACACATTTAACAATTGCGTGTTGATTATCTGTTATGGATCAAGCAAATTTCTAGATACTAAAATCATAGCAGTAAATAAAACTAGCACAATGTTTATCCTTATGGTGAAGCTTCGTCAGGTAGTAGTAAGTGATATGAAGGAAGTATAACAGAAAGAGGGAATAAAGGATAAAGGTCTGTGATTTTAGATAGGGTGAAAATTGTATGCCTTTCTGGGGAGGTGCAATATGAACACAGATCTAAAAGAACTGTAGGGGTGAACCATATATGTATCTGGAAGAAAAACATTCCAGGCAGAGAGAATAGAAAGTACAAGGGCCCTGTAGGAATGTGTTTGTTGGTTCCTTAGAATGGACGGTGATTAGGGTATGGTGAGCAACAGAGTTAATCAGAAGAGGTCAGAGAGGTATCCAGTTCTGTATAGTTCTGTGGATCAAGGTTAAGAGTTTGGATTTTAAATGTGAAGGGAAGGAATGATATATTTTAATTTAAAATGATTAAATTAATTAGAATGATTATTTCTGACTTCAATGTGATATATAGGCTGAAAGAGAATAAGTCTACTGTGATAGTCCAAATGAGAATTAATAGGGACTTGAGATAGGGTAGAGAATTTGAAAATTGTTAGATTCTGGATGATTTGCTATTGGATTATATGTTGGTTAGCAAGACAGAGGGAAGCCAAGGACTCCAGATTTTTGACTTGGGCAAAGCAAAGTATGTTTCTGTTGGATAAAACTCAAGGCTGGCAGTTCTAACATCTGTGGAGCAGCAAGAAGAGATAAAAACAGCAGATATGGTTTGAGGATGTTTGAGGATGAGAGGCTGAAGTTGCAGTTTGTTTTAACACACAATTGGACATGTGACAAGTGTAGATTTCATATTCTGGTCTAGTGTTCAAATGTGGGAGGAGGTTGTACGTGTGTGCTCAAATATGGCACTGCAAAGTTCTTCATGGAGAATTTCTGAATGCATAACAAATTGGTGTATTTTGTAACAAATTGCTATATTTTGTAACAAATTGATTAAATACATTTTGATTCTTTAAAGAAAGGACCAACTGCTGTGCTCTTTTATAACTATGTAAAACAAAATTGTTTTGTTTTTCTATTTGAAAAAAAGCTGGTAGTAAGGCATTCTGCTTTTCTCTTAGTGGCTTAGAAATAGAATGGAGGGATAATCACTAAGTGTTTCATTATATAGTTGAGGAAATTATTCCTAATGACACTTCTTTTTAAAGAGAGATTTTTTATAAAATCCTTAATACCAAATAAAGTGTCCTAAATTCTTCTAGAATTAAAAATAGATGACTATCATATCCAGTTTAATATGTCTTTATATTAGAATAAATTTATCCTCAATAAAGCAGCACATTGTACCCATTGTGATATTTAACCACTGAAGATGCTCATGGAGAAGCATCCTGATACTATAGAATAAGAATTTGAGTTTTTTTAGTGGAAAAGTTTTTAACTGTGGCCTCTGGTGGCCTAGGAACTCCTGAAATTGTGTGTGTAATTTTGTATATGTGCATATTTTCAGGAAAGAAACCCTAAAACTTCTATAAATTCTCAAGTCCCTGATCTCTTTGAAAATGTTAAAAATTATTACAGTTGTAAAACTAAGAAATGTTTTTCTTGGGGAATGTTTGGATCTATATACTAGCAATAGTATTTGAGGAGAAAGCTATCACATTGCCTAGTACATATAGATGGTCAATAAGTGTTAGCTAAATTTCCACTGGCAGGGCTAAGGCAAAGTTGCTAAAGATTATTTTGAAAAGGAGTAATGAATACATCTGGAAATAAGAGGAAAGAAACAGTTTTGAATAGATAAAGGAAGAGAGAAAACAAAAAGGTGTACCTGTTGAAAGAAGTGATAACTTCCTCAAGTATCCTTGCGTGGAACCCAGACTACTTTAATTCTCAAGATAGACTGTACCTCAGGACAAAGAAAATGGGAGAATATAGTTAATAGTGATTATTTTTATAGAACAATGACATATTTTAAATTATATCAAGTAGAACAATTCTTTGCAATCATTTTAAAATCTTATTTCTAATTCTGAAACTTGATAATAAATGTATCCTTTACTGTGTATCAGTGAGCTTATATTTTTCCAAATTAATATTTAAAGTTGTGATTATAGTCAAGTTTTAAAAAAAGATGCTAAATTGATACCTGATTGATTTTCATGGAGAAAAAAATGTTTTGGTAGTGGATTTTTAATTAATAGTATTAAATGGATTGCCTATTCATATGGAAAATAAAGGTTTATTTTCATATGCCATACACAAAAATAAATTTCAAATGGCTTGCAATCTAAATGCAAAGATCAAACCACTAAAGACAAAAAAAAATCAGGACATCTTTATGATCTTTTGTAGGCAAAGATTTCTTAAACTGGATACAAAAATGTGCCCATGATAGAAATAAGAATTAAGTTGATAATGGTAAAATTGAAGCTCTTCTACTCATCAAAAGATATCATTAAGGGATTGAAAGGGAAACCCTCAGCGTGGGAGAAGATATTTATAATACATTTATCTATCGAACAAAGATATGGCAAATTAACAGTTATCAAGGAAGTGCCAATTAAACCACAGTGCCATACCTCTGCATACCTATCCAATGGTAGAATGGAAAACACAAATACAAAATGCTTTTAAGCATGTGAAGCAACTAGAACACTCAAATATTTGAGAGCGAAAACTAGTAAAACCAATTTGTAAAGCTGGTATTAGTTATTATCTGCTTGATTCAAATCTGGATCCAACCAACCACAGATAGAAAATATTTTTTGAAAAATCCCAGAAAGTTCCAAAAAAGCAACACTTGGATTTGCCACACACAGCATGACACTGAATCCATACAAATGAAGTTATATGTAGGCATATCCTGCTATAGCCTGTAAGCAAATATAGGTTATATGCAAATATTATGCCATTTTATATAGGGACTTTAGTGACCAGAGGTTTCGGTATTCATGTGAGTCCTGGAACCAATCCACTGCAGCTACCAAAGGAGGATTGTACTCTGTGACCCAGCAATTCTACTGTTTGACAAATATTTAACAAAAATGAATACTTATTTTCATTAAAAGATATATAAGAATGTTCATCAAAGAACAATTTATAATAGTCACAAACCTGAAGCTACCTAAATGTTTATCCCTATTATAATAGATAAATGAATCATGATATATTCACACAATGGAATGTTATTGTGTAGATTGAGGATGAATGATCTATAGTAACAATATGAGAGAATCTCATAAATATATCGAATGAAAGAAATCAAATACAGAAAGTATATTCTACATTATTCTATTTATATAAAGTATGAATACAACAAATTAATGTACAGTTATAGAAGTCAGAGTAGTGGTGAGCTTAGATGTAGTGATTGGTGGGGATATGAGGGCATCTGCAGGGATGGTCATGGTCTGTTTCTCAGTTTGAGTATTGGTAACATGAACGTATGCCATTTGTGCAAGTTCATAGCACACCAAGTATACTTTTAAATGTACTCCAGTAAAAATTAACAAATAAATTTAAAATTGCCTGGAAATAAGACTAATATTTTAAGTATCTGTTAATTTAAAAAATGAAGTGCTTTGCTAGATTCTAGTACTTTATTATTAGTGAAGGTTTGCAGCATTAGGCACAGTACAAATGTGCTTTATTATGACCATCTTTTGCACAGTGAAATAAGAGGCCACAATATATCACAAGTGAAGTTTCTTAGGAAAGACTTCTATAATGATGTGTGCTACTGCAAACATATTGTTTGCTAAAATGAACACTTCAGCTGCTCTGAGGATTTGGAGAAACTCTTCACTAAACTACAAGGGAATAACATGAGAATTCACTGAACAGAAAATAGCCTGCTATGTAGCTTTTCTCTCTCAGATAGAAAACTTGAAGATTAATGCGATTAGATTGGTGAAAATTGTCTTGTTTTTCCCAACTTAAACCAAATACAAACTAATTGAAAACATGTCATATCTGTTGTGTTCCAAAGATTTTTTAATTTCTAGGAAGAAAGTAAGTTTAGACTTTTTTCAAAATGTATACTGATTGAACACACTTAGAAAAACTACTTGGTGATTGGGTAAGTGGAGACAGGTATCTAGAAATGAATTACTGGGTTTATTAATGGAACAATTTCAGGCTAACAACTTCTAGGAAATGATAAATCAATGTGGTTCTCAGGTCCTTTCTTGGAAATAGCTTTCTCCATACAGTCTCCCATCATAGACTTTTGTTTGGCTCTTCTTGGAATCACCACCCTGTTTTACCCATTTAAGCATAATTTCTCTATATGAAACCTCTTGGGAAAACCTTACTTAATATCTTACTTCGTATTTGCCTGCATGTTAATTGATGAGGTTTAGGCCATTACTAAAGGAAATAGTATAATCAGTATCAATATTTAAACAGATAAGAAGAACCAATCACAATAAGGCTAAATTGTAAGTTATATACCCTATTATTTAGGATAAACTACTACAGTTATCCATCAGAGGGGTTAGGGCCAGGGAATGAAAGATAATAGCAACTCAGAGTTAAGACATAAAAGTAGGGTCTATAAAAGTAGCATTTGGAATTTTCCTTTAAGGAATTTATAAAATAATTCATTTTGACTCTTTGAAATTGGTATAGTATGAATTATTACAAAACCATTAGAATACTAATTTTCTGAAAGTTTTCTCTAAAAATCTGGGAAATTTTCTGCTTCTACAAACATCATTGAATTATAAGCCACTGAAAATAATGAGTAACTGCTGCTATTTCGGACAAGGAGGGAGCAGAAATAAGGTGATAAGCCTGGGGAGAGAAATATGTGTGTGGACCCAAAGGCTCTTTCATGACAGCTCCATGAACTCCACTCTGGCTCCCTGAGTATCCCCGTTCCAAGGGAACTGGGGGGTCAAGCAAGGGAGAGGCCTTCATCACAGGCTGCCCGGAATGCTCAGGGAATCTATCTGTTCTTTTTCTGGGGCTGCTATGACAAATTGCCAGAAAGTGGGTGGTTTAAAACAGTAATGATTCACTCTCTTAGAATTCTGGGGGCCAGAAGCCTGAATCAAGGTGTGGGCAGTGGTGCATGCCCTTTTGATGCTCTAGGGGAAGAAACTCTTGCTTCTTCCATCTTTCTTTGGCTACTGGCCAGATCACTCCACTCTCTGCCTCTGTGGTTACATTGCCTTTTCTTCTTGTCTGTGTATTCTTCTCTGTGTCTGTGGCAGTGTCATAAGCTCATCTGCCTCTCTCTATGTGATTGTATTTAGAGCCCACCTGGATAATACAGAACAAACTCTTTCGAGATCCTTGACCGAATTACATTTACAAGGTCTCTTTTTCCAACTAAGGTGACATTCACACATTTCAAATATTAGGACCCGGATATGTCTTTCAGGCTACTGTTCAGCTGAGTGCAGCACAAAACATTTATTTATTCATTCATTCATTCATTTATTCATTTTTAACATAGCTTCAAATTTAGAAGCCAAAAGAGAAAAGCCCTATTTCTTCTGACTTGCATTAAAACAAGATCTAGTCCTGTGCAGATCTGGTTTGCACCTTTGCAGAGTATTCAGTAGTTTGGAAGAGTCAGTCACAGTTTACAGACTTGGCAAGGGACTTGGAGGTGAAGTCCAATTTGTCCGTTTGACACATGAGAAAACTACTGGCAAGGTACTTGGTCAGTGACAAAGATGGCAAGGTTATCTGAAGAAATTGAACTAGAATTTAGAGACTTGGTCTATTGCTCTATTTCATCAAATTGAATGATCAAGACATCATATACTAATTGGTTTAGGTAATTCATTCTTGAAAATCACTTGATAAAGTTATTTTTAGTTGTCAATAAAACTAACATCTAGTATTTTCACGATTAATGAAGATAACTTGATAATAGTAAGTTTAATAATAGTTAAGAATGAAAATACAAGTTATGTATATATTCAATAATAAATGAAATTATAGCACCCTTTCTAAAATGTAGAACATACTAAGCAAATCTTTCAAAGGCAGTCCTGTATGTCACTTCTCATTTTGAGTTTTCTTATTCAGGCATTTACAGTATACTTCAAAAGATATCATTACTTTGAAGAAATACTTAGTTTTTGTTTTTACCTTTTGTAAGGTCTATTACTAGCCCAACTAGGAATGCTAATATGAATTGCTTTATAAGAATAGCATTGCTCAGGGAAATCATAAATATCTGAACAAAGCATACATTTTCATAATATTAAATTATTCTATCTATTTTCAGGATTAGAAGAATATGCAACTACATAAAAGTACATGTGGTTGTGTTTTCTCATAAAGCTCTTCTTTTGAAATCAGAGATAAAAGCAGAAGTCAAAGTGATCCCTGTATACCCATGGGAAGATTCTGATGTCTACAAGATAAAAACAGGGAATCCAATTAGGAAAATAATAATGTGTCAGTGATGGAGGGAAGAAAAGAGAGAGATTGAAAGAGAGGGGGCACATTATAAACTTAGAATCTCAGGGAAAGAGAATGAGTTGTATAAAGTACTTTGATAAGCCTATAATCAGTCTATGTATATTTTAATGTTTATTATCAAAAATACTATTTTTATTATACTTTGTAAATAAGTCTACTTTGGGTAAAAGATAATGTAGGAGACTTCATTGCAGATTTGGGAGTAGCCTTTGTACTTCCCACTCCATCCTCAACAGATACTCTGAAGAATCTTGAGATGAAGGAAGCAAATTGGTCTTTGAGAGTTAAACTTTTAACCAAGACCATGGATATTAGGGGGAAAAAAAAAAACAAAAAAAATTACATGTTTTCCAAGCTGCAAAACCTGATAAAATCTGTTTGAAGTAACATTTTATAGATAGAATGTGTCAGTCTAAAGTGGTTTTGGAAATGAGTCCATTAAATATAACTAGAAAAAAAATTAGAGGCAAATGTTTTTAGTACTCAGATGAGCATTGTCCAAGAAAAATATTTGGCCCACTAACCTTAATATCTCCAATGTATTGTATTGGTTAGTGGGGTTGCAAAAATACTGGGAGAGGCAAAGAAAACCTTAAAAGTTTTCAAATTAATTAGTTAGATTTCCCTCATGGAACTCTGTCTTGCTAAATAATATGTATATGGGATGGCAACTCAAGATTTGATTCCACACTGGTGATTCAATCTAACGTAATTATGAAACTTTTAGATAAATGCTCAACCTTTTCAGGTTTGCATTTGGTTATATGGGAAAAGGAATGACATGTATCCTTTTGGTGATGAAGGTGCAGAAAGAGTGTTCAGATTCATATGGCATCTTCGGGAATCTTCCCAATCACTGCTGGATATAGCTAATCTGGACTACTACCTGACCAATGACAATTAGTCTCTTTCCATTTTGTATCAAGACATTTCCCAGGTTTTTCCCAGCTGACCTTGTCCCCTGGTGGCACAGCCAACTCCCTAACCTCCTCTGTTAGCCTCTTAGTTTTTGCTTTGTGATCTCCCTCTGTTTTGCTACTGGAGACTTCTTAGGGCAGATCCACAGACTCTCAACTCAACTGTTTCCCATGTACCCACGGGGAACGTGGGAATCTCTGACCTTATGCACATCATGCTACGTGGGAAATAAAGGAAGCTTAGTCTTTGCCTCAGCACTCAGTTTATGGCTGCTTCTAGGTTAGCTTGGGTGTAGGCTACTCTGTAAGACAACTTCTAAATTCCAAGTTTTCCTCAAGCTCTCCAATTTATCACCCTTTTCTGGACTTTCGGTCCTGAGAAAGATATCAGGCATGTATCTGAGGATATGATTCTATCAAGACTGAATCCTTCCTTCCTTCTGCTTGCTGTTTGGCTAGCATCTACGTAAAATAAGGCTTCTGTAGTTAAGGCAACCAAGTTTGTATTCAAATTCCAAAATGGAAGATAAAGGAATTTAGAACATTCTTTTCTGTAATCAAATCAGACTTTCAAATTATTTAATAGCAGAGAGAAGTGGATTATCTCCTTTTTTCCTTTATATTCTTGCTGTAACAAGCTATTAACCCTCTCTCTATCCCTGTTTAAGTAGACCAGGGCCTTAGGTTGACTTGAGAGATGTCACATGGAGAGAGATGAAGAAGAGAAAATCACATTCAAATAGTTCAAACAATATTCCCTACCTTACAGTGGTTAAGAGGACCCCCATAGAGATAACAGCAGTAGGCTATTAGAGGTTCAGGAGTGACTGGTGATATTTATCATGAGTTTTAGAGACAAGTGAGGGAGAAGAGGAATTCCTGTCATTAATTTTCCATCCTCATATAGTTTATAATTTCATTATAAATTTCATTTTTTTCTGATAATCTTCAGGAGTTTGATATGTCTTCTCTAAGAAGTATTTTTTAAAGCTGAAAGTTTTGCTAGGCATGCAATTGGGTTGGGTTTTCACAGTATGTCTAATCCTGTCTATGTGGGAGTTGAACGGACAGGAAGGCATTTTTATGTTGTGGTTTTCTTTTTCTTCTTTTAACCATTAACTTAGGTTATTTGAGACATAAACCTAATTTTGGAAACATAAGTTTCAGGACAAATTACCTAATTTAGTTTTTATATGACGCTGTTTCTGTACTTCCCTGAATCAATTTTTATTCTGTGCTTCTTCCATGTGGCACTCTATTTTCTGTATCTTTCAAAGGCAATCAGCTTGCGATGGACAATAGAAAATACTATTTGGGTGATGAAGACTGTCAAATTCTCAATGTGGTTTATATCATCATTTGTACATTGAGAGTAAGGTGTGGGTCCTCTGTTCTCAGTTTTGTTTTGCCACATTCCTCACTTTGACAGTTCAGAAGATGTATTTGTATGGATACCAAAAGTAAGAAGGGAATAAATCTGTGCTGTCCAGGTCTTGGCATATTCTCCTGATGTTTTATACATTCCAAATATCAAGAAACCAAATTTAAGTATAACCTTTCCAAAATCATCTCAGACTGCTCTCCCCTTTTCTTACCTTTTCAGCCAGGTCGTCCTCATTTGTGTTCTCTGGGGCTTTTACAATCAGTCTTCTCTGCCAGAAATGTGGCTACTTTGGGTTTCAGTGTGATTCGTTCACATCAAATGTCATCTCTTCACATATGTCTCCTCCGACTTTTTTCTAACCAACCTTCCACTAAATCTCCTTTCAGTCATACTTTATCATATTATTTTTTTATTTTCCCATAATACTTATCACTATTGTTTGCTGGCACTGCCATAACAAAGTACTACAGACTGGGTGGCATTAAATAACAGAAATTTATTTTCTCACAATTCTGATGGCTAAGAAGTCTCAGATCATTTCTTCTGAGGCCTCTCTCCTTGGCTTGTAGGTGGCCATCTCCTTATTGCGTTCTCACATAGTCTTTCCTCTGTGTCCAAATTTCCTCTTCTAAAAAGATACCAGTCATATCGGATCGGGGCCCACTCTAATGACCTCATTTTAACCTAAATGCTATCTCCAAATACAGTTACATTCTTAAGTACTGGTGGTTAAGACTTCAAAATATGAATTTTTGGGAGACATAATTACCTATTTTAACTAATTACAACTATCCATAATAATATGGTCCTCTTGTGTATTTACTTTTTTTTTCCTTTCCCAGTGGAAATGAAGCACTATGAAGTTAAGGTACTTTCTGTTTTTCTCTATACCACCACCACCTAGACTAGTGCCTGGCTCAGAGTACTGGCTCAATAATCTTTGTTTTTAACCTAAATTATTCAATTAAACAGAAATATGGTATATAATATTCCCCAAATTCTAAAGATTTACTCATTACTAAAATTCCCTTATTCCATTTGCTTTATAAATATAAGAAAATATTAGAAAATGATGTAAAGTTTAGATATTTCTTGCTCTAAGTTCCAACTTAAAATAAGTGAATGACGTTCCCTTTTCTCTCCATTAGCACACTTGCTGTGTGATTTGATATTATTATAGATTTCTAGTGGCTAACTCAGTCTTTATTGCTATATCAGTAAAATATAAAATTTATTTTCCTTCTGTTTTAACAGGACAATTTTCACCTTTGAAATGTCTTTAATACTAAAATGGCTTTGAAGTCATTCCTTTAAGCTAAAACATTATTAATGCAACCTTTCTATATTTAAGTTTCCCCCTAAATGAATTCAATTCTCCCATTACATTCACTGGTTATTCTTGATGTCATGCAGCACAATATTACCTAAGTGATTTTGTTGTTTCTATCGTTAATTGTATGATCTGAAAATGTCGAATTTTGCCTGAGCGCTAGCTCTTAGAGGACCACGAGGTTAAGAAATCCACCCACCATTTCTATGTCTGTGAAATGATTTACTGCTAAGAAACATCCTACCCCATACAACTTAGATAAGACTCACAAATGCCCCTCGATTACCTGATTAGCTGAACTGTTTTTTTACCCCATCCCTGAGAACAAAATGCTTGTTAATCAAACTTTGTTTCCCTCTTCCCCCAGACCCCTGAGCTTTGATCTGCCCTCAGCCTGAGCCAACACACAGCCCCTCTGTAACAGCTTCTCCTAAGAATAGGCTGACCACAGGGTAAACATTCTTTTTTCTACTGTCAGAACTTGTCACCCTCACTCATCCTACCTCCCTGCATTTGAAAGCTCATTTCTTGTGTCAATTTGGCTGAGCTAAGGGGCTACCCAGGTAGCTGGTAAAGCATTTCTGGGCGTGTCTGTGATAGTGTCTGGAAGTGACGAGCATTTGAATGGGCTGAGTAAAGATCTGCCCTCACCAACACAGGTGGGCATCATCCAATCCCTTCAGGGCCTGAATAGAACAAAAAGGTAGAGGAAGGGTGAATTCATGCTATTGGTTTGAGCTGAGACATCCAACTTCTCCTGCCCTTGGACATAGATGTCCCTGTTTCTCAGGCTTTTGGACTCAGACCAGGATTTAAACCATAGGCTCCCAATTCTCAGGCCTTCTGCCTTAGACTGAATTACAACACTGGCTCTCCTGGTTTTCTTGCTTACTCTTATATATTCATTCATATCTTATTGGTTCTGTTTCTCTAGAGAACCCTGACTAATACCCCTCCCTGTTTCTTTCTAGGATAATTTACTCCAACTTATAAAAGAAAAGCCCTTTCTGCTTAACCTTTAAGCTGCATGTAGATCTTAGGTCAGAGCTTTCTCCTTCTTAAAATTCTCTTTTCCTTTATTGCAATAATACTTTTGAGTGAAGTCTCTCCTTAGCTAAGTCTAAATTTGTTTTCTACTTTTACTTTCTACAATCTATCTTGATCTTTGTGCTAAAAAATTAGAAAATGAAGGCCACTCATAGGACAGGTTTGCTTCATCCTTTTTTTGATAAGCTTAAGTCTAAGCAGCCACTGCTTTGCTGCACACCGTAGAGACTGCATTTAAGAATACACGTTACTGTTTTGTCTTGTGCTTTACCAAATAAATATTATATGCTAAAGATGTAACAGATTTGTGTAGGTTAATATAAATAATTAGACTTGATGCTGATGAATGGCATGGTCTTGTTTCAGGAATTAAAATTTGCTAATAAAAAAACAAAATTCTTGTTGGACTGTTGCTAATAAGTTAGAAAAAAAGAATATGAACTCTGAAAAAACATATTTTATTCAATAATTTTCGTCTATCTTATACCTTGGGATTGGCAAACTTTTTCTGTAAAGAGCCAATAAGTTCAAGGCCCTGAAGACAATCCTCAGGTTCAGTGATTCACTAGAACTACCCACAGAACTCACACAAACTATTATACTTACAGTGATAGTTTATTACCATGAAAGAATACATGTTTAAATCTGTAAAGGTAAAATGTGTTTTACCTTATGTGTTTGTTACATAAATACTAAATGAAAATCCTCTTATATAAATAAATGTTTCTCTTTATGATATTAACTTGAAATGAGGCTAAAAAGGAAATCAGAGCATTCTAAAATGAAAAGTCAGATTATTTGTAGTAAAAGAGGATGTTGGAGTTTTTAATTAATTTGGCAATAACAATAATTGTCACATGGCCATTTTATGTCTTGGAAGAACATTTGTTTAATTTTCTTTCATGAGTTAAGGTTTTGAGTTCAGTGTAACATAAGATTCTGAAAATAAAATGTTTCTATTATGTGAGGTTTTTCAGATCATAAGCCATCAGAAAAAAACACTTCAATTTTATTTTCTAAATAGAACTAAGAAGTCACAGTCTGAAACTACACAATTGTTTCTCCAGTTGAGAAGATGCTGATTCTGTAGATGAGAGTCATAGGAATAGCTTGCTATAAAGTGCTTTAAACTCTGGCCTTAGGGAAAATGGTCAGGTTTAAGATCCCAGCAACTAGGAGTTCAGCAGTATTTTACAGTAGTGATGTTGGGCATATTTTATTCCTCTCTGAGCCTCAGATGATACTGTTCTTAAAGGTTTGTGAAAGGATTTATATGTTTATTTAATTTTTAATTAAAAAAAAATTTTTTTTTAGGTGAGGCAACCCTTGGTTGACCTCACAGATTGCAAGGAACTTGTCAGCTTACAATCCCTTATTTTTTTTTTTTTTTAAATTTTTACGCCTATAACACCTGTTCTTTCTAGGTAGTCTCCCATCCATGTACTAACCAGCCTTAGCTTCTGAGATTAGATGGGTTCAGGCTTGTTCAGGGTAGCATGGCGGTAGACAAAAGGATTTAAATCAGGTGTTTTGATTGACTGTGCTTGATGCATAATAAAAACTCAGTTATCTCAATGATCATTGAGTATTTACTATGTACTAGGCAAGGTGCTAAGTACTTTGCAGGCACTTTTTCATTTCATTCTCATAACAACCCAATAAAACAGACTCTATTGTTATTCTCATTTTATAGTTGAGAGAGCAAGTTTAGCCCAGTGAGTAGCTGAGCCAAGTCAAACAAACTTGGTGATGAAGCTGTTAGCTGAGCATTTAGTTATTTCTGCCTAGCTACCCAGTTTGTGCTCCTAACCAGTATCCCAGAGCAAACTGTAGCCTAGAGTGATGAATGACCACAATGTTTTGTTTTGTTCTGTTTTGACTTTTCCCCCCTAAACTTTTAAAGCTCATGAAAATTCACATAACATTTAAATTTCTGGATTCTCTTGAATACTCTGAACATACTTGCATGGCAGCAGTTGGCTAGAGCTGAAGGGTAAATAGTTCCACTTAGGTGAGGTGAGTGCTATCCCGTTTATCTCCACTCCTTATTACCTTATGTCTGGCACTCTAATGATTTCCTTATCTACTGCTTCTAAAGGCTTTGTTCTGTTAATAACCTCACAATTTCTTTCCATCAGAGAAGTTAAATGACTACCTTAGAATAAGTTATAAAACTGCAAAATAGGAAAAGTTCTCTAGCTATCTTGTTTGGTGGACTCTAAACTTTTTAATTACATATTTCTATCAAAAATGTTTTGAATTTATGCTTGTAGTATATGTATATTTTATACATGCACTACTGTCAATTCATATATTGAATGTTAGTAAAATATTTTTTAACTATATTTTACATAAAATATTTTCTTCCTATACTCAAATTGTTGTTACACAATTCTGGAGAAGTATGTTTCCTGCTTTAAAATTCTCTAATTGGTCTAATCTTAGAACCTAGTATCTTATCTTAAAATAGATCTAGAGTTATTGATTTCTAATCTAGCTCCTTGGTTTTGATCTGTAATTCTTTATAGACTAGTAAAATTTTGTTTTAGAATCAAAGCTGTGCTATATGACAAATATTCCAGCCAATACTGGTGTGTGTGTGTGTGTGTGTGTGTGTGTGTGTGTGTGTGTGTGTGTGTAATAAGCCCTATGTTTGTTTTGACAGGTATATCAAAATATCAGATATTTTATTATTTGTTTATTATTACCAATTTGTCTTAATGCTGTGGCTAAGTTTGAAAATAATTGTTTAAAGACACATCTTGTTTTGAAAATTTCAGTAACTTTATTAATTATCTCATGACAGTTTGAGATGATGAGAGAAGTACTGTACTTCACAACTTTCTTAACTGTTACTTTGAAAAAAGCATGAAGGACAAATTAAGTTTTTAAATTATATTTGCATTAAAATACTAATCATTATAAAAGTAGACTGATGCCTTTTCAACTATTCAGAAAAAGAACCTAAATACAGAGAAATTTTACTTAACTGA
Organism: Eidolon dupreanum; assembly: GCA_028627145.1. Classification (NCBI taxonomy): domain Eukaryota; kingdom Metazoa; phylum Chordata; class Mammalia; order Chiroptera; family Pteropodidae; genus Eidolon; species Eidolon dupreanum. Next base: position 31,240,353 of record CM053501.1, read on the forward strand.
AATGATCTTCTACAAAGATGTAACATTCTATTATTTCTCAAAATTGGCTCTGTGTTTCCCAAGCATTTTTATCACCAGTAATCCCTTTAATTGTTTTTATTCTTTTAACTTTAAAAATTTTAGTTTTGGAAAAAAATTTTGTCAACAAAACTCTTATTGAATAATAGTTTATTTTCCTATTTTTATTTGATGGTATATCAAACTGGCTACTATATCTAGAATTATAACAAGATAACCAGTTTTACCATGCTAAATTGTGGTTACCGTTAGAAACAAAAAAATATACTTATTCATTAACTTGTCTGGTATTGTTGAAAATAAGTTTTGCCTTTTTGTTTTTGTGTCATTGCTAGACTTTGTGAATCACTGAAATAGTTTCTCACTCCTAAGATTTTGTGGACCATTTCCCATTACTCAGGGTACTGAGAATAGGTGTCTTGTTGGTGCCCTCATTCCCAGGAGATGGTCTTATTTTGTAGCTGGGAATTACTTTTACGTGAGAGACCTTCCATATCCATAGATTACTTGATATTCCTGATCTCTAGTACTTGATCTAAATTTTACCATAACATGTTAAAATGTTTACTAAGAATTTTGGGGTTGAAAGATGTTTACAAAAGTGAGGTTGGATGAACCAATGGTTCTTGATGGCTAGCTTATTAAACAGTGATGATTTCTTTGTAGTTAGTCACATATTCGAATGAAATGTTTCTTCCCACATGAGGTTTTGAAGTCCTATAGGGAATGGATTTTATTGTTTTGAAGAAAATTTTTTTTTTTTAAATTCTTTAGAGCTCCTAGCACTTTTAACATTTTAGATTTAGTAGGCTTCAAATAATGTTTTTTGTTTTTGTTTTTGTTTTTTTTTAAAAATATTAAAATGACTTTATATAACCTTAGTTCAATACTTCCTCTCTAGTTGGGTTTGATTTTTGTTCGTTATCTGCTTGTTCTCCCTGCTAATAAAGGTCTACATATTCCTTTGTTTTCCTTCCTATTCACATACTGAGAACATATTATTTTCCCCTACCCCAGACTTCTAACATTAGGAAGGTTGATTTTTTTATTGGTAAATTATTTAATTTGTTATTTCCCAATCTGGCCATTTTGCACTATTGTCTTCTTGGTTTGTTGTCTGTAAATAATTCATCTTTATTTTATACAACTAAAGTACTTTTAAATCACCCAATTAATCAAATCATGTGGCAGAGATTAGCAGGAGACCTTCTAATGTCCATTGTCTCCTTGTCCCTAGTCATAGGATATCTATGTTTCAATAGAAGCAGATGACTGCCAGAATAAAAAGAACATTTTTCTGCCTTTATTGCTGCCAGGAGTGACCATGTGACTAAATCTGGCTAATCAAATGTAAATATGTGGTGGCTTCTGGAAATCCTAATGTATAATGGCCTACTTTTATTCCTTTTTTTTTTTTTAAATCTTTTTTTTCCCCAACTGCTTATAACACAAATCTAATCCATGAACCTCTACTTCCCCCTTGGAACTATAAATATGAAAATAACACCCTATCGATGGTAAAGCAAAAAGCTGGGAGAGATCTTGGTTCCTGAAGACATTGTGCACTAGAGTTATTAGAACTCTAGCTTATTAAATACAATTTTATCTTACTTTAACCAGTATTATTTTAGGTCTCTATTACTCGTGGATGACTCTAATTCTAACTTATATGCACAGCATTAAATATATTAATTTATAAAATACTTGAATTCTCATATAAGGTCTTTAAAGTTTCCTAGATAGGTCACGTAATCAGTAGAATGATCATATTATTCATGAAACAATCTTATATATGTATGAGTAGTTTACTCAAAATTTATGGAGAATTGTTTATTCATAGTAAAATCTAAAATGTCTGATCTATAGAAATATGACCAGGATTTGTTAAGTACAGTGGTGATCATTTTAGAGCCACACCTCTCCTGTAACCTTGTTCTTATGCTCTCTTTTATAATCCTGAATGGGGCTTTCACATCTCCTCGGTCCTTTGCAATCTGTAAATTTTAATTAATGCTTCGGTTACCTGAGTTCACTTGTATAATTTTTAAACTGTTTGGGTGAAAAGTCATTTGACAGAGATGACTTGGCAGTTTTATAAACTGGTGTTTAGATATCAATGTGCTCTAAGCTTCAGGCAGTAAACATAATGAACAGGCCAGTCCTTAGGGAAAAAAGATACGTTAATACTGTAAAAAGTTCAGAACTGTGCTAATTAAATTAAAACTGTGAGGCATTCCCAGATCCACCTCTGAATTACAGTGTTCTTCAGAAAATATAGGATTGGGCACGTGACAGTTGTACTGCACTAAGTCACTTATCACACATACCTAGTATGTTCTATGCATGTATTTAAGTACAGTGTGGATTAACCATGCATTTTTTTTTTAAAAACAAGCAAATATAATTGAGATGAAATTTTTGTTAAAACTAAATGAGAAAGGACACCATCCTTTAAAATAGCACCCAGATCTACTAAGACTTTTAAAATATAAATAGATTATATATTTGTATTTTAGATCAAGTTTAATGTCTTCAGGGAAGACTCACTATTGCTTATATTTCCACAGATGTTCACATTTACGTATAATATTTTCTAAATTTTATTATAGTTAGTTGTGTTTATTCCTGTCTCTTGATTGAGTAAAAGTGTTTCTTGAAGGCAGATTTTGCATTTTTTTTTTTAATATTCTTCAAACAACAATAGATTCTAGGCACATAGTGTTTGTTGAAAACATTAGATGAATAACTATGAGTGAATGACTGAATGAATTTGGAGAATACTCCTCATTCACCTTTGTGAACAGTGGCAGTAGTGAAGTGGGTTTTTGTTGTGCTTACTGATCTATTCCAATATAGAAAAGTGCCTGGCTTGTAATAATTTTTTTGTGGAGTGAACATTTATTAAGTAAAAGTTATCTGGAACTTTGTTTTAGCTCATTTAATGCTCTCAATGGTTTTTATGAAGTAGATGATGTTATGATCCCATTATCCTTATTTAGCACACAAACCACAGCTGCCTTTCTGGAAATGTCGTCAATGGGCCTTATCAGTATCCTAGAATGGCAATAAGATTCACGTTTTTAGTCTGCCCCAGATGACGGGTGGTGGCTGCCTACACCATTGTCTGGAACCTTGTCTAGAAATGATGCCCTTATAGGTTTTCCTATTAGGGATGGGTGTGTGGGGGAATGTGGGGAGAAATACTATGCTTCACAGAAATGTGTATAGAAGATATATTAGTCTATTTTCATATTGTTAGAAAGCTCTCATTTTCTTGTCTCTGAGTTATTTCGGTATTTAATTCTTGGATAACCTTCGTTGAGTTTTAAGTTAAATAGAATTAAATGTCAATTTTGTCTCAACATTAACATTTACACATAATGTGATCTTGAATAAGTTATTAATAAACCTTAAAAATTCCATTTCCTCTTCTAAAAATGAGATTAATAATAATATTGTTTCCTAAGTTTTTTTTGTGATAATTAAATTTAAAAATATATAAAGTACTTTGCACTGTGCTTGGCTAATAATTAGTCTTCAAAAAATGTTAGCTATCACACTTTTATTTTTATGTCGACTCTGAGGTTTTAAAGGTAGTAAAGAGCCTTTACTAAATAGGTCTGTCTCTTTTTTCTTCTGAGCGTGGCTGTACCTCCGAAAATAAGCAATATCATGTAGAGTATAGACAGGAAAGAGAAACTTGACTTTGTAAAAAATAAATTGAAAAATATCTACGAGAGATGAGCCTTCTTATGAATGTTTTAGAGAAGTGAAATGAAAGTTAAGACATTCTAAAGTTTAGATTTGGTAAATTTGAGGCCCTGAATGAGTTTTGTAATATTTTAAAATTAAAGCTAATGTCAGACCCAGTGTTCATCTGTGTGCTTAATCCAGGTATGTAGCAAGCAGCTGGACACTGATGGGTAATCTATTTCCTCATAGTCAATTTAAAGAAGATAGGCAGAGAGATATCCTGAGCCTTCAACTGAGAAATTGACTTTCCAAATTGAAATAGATGAATGAGTCTTCCTGAATGGGTATATCTGACTCAGTGTATGTTGGCTTTAGAGTTTGATTACTCTGTGTCCATTGGTATATGCCAAAGGTAAATTCTCTGCTAAAGAAAGATTTATATATCCAAACAATTTTTTAAATATCTGAAATTGTGTTTTGCAGAGAAGTGATCAGATAAATATGTGTTTTCTCTAAAAGGTAATAGCAGTAAATGTGGCTAACTACATTTTGTCATGCACTTAATGAAATGTTATGAAGACATGAAAATAATTATTCAGACTATGCATCAACATAGAAAAATTATAGTATTAAAATGTTAGATGAAAAAACAGGAAAACAATCAATATAAAATTTGGAGTTAACTACGTAAAATATGTGCATAGACAAATTCTAAAAGGAAATCTACAAATATTTGTATTGTTGTAGTGTTAAGGTGGTGGGATATATAATAGTTTTTCCTCAAAACTTTAAAAATAGTCCAAGTCAGTGTAGTTGTTTCTTGGTAATTTTTATTTCTTAAAAATTAAAAGAAAAAGGAAATAACTATGTTGGGTGATCCAAAACTTTGTTACAAGTATATGCTATATAAAGAATATCACCCTTATAACTTTTTTTTCCAGTGTAACAACATTACATTAACCTTTATTCCCAAGTATCCATGTACTAGCAACTAGAGATACTTTAAATTTTTCACAACACTAAGGCCCCAATTAAGATAGAAAGGCATTGAGACACAGGTGCTCAAAGGAGAATCTACACTGATTTTCAAGGGTTGTCTTTTACAAAATTTCCAAGGTATTTAATAACATGTCCAACACACTCATTTTGTGAATCATTGTGAAAAATATGTTTTGCAATTAAATAGAATGCTTTTATACCATTATGGGATGCACCCCTATTGAAATGTTGTGAGGCCTGAGGAGACTGAGACAGAACCAAAGTGGGAGAGAAAAAGAGTTGAGTAATTACAAGGTACGCAGTATCATGATGCCATGTCTCTTAGACCAAAGATTCAGAAGACTTCATTACAAACGTTTTTAGGGAAAAAGAAAATATGTAATATTCTAGTTTGGGTTTTGCTATATACCAGCCTCCTTAGTATCAGTTAGGATTCTTTAGAAAATATGACCTAATCCAGTTGAAAGAAATAAAATAAATAGTTGGATTCAGGGTTCAGAGATTTGACCAGAATACATTTCTGTGCTCTACTTTCTTGGTGTTCACTCCATTTCAAATTGACTTGCTCCTGTGACCCCCAAAGTTGGCTACAGACATATCAGGGGTTAGATAAATTATACATTTAGAACAAGAGAAAAAAGACATCTGTTCTGGTTACTCTTATTAAAGAAAGAAGAGAATTTTTATTCCAGGAAATGTCTCTCCAAGTCCAATTGACTCTAAATGACTTATTTTTCTATTCTTATATTAATCACTGTGGCCAGGAAAATAGAAAGATGTGATTAACTTACACTAAACAGAGCTTTCCACTGAAGCAGGGAATTGGATCAGCACTGCTGATGTAGGATGTAGTGGAGATGTCTTCTTTGATGTAATTCAAAGTTCTATTGGTAGAGGAAAGGAGAAATGGATGCTGAGAAGACAACTCACAATAGTTTAATACAAATGATGTAATAACTCTACCTACTTCGGTAAAACTAAAAATTCTTTCAATATTGAATGATGACTATAATAAAACATTGTTACCTTTAATTCATAGAGACAACAAAGCCTGAAAACGGCTTTGCTGGATAAATTAATAAGGGTTGTTACTGCTTTTATATAAACATACACCCTACAGGTTATAGGTAGTTCATATATTACTAAAGAGGGTTACTCTTATTTCTTCCTAAAATTAATTATCCATTAAATGTTCCCCAAACATATACTTATTTGAAAAATTTCTCTTATATAATTGATCTCAGAACTTAATGTGATACAGCTTACTTTAGCTTATTTATATTTTCTCTCCCATTGCAATGTAAATTTCATGAAGGCAGGAAACTACTTAAATCAAAGGACAATATGACTAAATATAAGATCTGAATATATAATGACTGCTGTGATAGAATACATATATTTTCCAAGAGAAGTAAATTCAAAAAATGACTGAACATTAACTTTGAGTACTCAAAAGCCAGAAGTTGGAAAATATATTTTTAAATCCATACTATAAGTGGACTTGCATAGTTCAAACCTGCATTATTCAAGGGTCTCCTTTATTTTCCTTCCATGGTTGGAAATCTAGGTATGCAGAGGACTAACTTAAGTTATAAGTGGATTTTCACCTGCATGGTTGGTGGGCATCCCTACCCTCACATTGTTCAAGGTTCAACTGTATACATTTGTAATTGTCCAGTACCATTTGTTGAAGGAAATATCATTTCTCCTCTAAACTCTACATTCGTAGAAAATCAATTGACTATGTAGGGATCTATTTATGGAGTCTATATTCTACTCTGTTCATCTATATATTCATTTTTTTTTTCTCCAGTGCCATACTGTATTGATTACTGTGGCTTTATGTTAAGTCTTGAAATCTGGTAGTATAAGTTCACTTTCTTTGTTGCTCCTCTTCAAATTTGTTTTGGCTATTCTACTTCTTTGCTTCTCCATACATTTTGAAATCAGCTTATCAATTGCTATAAAAAAATGCCACTGAAATTTTAATTAGAATTATTAAATCTATAAGATAGTTTCCAGAGAGCTGACATTTTAACAGTATTGTCTTGTAATCCATGGTCATGATATATTTCCTTATACTTTCTTTAGACTTTTACATTTTCTTTTATCACTGTTTTGTAGTTTCTAGTGTGCAGATTTTGCACATATTTTGTTAGATTTATAACTAAGTAGCTAATGTTTTCTGGGATTAATGTTTTCAGTTCCAGTTTTCAGTTGTTCATTGTTATCATCTAGAACCATGGTTGACTTTTGTATATTGACTATATCTTACAAACTTACTAAACTCAATTATTCTAGTATCTTCTTTTTTAGCCTTGAGATTTTTTTTTTTATATATAAACAAGCATGTTGCCTATAACTACAGACACTTTCTCTTTTCTAATCAGTATGCATTTTTGTTTTTGCTCTCTTGCACTGGCTAGAACCTCCATAATGATGTTTAATAGGAATAATCAGAATGAACAACCTTGTTTTGTTTCCAATTTGGGTGAAAAAGCATTCATTTTTTTTTACTATTAAGTATACTGTTAGCTATAGGATTTTGGAGACAATTCTTTTCTCAGTTTGCTGAAAAATTTTAACATAAATGCATGTTGAATTTTGTCAAACACTTTTCTACAGCTGTTATCTTGATTTTTGTTTTCTTTAGTCTGTTGATATGGTGACTTACAATGTTTGGATGTTGAATCAGTCCTTCCTTGACAGAATGTAAGCTCCACAAGGACAATCAGTGTTGTGCTTGAGCTGGCTTGTACTAGATTGTGAGAACTGATGATAATATGAAATTTGAGAACCAGTTGTTAAATCATTAGCAGGTAGAAGTCAGATAATGGTGGGAGTATTCACACAACAGGAATCAGCAAATGCTAACAATCATGCCTCTCTGTCTTTTGTTCTGGTTATCCGATGCTGCTTAACCAATAATCCCAAAACTTAATGGTTAACCAAGAGTGTTTATTCTCACAAATCTGCCACTTGACAGGGTTTGGCGAGCATAGCTCAACTCTTTCCACTCAGTGACAGCTGGGCAAGCTTCAGGTGTAGGGGATAGAATCATTTGAAGCTTCATTCACTTACACATCTGATGTGTCAGATGGGATGGTATGTGTGTGAGAGAGAAGTGGGGGAGAGGAGGGGAAAAAAGGGAGGGAAGGAGAGAGAGAGAGAATTCAAGGTGGGAGAGGAAAATGGAGCACTAGCATTCAGCCCAGCTACCTTGTGTGTATACATATGGCTTCATGGAAGTTCTCTGAGTTCTTGGGTTGGTGCCCCACTGCTGCTAGTGAGTTATCTCATCTGTGCTCCTTGTAGATGTTATCAGTGGGAAGCTCATGGCGATATGGGGGGAAGAAATTTGTCTTGTGTAGACAGGGCAGAATGTAGCTGTACTTGAGTCTGAAACAGCTGAAATTTTTTAGGCATCTCTCTGTAAGTGACCACCCCACATGATCTTTCCAGCATGGCAGCATTAGGGTAGCCAGATTTCTCAGATGTTAGCTCAGGATTCTTTAAGTTAGTATTCCAAGGGAGATAAAATCAGTCAGAAGTTGCATCATTTATAACCTAATTCCAAAAGTCACACAGCATTCCTCTGCTGAAATCAGAGGCCCTAGACTCTTAATGGAGGAGGTCAATATCACATTGCAAAAAGACACGTGGGCTGAGATATACAGGTGCAGCAACATTTGGAAAATACAATCTGCCACAGTTTTGTTACTCATGCATCCTAAATATCTATATCAGTGCTTTATACAGAGGAGTAGCTCAATAAATATTTGTGGAGTAGATGAACAAATCATTTATTCGTTGTGCCCGGCCGAAACTGAGTGGAAATGAATGTGTCATTCTACCTGGAAGTATTGTAGTCTGGAAAAACGTAGAGGCTCATCCCTGGAACCCTAAATAGATTGATCTGGTTTTATGGTAATCCAGACAATCCATTGCTGATATTTATTATCCTCCTTGCTACTGCCAGGGAGTGTGATCCCACTCAGAGGTGGGAGTGAAAAGGAAGTCAAAGTATTACATAGTTTTATTTTTTTTGAGAAACAGCTGGAAATGAAAATAACCCTCTCAATGAAACACATTAAAGTTAAATGTTTTATAACACTTTATTCTTACTTTAGTCAAGAGAAAGGTTTTTCTTTCACATAATTTCCCAGAAGAGTTCAAGTTATTCAAGTGTCTTGGGCCTCTGGATAGCACATTGTTTGCACTGGGGAGGGTCTGATGGAGTGTGTGGAGGAACTGAGTAGAGCCACATCAAACTGGTCAACTGGTGGACCATGCGTGACTGTTGGCAACTGGTCATACCAGAAAGTTATGTACAAAATAACAAACATAGATTCTGCTTGGATTCCTGCCCTGGATATGGTTGGTGCTAATGTGGTTTCTGTATCTTATCTATGTGGCTTCTCCCTTCTCAATTTCCCTAGTCCTTGAAATCTTTTAAAAATCTGGCCTTCGAAATCAGGAAAAGAGAACATTTGCTCAGTGTCATTCTGAATCTTTCAGTTCCACACTTCTTAGAAATAATTTTTGAGCTTTGTTGTAGAGGGTTCATAGCCTTTATTTTTAAGAGTCACTTGTAGCTATGTAGGCCGAGGAAGATAGAGTGGGGGAGTAGGCGAGGTGGAGGTTTTGAAGAATAGGGACAAGAATTCCACATACACTTTCACACTCACAAATATACACAGTATCAAGATATAGGGATGTTCTCTCTTTTATGTGTACCCAACATCTAGGATGACCAATTAATTTATTTTCTAAACTAAAGTATCTCTGTTAGTTAAAAGGTTATTACTATTAATAATTGTATACTGATAACAAGCATAAACCAGTGCCAGTGCGCAAACTGGGACTTTCGTCACCCTAACAATAACCCACTCACAATTAGGATTTAAAACTCCAAATAAAAATGCCTTCCAGAACATGGTATTTTTTGTTGCTTTTTAAATGTAAAATCCTTTATGGATGGACATGTTTTAACAATTTCAGGCAAAAGTCCTAAAAGAATCATGTTGGCTAGTCAAGCAGAAAGTAAGATACTGCTGGAAGATTTTTAGTTGAATAGAATAAAGTTTTTTTAAATAAACACCTTTGGGCATGCATCTCTTCACAGGAATATTTCAGAAATTATGGCAGCAATATAACATTCTTTGAAACCATTATGGATCAAAACAAAATATTGGAAAAGTAGACTTTCCATATTTCTGTATTTTCAATGTGTTCTCAACGTACTGGCAAAAATTGGTATCTCCAGAGACACATGCTTGTATCGAAACCTAGGCTCCAGTACCTATTTAGTTGTGTGACCTTAGTTATTAACTTTCTGTTTCTTTGTTGCTGCAGCAGCTAAGTTGGGATAATTATAGTACTTGTTTCATATGGTCATTGTGAAGATTAAATTGCTTAATACAAAAAACAAGTACAGTACTTGACACAGAGTAAGTACTTGATTTAGCATTTATTATTATGATCCCCTGCCTTAACAAATGACATTAGCACCCTTTTAATGCCAGAGCAAGAAACCTGGAAATCATCCTATTCTTTTCCCTTTATATCACTAACTGTTCAGATAGCCACCAGCTATTAAAACATACCATTCTTTCTATGAGTTTTCCTCACTCTAATATTGTTGCCTGGCCATATGGTATCCACAGGATAGCCAGAATAATTTTACAATGCATAATTAATAAACCACTTTTTCTACATAAATCCCTTCAGTAGCTCCTCATCTTTGGAATAGCTTTACTACACTCTTCAAAATTTGGCTTCTGCTTACTTAATTCCCCAGCTTCACTGCTTGCCATGTTTTCCTCACACTTACAGACTAGCCAGATGAACTTTCTTAAACCTTCATAAGCTTTCTTAAAGTTTCACAAAAGAATGTCTCATTAGAACTCAAGTTCTTTCAAATAACACTTTTTTCTCTTTCTCCCCTTTGGTTTTAAAACCTCTATTTATCATTCAGGCCTCAGATTGGCTGTTACTACTTTCTGAGATAACTGGCCCACTTAAGTGAGGTGCCTTCTCGCTGCCTCTCCAAATGACCTGTGCATACTTTTCTAAGAGCGCCTCACACAGTTCTAGTATGAAGATGGACAATGCACAGTCTGTCTCTTCTGATAGGACGTAAATGTCTAGGCAGGAGCTGGGATGTTCTTTGTTGTATTTCTGTACCGTGTACTATTTATGGCATATAATGTCTATTCATAAGGTGCTGGTTGATTGAATAAATGAATACATAACTGTGGTGTTGCTTAATGAATTATAGGATAACATTTTTGGTATTAGTTTTGGCTTTTAAAATAAAAATGTTAGTATTTTTCCCTATGGATTTTAAGATTTTTCTAAAATTACCTTTATAAAAGTAGGGCTCTTCTACTTAGGAAAAACCTTACGATGAAATCGATTCTCATTAATTTGTAGAGTCGCTTTGAGATAAAGAGAAGAGAGCATAAAAAGTTAATTAAGGAAATAAGAATTTGTGGAAAGGTTATGTCATCCCCGAAACTGCCAATAGAATTGAAAGTGCACTAATTCTTATGCCTTGTTGTTTTATATTATTTTTACTGCATATACTATTCCATTAGCCTGTCTTTCTTTGTCCCAGAACCATATTTCCATAGAGTGGGCTAGGAAAGCTTTATTTGGGAAATCCAGCCAGATCAGTGCCCAGAATGAGAGATCTCAATTTTTTTATCCGGCAACAGTAAGAATTCAAATTACTTGTTGATACTGGATAAGTGAGTATTTCAAGTAAGGACATGTTTTTGGTGAAAATTAAATATTTTAGATTATTTTAACATACTAATAAGTATAATTTTTTCATCTAATTTTCTTTTAAGAATATATTCTCATTACAAAAATAATTCTTTTTATAGGAAATTGATAGGAAGTATCCATTCCTCTAAGGCTGTGCTGTCAATATGGTAGTCCCAAGCTACATGTGACTGTTGAGAACTCGAAACGTGGCTATTCCGATCTGAGATTTGCTATAAGTTTAAGAGATCAAAGACTGTTAAAAAAAAAAAAAGAATATAAATTATCTTCATAATTTTATATTTTATTATACTTATATATTTTGTACATAAAATTTTTATAGAAATAATTTGGATGTATTGTGTCAAATAAAATATATTCAAATTAATTTCTTTTTAAGTATAGATACTAGATAGCTCTGCTCTAAGTGGCTCCATTTTGTAATTTGTTTTGTGTTCAGGGGGTACCGAGTAAGTTTATAACAAAAGCTTCAGGCTAGTCTATACTATACATTTATGTCAGTGTATAATATAATTTGTGTGTACTGTAGGTAAATGGACGTAGGTAATTCTTCTTTTCTCAGAATATTTCAAACGTATCAGACATGTGATCTAATTTTGTGAATAGCTGTAGTCTACAGTTTGTTTTGGTCAGAGATTTTATGTTCTTTTAATCATTTTGATATAAAAATCATGCTTCTAAATCTTCAATTGAATTCTCACTTATTTCTGTTATTTTCCCTAAAATCTCTGAAAGAAGTTGGGAAATTGCAACTTTTATTGCACTAACACTTGCTCATTACTGTCAATTTCCCTGCTTTGGCACTGTGAATTGGGCTTGGGAATGCAGACTGGGGAGCTTTGTGGGTAAGGAGGGACTTACTTGCCTGCTCCAGGCAATATGTGAAGCAAGGCCGTCCTGGAGGTATGCCAGGGAAGCTGAAACCAAAACCCAGCAGACAGCCCGACTGTGCTGTTAGTATACAGAGTGACAGATTCTGCATAGGCTGCAACAGTTGGAAGCTATGGAAACTAGACTAGAGAGTAAATAAGGGTGGCAGACAGAGTTGGAAAATCCCCTGAGCTGTAAGACCAGAGGCAGATGGTATTCTTATGGGGCAGCAGTGGCACTGGGCTGTATGCAGAGGGGTGGGGAAGTGGTTAGGACACCAGCCCATTGTAGACAACCAATTATAATTTGTACAAGTTTAAGTGTATTTTAAAACAAAATTTCTATTTAGTAGTAAAATAATAAATTTAATTTGTGAATTGTGCCAAGCATTTTTCTGCACGATAAAATTGAACCAATATTTTACATAATAAAAAGCTATAATTATGCCTCATATGAGGAAGAAATCAAATATGATCTTTTGATTCAAAATTCTTAACTGAGCTCTTTTATTTGCTTTTTGTTATGGAACCATTGTTGAATGTATACTTAATACATTGTTTTCTAAAATAGATAATAAACCATTTGGTAGCTCTTCAATAAATAATGTAGTTCTGCAGCCACACACACAAAAAGAACAGCTACAATTTTTATTTGTGTTTGACTAACAATAGCAATTTTAATTCTATTTACTTTTTTTTGAGATACAACTTTAGTAAAATCAATTTGTACATGCTAAATATTTTTATATCTAAACCAGTTCTTGGTACTTACTCTAAAAACGATGTTAATAAATTATCCTGGTTATATCTCTAAGGGGAAAAAGTGGCCAAAGCAAGTAACTCTTGTGTCACAGGAAGAATGATGGGGTTGAGCGGGAGAGTGGATTGAGAAGAGTTTCTGTAGGAGTGGTGAATCTTAATTTGGGGCAGAGTTGCTGAGAAAATAAATTTTAATTCTTTACGAATGAGAGAAATCCTTCTTTTAATGATGATGGCTCCATGATGTCATGGAAGCACACTCATGGAGACATCGTGAAGCTTTCAGGAAATAACTAAGGAGTTTAGTTTTCTATGGCTTCCAAATGAGATCGGGACTCAGGAGCCCAGGTTATCAGTCTTCCTTATTTATATATCAGCATGATGAGGCCAAAGAGGAAATTTGAAAGTCTGGAACTGTCTCTGGAAACTTAGGAGATTCTCCCCTGCTGTCAGTCTGGTCTCTTTTTTCTCACACTGCAGAACTCTTTATCTTACCAAGTCTCGGGTCTTCGATTTCCCACTCTAATATCCTTACTTTCACCTCTCAGCATTGAGTGCACAAATAGATACACTATGGTGACCCAATTCAAGACTGACCACAGACTGTTTTGGTCCTCTTTTTGTAGCCATAGGCCAAGAGGAAGGACATGTAAGGACTATAGCTGGGTCAATCAAACATACACTCTGGAATTAGACAGTTTGGTTAGGACATGAGCTCAAATACCTCCTAGTTAGGTAATTTACTTGTTTATGTCTGTTTTCTCTATGAAAATGAAATTAAAAATAGCACTTTGTCAAATAGTGCTACTATGAGGATCGAGTGAGGGCTAAATGGGAAGTGTTTAGCCAGTTCCTTGCATGTAACATATACTAAAACTGCTAGTTATCATTATTAAAGAGAAGGAGTATCTCGATCAACTGCCACATCTTTAAGGACTTTCTGGGCACTTCCTTAGGTAGACAGGAATATAAAGAAATTTGAATATTATGCAATGTATTGACAATAGGCAATTGATGGGCAAATATAATTTGAGGCATTCTTAGGGGAACCCTATGTCTAGCATGCTAATAGACCCCATAATAAGAGCCTGATAACCACCATCAAATTTCTGTATATGCAGAAACACAATGGAACTCAATTATTTTTTAATGAAATTCCCACTTTCTCAAAACATAAATCATTGAACAAGCTTTGAAAAATTAAGGCTGCCTTGGAGAATGTAGCAATTCTATTTATTACATCATTTCTCTTTTAATTAAAAGCTGGTGGATAGTCCATCATATTATGAATTGTACGCTGTCACTTCTATTAAATCCTTTAGTACGCTGCACGAACAACTTTCTGATCAAAGATTTTTTTTCATTGGGTTGTCATCATTTCCATTTATCAGACTAAGCACTACAAAGAGAAAAATATTTGGTGGATTGAATGTATGTTCATACTCAATGAATCACAGCATAGTAGAAAAATAAAACCTGAGAAATTACAATTTAACTGGTGACAGAAAAATAGCTAATAAAGGAGGCAAATGAAAAGACATCATTTGTTAAAAAAAAAAATCAGGAAGAAGTACTAACATTTTATGTTACTGAAATAAATAGTTCAAAATGGATGAATAGTTCAAAATGAATTTGACAAGTTTGCTATCATCTCTTATTGTAAAGGATATTTTAGACCAATTAGCTCCAGAGATTTGCAACTTTTCATTGAAGATTTGATGACTAAAGAATGATAAACTGTTTTCCTCTGTTCTCTATTTTTAGAGATATAAACCATATACTCCCATAAAAATAAGACTATAGTTCTGAGAGAGCAATAGATAGTGTGACATAGTGGATAAAAAGAAAGTCTTGAGGCTGATATTTGGAGTTGGAAGATGCTGTGTGCATCTTAACCTTGGAGTGTCACATTTCTCATATGTAAAATGGATTTGATAACAGAATCCTTATAGGGATTTTGTATGATGTTAACAAATCAATTCATATAAAGTTCTGAGAAAAATTTGCCACACAGTAAACATTCAACCAATTAATATTTTATTTTCAATCCATGTAAGGCTATTGTTAGGGGAAATTTAGAAACTAATTTATGGCTATTCAAAATTTACTCTAGGATTAATATCTAAAGTGTTTCTTTTAAAGTAATGGTTAAAAAATGACATGAAGATATAATAAACCAGAGGCTTCTCTTCACCATGCAAATAAGTCAACACTAAAATTCTAATGAATATTAATTTTAGAAAAATATGCATCATTCTTACATCATTTAAATTGGTAGAGTGTTATTACATATGTCTTAAGTGTATTATGAGGAAAGTTAGGGATTAATATTGCTTAATTTCACTCCCGCAATATACCTTTTTTAGTGTGGTGGGCCCCTTATAGTCTGGATGTTGCAGTAAAAACACTGGACAGATGAGATGAGATCCAATTATGGTCCTTCTAATTTTTAACTATGTGCCTTCCAGAAACACTCTGAGCCTCAGTTTCTCTATTTGAGTACTTATCAAGCCCTTTCTAGTCCCAAATTCTACAATTTTGAGTGTAATAATGGAATTATGACAAGTACTCTAATTCACAGAAATAAATTAATATTATATAATTAACTCTAAGATGAGCTCAAAAGTGTTAAGGCTTCAATTATCCAAAGAAAAATAAGATTTACAATATAGAGAATCTTATTTCTAATGAAATAATCTCTAGTATAAAATTTTAAAAATTTTCTGTAGTAAATATTTAAGTTATTACAGGGGAGGAAGGTTTTAAAAATATACATACTTGACTTTCATGTATATATTCTATTTTCCAGTTAAATTGTATGTACTTCCAAATCAGGAAGCTGAAGTTATGTGCAACCTGGTGGAAAAATAGAATATATACTTAAAAAGTATTTATAGTTTATTCAATAAGTGTCTAATGCTCTTAAAAAATAGGTGCCTTTAAAGTTGTATAAAAATCACATACTTTTAAACTTATTCTACTTAGATATATTTAGTGCAGGGAAGTATACATCCCAAGCAAGGGAAACGGTATGAACTAAGGCTTGATGGTAGAACTATATATGATTTATGTAGGAATAATGTGTAGTCTAGTTTAGATAAAACAGAAGATTCATGGAAATGGACAGAGATCTTCAAAGTAGGATGGGGAACATATCATTGAGTGTCTTGAATACCTAGTAAAGATATATAACAACTGCGCAGAAAAAGTGGAATGGTTAAAAAATTTTGAGGAAGAGTATAACGTAAACAAAGCATTTTTTTTTCTGAGATTCATCTGGCATCATCATTTATGATAAACAGGATATGAGAGAGAGTGCAGTCAAGAAAGCTAGCAAAGATTGGTTTCAATAGAAAAATAGAAGAAGGAATAAATACAAATGATGTGAGTTCCTGAAGTGTTTAAGTGTGATCTTATTTGTCTTTGCATTCTAAGCACACAGTATACAACAGATGCTTAATATTTTTAAATATAAAAACTTGATTATTGACTAGGTGTTAGGAGTTTAAGAGAGGGTATGTCAAGAGCAATTCCAAAATTTCAAGGTTGGTGATTAAAACTAAGACATGTAAAAATTGATTTACTGTGGGGGTTACCTCATTTGGGAAATATAAGAAATGCAGTTTTATAAATCTTGAGTTTTAGCTGAAAAGATGTCAGTGACTAATCTATACTGAATTGAATGGTAAATATGTCAATCATACTAAGACAAAAGGTTTTTTTTTGTTTGTGAAACTAGTGTTTTTCTTTAGAATTGGAATGAAAATTCCAGTTAGAAAAAAAATGTCACTTAATTGTCAGTAGTCATTGACTATGCATCAATAGTGTGACTATTGTTTTGGTTTGATAAAATATTTACTTTAAATTCTCTTTATAGTAATAATAAAGATATCAATATTGTTATGCGTGTTTGACAAGAATTGGAGATTTAAAAGTATACAATCAACAGGGCCACTTTAATAAGGATGAATCAGTTATGTGTTGACACAACTGATATTTTAGAAAGTAAAAGGATTGGAAGACAGGAGACAGATGCTCAGCAGCAAAACATTATTAATCACACAGACACATTTCTGAATAAATACATGTAACTAGAATAATTGGCTTGGATAAATAAACTATGTTTTGGGATGTACCTTCACAATTATCTATTAACCAACTCAACTCAGGATCTATTCTGCTCTAGTGAGGGGTAGGGAGAGTGACTGAGAGTCATTGCTTAGAGTGATTCCAGTCTTGAGGAAGAGCCTCTGAGGGTTTGATTCACAAAGATGGTTATTCAACTACCCCTCTTATTTTAAGTCATTTATAATACCTAGTAGTGATTCTTCTCTGCTATATAATATGCTCTTTGAAAATATCAATATCAATAAACTCAAGATTTCAAGCTGGCTGAAATGACCTGTAACTAAAGTAAATTTGAAACAACATTTTTGTGTCTGGTTTAATAATATTGAAGCTTCAAATATTGGGTTGACTGATTAATAATAAGCTTATTCTAAGAATACTATGTCTTGTTATCTTCCTCTTCTTAGAGAACACATATTTTTATTTATTTTTTTTTAAAAATGTAGAAGCCCATGAAAATAATAGAATTACTTTATTTCAGTAATTACATTTTATTTATGTCAAATTTAATTTAATTCAATATTCATGTAATGTTCACATAATTCAACTCTGAGTTGCATTCTACAGTGATGGGTCTGCTAAATCAATAGAGAAAGTGGCTTTAAATATCATCTGTTGCCTGAAGACAGCAAATTTATATCTCTGGCTTTGATCCTCTGCCCTGAACTCTACACCCATTTAACAATCTAAGCTATATCTCCACTTGAGTGTCTAATATATCATATTGAGCTTACATTTAAAACAGAATTCTTAGTTTCCTTCTACAAATCTATTCTTCTACCTCTTGTTTCTATCTCTGTAAATGGCTCTTATATACAACCTGTCATTGAGACTAAAATTTTGGAAACATTCTTACTTTATAGATTTCCCTCAAATACTCTATGAAATTAACAAAATTTGTGGCTGATCTCTACAAGTGTGACTTGACCTCAAACAAATTTCACCATTTTATATCTACCATGTTAACATCATATTTCACTTGAAATATAGCAAAAGCCACTTGTTTTCACTTTTGCCTAAACACTCTATTCTCCATATAGCAATTGAAATAATCTCTTAAAACCATTAAACAGAGCATATGACCCCTCTGCTTAAAAATATCAAATGGCTTTAAAAGTCCTTATTTACATAGAGTAGAAACCATTCTACTAATTCTGGCGGCCAGTCTTCAAGATGCAACCTAGTATCCTCATTCTAGTACAGTCTGCTCCTATACAGGATAGAGCTGACATGTGTAACCAATAAGATGTTGCTGGAATGATGAAATATGACTTCTGAAGCTAGATCATAAAAGACTTGCTGTTTCCATCTTGCTCTTCTTGGGTCTCTTTCTCTGGAGGAAGCCAAAGGCCATATCATGAGGATGTGAAGGAGCCCCTGGGAGAGCTCTATATGGTAAAGAACTTAAGGCCTCCTGTCCACAGCCAGTGGGAAGCTTAGACTCTTGATAACAGCCATGTAAATGAGGCATTTTGGAAGTAGATCTTTCAGCTCCTGTTGTGCCTTCATATGAGTAAATCCCAGGCCAACATCATGACTGTAATTATAAGAGAAATTCTGAAACAGAACCACACATTTGAGACATCCCCAAATTTCTGATCCACAGAACTATGTGAGATAATAAATGCTTATTGTGGTTTCAAGTTGGTAAATTTGTAAGTAATTTGTTATACAACACTAAATAATATACTAATATAAGTGGAAAATCCTTTAACAGAAGGATACTGGTAGTTTGAAGAATTCCTGGGGGGAATTAGGAGAACCAGGTTCAGGACTACACAGGTAGGAGCCACATCATGGTCACACCACAGAACTGGTCCACTGAAGACCTTCTGATGGCCTTTGTTGCCATTGGTTGATGTAATTACCCCAGAAGTCTGAACACTGATGTCAACTTCTTCTTAAGAACTCAGTCTCCATATAACCACTGTCATCATATAAGACAATTTCTTATATTTCCTGTGACTCTTTTAAAGCTTCAATGGAAGCTGGAAAAGTTTCAATTTCTAGAGTGAAAAGTGTATACTTTTTTTCCTACCAAGGTTCATAAGGTGAGAAAAGTGTCCTTATGTAGAAAGGGTGGTCATTACTGGGTAGCCAGAATAAGCATGTTTGGTCATGCATGGTCTCCTTATTTCAATTAGAATAAAATGTAAACAACTTGCTATGATTTATAAGTCTATATTCATCTGGGCCACAGCCTTTCATCAACTTTATCTCCCAACATTCTTCAGTCGTGTTGGAAATCTTTGTCTTTCCAATACATTAAGCTTGTTCTTATCTCTGTTTCTGCACTTATCACCCCCTCTGGAAGCAGAATGTTCTTTTCTAATGCCTCCAATTCACTGGCTGGATCCTTCTTCAGTTTTCAGATTTCATGGCACATTGTCAGAGATTTCCTGACCATTATAGCTAAGTCATTACTGCCCCCCCCATCATTCTCTCTCTCATTATTCTAATTTTTTTCATTTTCTGAAATTACTGTTACTAGCCTGTTTGTTTTCTTACTGTTGGTTGCCTATTCTTGGGTGTCAGCTCCTTGAGAGTAGAGATATCTACTTTTGTCAACTGTTCTCTTCTCAGTGCCTAGAATAGTGTTAGGAATCTAATTTGTTTTCAATAAATATTAATTAAATAAATGGCTAAAAAAATTTTAATTGATAAGATTAATTATGCCTCTTTTTCCCATGATCTTTAAATATAGATAATATAAAAATAAAAGAATGTAATTATGTAATCCCTTCTTTGAAAAAAAGTTTTTTTGGTGGGGAGAATAAGTGGATACTTTAGAATAGACATTGCTTCAAAGAAAAATTTACTCTTAAAATATATTGTATTTATTTTCCCAGAAACTGTTCATCTCTTCTCTTTTTCTAATCAGATCTAAACATTTTCCTGCCATGTAATATGGTTGAAATTAACTCCCTACAAACAACTCTGTCAGGGATTACATTATTCTGATCTCCACATGCAGAGGTTGACAAGGAAACTGGTTGGTTCAAGGTAAAAGGAAGACCAAGGTTTTGTGTGGTGGTTATAGGGAGAAAACATGTTTCTGCTCTCTTATATTATATATATATGGAAGCATATAACTCTGGTTCAAACCAGTAACTAATCTGAGAGCACAAAGATGTCCAGCCTTAGGTAAATTTCATATTGTAGAGATGAGTAGAGAGTCACAATGAAATTGGGAGCTTATTAACATTATTGGACAACTATATCTGAATGTTTCAGTTACCTGAGCCACAAACTACCTTGTTTTCTACTTTTTAACTGAAAGCAGTTTACCTAATACAAAATCAAATAGAGATTAAATTTCCTGCTTCTTCCAATGCCTTATGAAGATTCATTTTTTAGAACTGTATATTTTTAAACAGTCTGGAAACAGATTTCCTATTTATTAGTCACCTGTTACCTTCTTTTTCCTGTATTAGAAATGAACCTTCATAATGTAGCAGGATAAATGGGAAATAATCTGAAAATGATGATAATTTTATGGTTAGAATAAGATATCAAACTGGCATTTTCTATGAACAGTGACAATTTAAATGAATAATGATGATTTTATACTCATAGTAAAACACAAGGACGTTTTATTCCTTGACTGAGTTATATTCAGTGTCACCAAGTTTGTGTGCCAGATCAACCCTGTGTCAGAGGGCATAATTATTGTTGTTTAAGAATGATGCTTTGCAACATAGCAAACAACTAAATTCAACTTTAGTTTTCAAATAAATTTATATATGTAAACATGGGATCTATTTCCTCAAACTTAACTATATAGCTAAGTAACTTTTTTCTTACATGATATAAAACAAATTTTTGTATTTTTTTTTGGCTGTTGTCACCATATATATTAACTATGTATATAGATTATTTACATACATATACTTTTACTTAATCATTCTTTTATATATAAAATAGATATGTATACAGTATATAGGATTTTTTTCTGTAAAGGTATATTTACCTGGTAGTATGCTATTTTCTAAACAGTGTCCTTACACATAAATCATTTTTAAACGATCATTCTCATGTAAGTAAACATAAATCGGATTTGGAGAGAATTTATTTAAATGATGTGACACTGACTAACTAATCCAGGAATGTTATCAATGTAAACAATAAGGAAAATTGTTCAAAAAACATTGGCAATTTTTGTGGAATCAAGTTAGATTAAAACATAATATAGAAAATAGATATATACACTCAAGTTGTACTCAGTAAATCTGTTTATACTTACGGACAAGACAGAAAGATTATAATAAGAATAAAGATACTGTTTTTGATAGAAAAATATGTTAAATGAATGTTAAAGAAATTATGTGATATTTTTTAATTTTTAAAGTATTTTCTATTATAGTGTCACCTTAAATTTTCAATTAAAATAATACCTATAATAAAATTTCTGAGGAAAAATTTACAAATGAGATGCATTTTTATCCAAAAAAATGTTTTACAAAGAGGCATTGTTCTCACATTTATCCAAAGATTATGAGTCATTATTTCTGGAAGGCAATCATTGCATCCTCTCATACTTTTTGATCATGTCCCAGTGATCTAGATAGATAAATTGCATGAGTTTGGTACCCAGTGACAGCAAACTAGGCTATTCAGAAATGTACTGACTCCTCCAGGAAGAAATAAGGCTTTGCTGGTTTCTCAACTGTTCTGCTGTACTGCTGTAATGATGCTTTTGGGTCCCCAGAAAAGAGAAAAAAAACACTGTTCTAGAGAAATTAATAATAATGTAGAGTGATTAAAAATGATTGAAAATAGCTCATATTTGTTTTTTCACATAAGTAATGAGATAATCTGTCCCTAATGATAAAATAATTCATAAAGACAACAATCTAAGCATTCTAGAAATTGTTGGTCCAGTATAGCTGATGATGCCTAGTTTTAGGAGAAATATGAAGGCCTAATTTTTAAAAAACACATGTTCTTTCAATATATATTTTAAAATGTATTTTTGTCTTTTCATTAAAAAATGTAATTTCAAACAGAAAACTGTTGAGTAAAATAAAGTGCCACATTACTTTCCTAATCTTGATTATCAGAGATGATCAGTTACTGGTTTCTTGTGTATCCTTCTATAAATATTCTATATTGAGGATCCATGACCTTGGACCAGAGACCGATACTGGTCCATGGCCTGTTAGGAATGAGGCTGCACAGCAGAAGGTGAGCAGCAGGAGAGCAAGTGAAGCTTCATCTGTATTATCAGCCACTCCCCAGTTCTAGCATCACCGCCTCAGCTCCACCTCAGATCATCAGGCATTAGATTCTCATAGGAGCACTGGTCCCTGGTGCCAAAAAGGTGAGGGACTACTGTTCTATATCCTTCATATATCTTTGTTCAGATGTGTAAGTATATTTGTTCAATTTTGCAGTGGAATTTCTAGGTCAAGGAGTGTTAAAGTCGGAATAGGCTAGGTTACACTGAGATAACTAGCAATCCCAAAGTTTAAGAGACATGAAACGCAGAAGTTTAATTCTGACCCATGCTACATGTTCAGCTGTGGTAGTTGAGGGCTCTGCACTGCCTATGCTAATGGAGCAGCCAGTGTCTGAAACATTGCTGGTCAGTATTAAGCTATGGAGTCTATCCTCATCATGGATTCTGTATTTGCAAGTTTACCTGCTTGCTAAAATTATTCGTAATCTCCAGCCAATACTAACAGTGCTGTTGTGGTCAGTCACTGGCACACACAGAATGGTGAGGAATTTAAGCCGCCCAATATGCACATTTCCAGCATCTTACTGGACAAGGTAATGCTTTGCCTTCTTGCTTCAGCTCTCATATTGTAAACAGTGGTGTTTTGTGTGACCTATTTAGTGGTGCTTTTTCACATTTTGTCTTTTTCTGTTAGTGGTTTTGCTGCTTATAATGATCCCAAGCCTAGTGTTTAAGTGCTGTCTAGTGTTCTTAAGCACAAGAAAGCTATGATGTGCCTTATGGAGGTAATAACATCTGTTAGATAAGCTTTATTCAAGGATTAGTTATAGTGCTATTGGCTGTGAGTTCATTGTTAATGAATCAACAGTACAGTCCATTCAGAAAAAGGAAGAGGAAATTTGCCAATCTTTACATGAAGCTGCTGCAGAAAATGCTAATGTAACAGCTATAGTATAAAGATGCATGCTACAGTAATATCTAAAGCTATGGGAAAGATGGAAAATGGTTAAATTCGTGGATTCATGAGATGTCAACTGACAATATAGTGAATAACATGGTTTTGAGGCTGAAAACCAAAGAATCTATAGTTTTGTTACCCGGGATAAAGAAATGCTAAACCTTCTGGGGCTAGTGTTTTACTATAATAAAACACTGCATTTAATTATTTGTAACAAATTTGTATTCAATAGTGTCTTTAAACAGAAATACATAAAACAAATATTGGTTGTATTGATCAGTTAATGACAATGTTGTGACCTGAGGCTCGTAGGAACTTAACTCTTTATTTATCCTAGGAGCAATGACTTAGTATTTGATACTTCATTATTCATTGAGATTTTATAGAACATAACCAGTGAGAAGGAGAATTAACTATAGCTTGCATTTGCTCTTAGAGCTCAGAAGTATATGTGTCATTTCTGCCCAAATTTCATTGTCTAAAGAAAGTCACATAACCATTACTGGCTTCAGGGGGTAAGGAGGAATAAGTTTCCTTCAAGAGAGAGAACTGGATACAGTTAAAGAGGAAGACATCTACCAAAGAGGGTGTGAAACAGGCACATCTCTGCACAGGCTGTATTGCTAACAATGGTTGAGTGGCCTGTTTCCTCACATGCTCACTACTTATACTAGTAAGGTGTCAAAGTAGGTTAAATATTGCTTCTCTTTCTCCACACTGTAACTTCCTATAAATTCGTTTCTAACCAAGGAGAAATACTACTGTGCCTTTGAGAGTTTCCTCTGATAAATTGTGGCCCCTATTGTCATTTTTTTGGCTTGTCAGGCTATTTCTACCCCTGCATGGATGGAGGAATATTGGGAAAAGATTTTCTCTCAGCTTAGTAAAATAAGATTACCTATATTTATATTCATATATTTTATCTAGATGAAAATCCTTTTTTAAAATATCGAGCATGTTTAATATCTTAGATTTATTTGGGGATATAGCAGATTACATAAACCTTTGGAAAGTTGCTGAGAAAAAGATCCTAGCCCTGGTGTCTGTTTAATGTATTAAGATCATGTAAACACTCATTTACAAAATCCTTATTCAGAACTGGAAGTAGTTCCAGTGTCACCCCTTGTTCTCAAGGTGAAGATTCAAAATTCTTTGTCTGCTTGTTTTATCAATTACTGAATGAGATATGTCAATCTCTCTTTATAGTTTTTGTATTTGTTTATATTTTGTAGTTTGTTTATATGATTCAAGATCATGTTATTCAGTGGGAAGAATTTTAAATTATATTATTATGGTGAGTTGAATCTTACTTCAAATAACTTTTAATGCCTTAAAGTCTGTTTGAAATTAATTTGGTTAATATTTACATGGCATATCTTATCACATATTTTTAGTTTCAGTTTTTTTCTAATATGTTGTAAATGTACCCAAATCATTTTTATACAGTCAGACAATCTTTGGGTTTTTTTTTTTTTTTTTTTTTTTTTAACCGGTATATCCTTGAGTCCCTCTCCTCAAACTATTGTTTTGTCTGATAAGTACAGCCTTGTAGTTTTCAACTGCTCAAGTATGTTTCAAATACCAGTCTTCATGTCAACTAAATTACCAAATATGCATATAGAGCCCTTGAGAAGTCTCCTTTATTTGGAATAATGTAAGAGGAAGCATTCTTTTCCTGTCCCCATGGAGTAGTGCTAGCTCACTAACAAGGCTTTCCAAGGAAATCCTCTCTGTGACTATTCGGTTTTCACCTTCTTTTACTTTTTAGTTGAGGTGGTTGACCTTGTAAGATCTGAAAAACATTTTTCATCCTCTGGCATTAGTGAACTAACATCTCACTAGGTTGTATGAGTATTTGGCATTTAGTCTATGGTTCTCAGTCTTTGGGGCCTCAGATAGAAAGATCATCATTTTAAACTCTATTGCATTAGTTACTTGAGTATGTGCTGGCATCTCTAGACTTTCTTTTTGTATGATTGTACTTTTAAACTTAAGGATTGTCAAAGGCTTTTGTATTTTCTTTAATATCATTTGCCTAGATTGGATTGCAATAGTTTTCTTTTTTTCTTTTGTGATTATAACATATATTTTGGAAAAAGTGTATCAGAACAATGAAGTCTGATTCCATTGAAATTACAAACCTAGTTCTAGGCCATCCTAAAGTATATGTTAAGACAATGAGCTTTAGATTTGTTGGTGTTCAGCTAAAATTCATAACTAAAGTTTGAAAGAGGCTGTTGGCAATAATGCTCACTCTGAAGTCCTACAGTTGAAAATACTATTTTCCTTACAAATTAACTACTCCTCCCCAACGGCCAAATAAATTGGTCTGAGAATTTCAAACTTGTGATTGCTGTCCTATCCTTTGTATTAGGATAAGTATATATACAACATGCAAACCAGTAGGCTGCAGACTATATTTTAATTGGCTTGTGTGCCTGTGTTCTCTGTTTTTCACATTGTCTTTCTCTGTTGCTTACACATATACATATACATTTGAAATAGAAGAAAAATTGCTTGTGATGGTTAGAGAACTCGTCTATCTCCTTGAAAATGTTATTGATTTGGAGAAATTTTGAGAGAATTATTAACAACATTAATATTTAAGTTCATATGTGGAAATAAATTCAGTGATTAATAAAGTTAAAAGGGAAAGTCTCGATTTTGGAGGTAAAGAATTGTGTGCTTTAGAGGGATGATGTTAATGGATAATAAATCCATTTCAATCTGTTTGCTTTCTTTCTTTAAGTCTTACTTGCATCTATAAAATCCTTATGCTCATCGCTGGCACTCAGTAAGCATTAGCTGAGTTGGAATTGGAGAGCAGAAGAATGGTTCTGATGTTATCCTTGGCATATCTGAATGAGCATGGTAGCCTACTAATGTTGGCCATTTTGCTTTCATCTTTTCACAGCAGATCAGCTTTGCAAACATTTCCCAATATGTGTAAGCTAAAGTAGTTTTGCTTTGCCTGCCAAACACATTGATCTTATACATTTCCACCATTTTTAGCAATCCTTGTCACTTTTAATGGCTTTTCATAGCCCTGGGGAATGTAAACACAAAAACTTCTTCAACCTGAAACTATTAGCTGGGCAGATGAAAGGCAAATTGTGAGCTAGATTTTGGGGTTTATGGATGTTTCTTCCTCCAGTATATATCAGCTTGGCTAAAGAGCAAGAAAAAGCACTTCTCAGATTCATGCCTAGGCACTCAAAGTTCATGGCAGGAAGAAGAGTGAGACAGCTTCTCTAACAGAAAACTCGAAGTGAATAACATTTATTATTTTTGTCTCCATTACACGGTTGAATAGAGAGAGGTTTAAAGACTGAAGCATTTGTTGTTGTTTTAAGATCCTATGGAAAGGTATTATTCTTTTCACAAGTTTCCTAACTTTATTTTTATACAAACTGCATTTTGTAACTCCAGAAGTTGCCAGGGGAAACATTCTTCTCAAATGCATGTTTCCAAAAAGTATCTTACAGTGCAATTAGCATTCAGAAAGAACAATATAATTTTTAATTTATAAAGAATCTGTAAGGTCTCAAACTGTCCTAATTCCATATTCAACTGATAATTGCTATTCCAAAAAGCTAGATAATTTGTTCAAGGTCACACAACTAATTTACAAGTCATTCTGATTCATAGTGCTTTCTTTGTCTCATACCTGCCATTTTTGGTGTTGAATATTTTTTTCCTTCTGCCAACACTCTACTAATTCTTAGCAGTGAGCACCTGAATCTCTTGGCACAACAGGAAGAACTTAAGACCTGTGCCCACGATAGTCCCATGTTTGAATTTCAGCTCCTTTATTTGCTACCTGTGGCTCCTATACTAACTGAGTTTCTTATGAATTCGAAGCTCAGTAAACCTGTAAAATGAGTATAATAACACCAAAGTTGAATGGTTATTGTGTTAGAAAATGTATATGTAATGCCCGCTAAATAATAGCCACATAATAAATAGTACATATTTTCACCATAACTATTTATGTTCCTTGTTTTTGCATTATACCTCAGGTAAGCAGCAACATGAATGAGGGGATGTGTAGGACAGAAGAAGCTTTTTATTGTTTTTTTTTCAAAGAACTATATTAGAAAGTCATTGTAAATTCTAGTGAAGCAAGTTTAAGTATGGAATATAAGGTAGGAAAGACAGACTGACAGAACAGATGTAGATATAGGCAAAATTCAAAAGACAATTCTTTGTTAAACATTGAGTCCATACACAGTTGGTTTCCACTAATGGAGTTGTAAGAGCTAGAGTTCTATGCATAGATCTAGTCTCATCAGAAAATAAGGATACTAGGAAGGAGACCAAGGCAGAAATCAAGTTTCTCAAAATTTTCCAACATATAATGAAGGGGACAGAACACACTGAAGGGCAAAGACAACACAAGCCTTCAGTGTTTATTCATAGAACAGTGTGTACTGGGTCTATTGATAACAATATTGTTCCATCTGGGGGCGGGGGTAAGAATTCTGATCTACACATAGTCCAGCAAGAATCTGCCTAGGCACTAGTAAGGAGCTGAGCCTACAGGTGTCATCACTATCAAGTCAGCCTTTGATGCTCTGGGGAAGACAAGACCTGACAGGAAGGAGAAGAGACAGAAGATGTTTGTTGTCATAGCTTTTGCCATGGTGACAAATGAGTAAGAAAAATCAATTAGCAGTGATTGTTTCCTCTTTTGTTATTTTGTTGTTGTTTGTTTTACCTCTCCACTGTTTTCCAGATTGGAGCAGCTCCTCCTTGCTCACAGGTGACATGAAGGGCCACTGGGAACTCCATCCAAAGCTGTAGAGGCTCTAGATTTGCTCTATGTGTGCTGTGTTAGTGTGTTCGTGTGTGTGTGTGTGTGTGTGTATATATTCATCTTTTGAGGCAGGAAGAAATTAGTGGAAAGTGGAATGGGACAATAGTGTTATTTCAAGAATAGAATAATCTATATCTGCTTCCACTATAGTGCTTGGTTCTAGTGTTATTAAATTTAGATTTTGGTGATATACAATATATATGTATATAAATATATGTATGTATGTCTAAAGTACATACAAGTAGGTATATATGCATGTATAAAATATGTATAGAACATGTAACTCCATTTTAAACATAAAATATATACCATATGTATGTGTGCGTGTATACACACACACACACACACACACACACACACACACACACTTCATTGAAACAAAGGCACAAGAGTTTTTAAGCACTGAGTTGAGCTCATGAAAAAGTACTAGAGGACTTTATCAGGATGGTCAATGTGATTAATAAACCATCTGTGCTTGCGAATTGACACTTATCAAGTTAGAATTTTACTCTCTCACAGAGATTGAAGACAGGTGCCCTATCTTTCTTGATGATTACATTTCAAAGGGCTGGCTTCCGGGTCCTTGAGAAACATAGTCCTGGGTTGAAAAACTGGCAAGAGGCTGGCAGAAGATTTGTATTTCAGATGACAGAGAAAGAAATTTTAATTGTAACTTTTTAAAAATAAATGCTTCTAAAAATAGAGGTTAGGGGCATATAGTCTGGAAATAAAACCTATCTAATGTTTAGTCAAGGTGAGGGGAACATTAAGGCCATCTTGGTCAGTATATATGATATATATTCAAGTGAATTGGTTAACTTCAAATATGATTATAATGCAATGAGTACTCTAATTTTTGTAATAAGCTATAAAGACTTAAATGTATTTTATTATCCTGCTTTTAAAAACAGCTTTGTAAAAAAAAATCAAGTATTCTCCTGTAAATACTTAAAATGTTATTATTACAAATTCTAAAGTTTGAATGACTTGACACATGTATAAATTTAATTCGTTTGTCTACACTACAAAGGAACATTTTTGTGATAATGTGTTTTTTAAAGTAAGTAATGTTGATTTTCAAATTGTGCTGATTGAAACAGGATTAATACTAATTGCCATTAAAATGGAAACAAGAATAAAAAATTACTTTGCTTATAATTTAAAAAGAAAATAGTAGTTTGTACTCAGGGGAGGCACATAGACTTATCAGTTGACTAATGGCAATAAATAATTCAACTTCTTAGCACTGAACTCTTCCCCTTTCAAGCATAGGTATTTACAAGCGTTATGCATCATTAGTATTGAGCAGTACACCATGAGTCATGCAAAAACAATAGAATTACAAACACTTTGTCAGAATTCTTGCAACCAGAACTAAAAATTAGGCAGCAAAAGAATATTTCTTGGATAAACAATAAATGGGTGGTCACAGTAAGAAAAATAATAAAAGTTAACTAAAATAACACCAAATTTACCAAGGAAAAACACCTGTATTTTAAAATCTTGAGATAGAAGTTATTGATACTGAAAAAAATGGGACTGTCTTGTTTCTAACCTTTCACTTTAGGTTGCCATGACTTAAGTCTTTTTGTACTTACCATAGTTCTACCTATACTTACTAATATTTGTGGAAAGAAAGAAAAATGGTATGAAGGAAGGCAGAAAAGGGTGGATTGGGGAAATAAAACAATCCTCATTCCAATGCAGAAGAGAGAAAAAGTACAGATTTATGTGCATGTAAGGTTATATGTAATTGATTATAAAATCTGGATAGAATTTCACACAAATTTATACAGTAATGTAGAAGAGAATTAAGATTTCTCTTATCTCCTTAACACACATTTTGTGATTCTCTCCTGTATATCTTGTGAGAAACTTCACTGTTAGTCTAAGAGATATGGGTTCTGTGATTCCAGTAGTAGAAAGACCCAGGATCTTGCACTGAAAAATCCAAGGTTAAGACTCCTCTGTTTTCAAAGGAGACCCTATAGGGAGGAGATGTGAGGAACCCACTGATTCCTTCCTCTATTCAACAACAACAACAAAAATTGGTCTTTATGTACTGAGGAGTTGAATGCTAGCTCATTTTACCTTTCCAGAGGCAAGAGTGAAAGAGAAGGAAGTGGAAGGGAAAAGGGGAGGGGAGGGCAAGACAGGAAGAGGAAGACGACTAGGTGGAGGAAAGGTGCATAGACAGGAAAGCCAAATAATGTCCCACAGCAAATTAAGTACCCTTCTGTTACCCTTCCCTGACCCCTCAGAGCTGGCTTCTATTTCTTGAATCCCATGAAAAGATAAACAAATTATCTTGCAGACTCAGAAAAATGCTCAATTGTCCTCTGGTCCAAACCTGAGAGAAGAGACTAGTGTTTATGAATAGGCTGCATTCAATTTTGTTGATTTCTTGTTGAGGCAGATTCTTTCTTCCCCTAGGGTAGCAACACAATTTTAACAACTGCTTTTTCAGTAGAAGGGAGCAATTTCCCTCTCCATTGGTCTTTTGTTCTCATCTACTTCTCATTGCCTTGAGTCTCTTTGTAAAGTGGCCTCAATTCTGGTCTCACATGCAGGATGGTAAAGAAATAAATGGCTGGAATCTGCTGGTAGGATGTTGAGAGGATACTCATATGCACATCCTTTCCTGCACATCCTGAAATGGGGAGCTTGGGCTGTGTCTGTCATTCAATGGTTTGTGATCTCCTAACTGAGATGAAGTATAGAAATAATGTGTTTTTTTTTTTTTTTTCTTACAAGTCTGAGGAAGGTAAAATGTTTAAATTTCCAGCATCATCGCAGTTTTGATGGTAACAATTGTAGGCATTCGGTCATCAATTTCTTTGTGATATTTATTCCAGGGTGGTTGTAGAGACCCACCCTGTAAAGTTTCTGTAAACTGTCCAATTATGACTTGCAGAAAAGTTCTTTGTCTCATCTCAAACCAAACATTTGTCATTTCTATATTATACTATTCTCCAAATAACTCCTGTTTTTGTGCTATATTCACTGGAGAGGAATTGATTATATATTTTAAACTATATCAAATTCAGGAGGTTTACTTTAATTACTAGTTCAGATACTTTATTTCATAATTGAAACTTATTTTGATCACTAATAAACCCATCTTCTGTTGCGAGTGAAATATTATTCATGAAATATGTACCGTTTTCAGAAACTCTATTTTCTTTGCTATTGAGAGCAAGAAATTCTATTTTTTCAATCTGTCACAACTTCCTGCTCTCTTATATTTCTAAGTTTAGTGCACTGCCAATATGATTCAGCAAGGTGGCTATAATGTAGGTAACTTTTATTTAACATTCCTCCAAATTTTAAAACTAGGTCAAATTTTTGAAGTAAAATCCAAAAACTCAAACACAAATGAAGCTTCCCAATCAGTCCTATCTGGCTACTTGTCTATTTAGTCAGGTGATAAAAACCACTTCTTTATTGTACAGTTTCCCTTCAGACAAACTTCTGACATTTGTCTCTGACAGTCCAGTTGGGTTCATTTAGTACCCATTAAACTCAGTGCCCTTGTTTCCTTACATATAAGTTAGCTCTAATTACATATTTTCAACAAAATTTTAGAAAATTGTTTTCCCAGAGAGAAAGAGCTCAGGTTTACTGCAATTAGCAATAAGAAACTATCTATTAGCTAAATTAAATTTAAGTAGCAATGCTTATTTTTTATTTTTTAATTGCTTCTGCCTACTCTTGAAATTAGAGGGAATAAAAAAGACATCTGTGAATTTTTTTCAGGAAACAGACCTGTCTCAGAGATAAGAGTATCCCTTTTCTCCAGGTGAGCAAGGCAGTTTAGTTTTTATGTGAGAGCTCACTGACTGGGACAAAATGGTTTCACATTATTCTGGTACTTCAGGTATTGCTTTTTTAAAGAAAATAGATAAGCCAATAAATGAACAAGAAATGCACATTTACAGGCTGTGAAAATTGCTAACAATCTCCCAAGTTAAAAAAAAATCTGGTTTATATCGCTTAGCATGATTGTCTCGAGGTCCATCTATGTTGTTGCAAATGGCAGTATCTCATTTCTTCTTATGGCTGAGTAATATTCCATTGTATATATGTACCACTGCTTCTTTATCCAATCATCTATCATAGGACATTTTGGTTGCTTCCATGTCCTGGTCACTGTGACTAATGTTGCTATGAACATCGGTATGCAACTATCTTTTTGAATATGAGTTTTCAAGTGTTTGGAGTAAATACCCAGTAGAGGGATTGCTGCATCATATGGTAGATCAATTCTTAGTTTTTTGAAGAAATTCCATACTGTTTTCCGTAGTGGCTATACCGATTTGCAGTCCCACCAGCAGTGTATGAGAGTTCCTTTTTCTCCATATCCTCTTCAACATTTGTTATTACTTGTCCTGTTGATTATAGCTATTCTAATAGGTGTGAGATGGTCTCTCATTGTGGTTTTGATTTACATTTCCCTAATGGCGATGCTGATCATCTTTTTATATATTTGTTGGCCACTGGTATGTCCTCTAGAAAGAAGTGTCTGTTCAGGTCCTCTGCCCATTTTTTGTTATTGAGTTGTATGAGTTCTTTGTATATTTTAGATATTAGGCCCCTATTGGAGGCATTGCTTGCCAATATATTTTTCCATTCAGATAGTCGTCTCTTTACCTTGGTTGATGGTTGATTTCTTTTGCTGAGCAGAAACTTTTTAGTTTGATGTAGTCCCATTCATTTATTTTTGCTTTTACTTCCCTTGCTTTTGAAGTTAAATTCATAAAATCCTTTTTAAGTCCAGGGTCCTTGAGTTTAGTTCCTATGTTTTCTTCTATGCATTTTACTGTTTCAGATCTTATATTTACGTCCTTAATCCATTTTGAGTTAATTTTGGTTGTGGTGATAGACAACAGTCTAGTTTCATTCTTTTGCAGGTGGCTTTCCAGTTTTCCCAGCACTATTTATTGAAGAGGCTTTCTTTTCTCCACTGTATGTTTTTGGTTTTTTTTTTGTCAAATTATTTGCTCATGTAAATATGAGTTTACTTCTGGACTCTCAATTCTGTTTCACTGGCCCCCTGTGTCTGTTTTTCTGCCAATACCATGCTGTTTTGATTAGTTGCTTTGCAATATAATTTGAAATTGGGTGGAGTGATGCCTCCAGCCCCATTCTATTTTCTCAGGATGGCTTTGGCAATTTGGGGTATTTGTGCTTCTTTACAACTCTGATAATTTTTTGTTCTGTTTCTTTAAAGAAGGCTGATGGATTTTTTTTACAGTGATTGCATTAAATCTGTATAATGCTTTAGGTAATATGATCATTTTAACTAGGTTGATTCTTTCAATCCAAGAACATGGATTATTTTTCCATATCTTGTACCTTTTTCAATTTCTTTTAATAGGGTCCTATAGTTTTCATTATATAGATCCTTCATATGTTTCATTAGATTTATTCCTAGATATAAAATATGTAATCTCGAAAACAATCTGTTTTGTCATGTTAGTCCAATTTTGGGGACTTATCAACTAACCAAGGACAAATGACAACAATAAACATCAACTAAAAAAATAAAAAAAGAAATGTCTTTCCGAGTCTATAAAATCCTTATGCTTAATGTTTTCCTTTCATTCTATTTAGACCCCTGTCAATATACTACACATCTAAATTTCTTTATTTACACACACAAACATATTTGCCCCCACTCCCTAAAAAAACATCATATAGTTAAAGCAATGTCTGGGTTATAATATATAAATACATTTAAATTAAGTTGATATTAGTTCTTGCCATTCTGCAGCCACCCTGAATTTATATGTTTGATAAATAGAAGCCCTGACCGAGACTTACTATGAACTGTATTAAAGGAAAACATGTAGAAACACTAAGCATCTTATTATTTGTGCCTTACCTGCTCTCAAAAAAAAAAAAAAATCAAGCAGGTTTTGATTTATCTAATAAAAATAAATGACATAAAAGAAACCCCTGTCATCTGAGATAATTGTTATCTCCAGAATCCACTGAAAATATAAATAAAAAAATTTATCATTAATAAAAACATTTAATTTAAATTATATATTGAAAAGAGAGCATATTTATTGTGTATATACCAAAATTTCACCCTATTTTTATGATGGACTTTGAGTGTAATTTTGCTGACAAATTTGTAAAATACCACACTAATACTAATTCTCGTATTTTACTTTTGACTTTTGCCCTGTGACCTTAGAGCAGCGGTCCCCAACCTTCTCAGCAACAGGGATTGGAGCTTCTATGAAAATCTAATGCTTGATGCTCTGAGGTGGAGCTGAGGTGGTGTTGCTGGCGCTGGGGAGCAGCTGTGTGGCTTGGTTCCTCACAGACCACCGCTGGTCCATGGCCCAGGGGTTGTGGACCCCTGCCTTAGAGAATACAAGTTTTGCCAAAAAAAAATTTTATAAATTTTTCTAAAGGTCAGTATTAGTGCTTTGATATTCAAATTACCTCTTTGGAATCACCTTTTGTTATTCTTACTGATGCCCATTTTCAGATAACTTATATAACTTGGTTAGTTTCCATTTTTGAAGAATTTCGATATGATTCAAGTCATTCTCCAACACTAATTTCATGCAGTCTTTGACAAGATCTGTAAGATTACTTTGTAATTACTTTGCATTTTATTTCAATTTTATTGCTTGATAGTTAGAATATTTAGCTATCTGTGTGAGAATTCTTGATAAAGGACTCAATAAGATAGGGGATAAATAACTCAATAGCAATAAGCCACAGAGAGATGTTTGAGTGGACATTAAATATTTAAAGTTATTCAGTGAATTGGTGTATATTTTTAAGTTTTGCAACTGCAGAAACTTGTGTAATGAACACCACATATAGTGGGCAATCTTAGAACTTTAAAAAATCCACCAGAATGTTAAACCTACTTTTTAAAGTGATGATAACGAAACAACTGTTATAAAATATAAATTCTACCAGCAGCTGTCAGGCAAAATTTAGTTGACCTGCTTTTACGGCTCTTCATCTGTAATTATGGCTTTAATTAGTTTATGAAGCACTATAGCTCTTATTATGACCCTGGGTTCTTTTGAACTTTTTCTTTAGTTTGAAATTATAATTATTTAGCAAATGAAAATATTCATTTCAGAATGTAAAAGAGCTAGTGATGATTAATTATGTGAGACTTTTCAAAATATTGTATATTATATAGACAACTTTATTCCATTCACAAATTATCATTAGCCTATGAAATATTTTATATTGTATCATTAATTAGTTGACTATTACATAATGATTTTAAAAAGATAAACAGTTGATCAGCCTTAATTAATGGTTCCCTCACAGATGTTCACTATTCACAAAAAAACTGAATGAAGCTGCCACTTTAATAGTTGTCCAAATAAAAATGGCTAAAGCTCTTATTCACACTTGAATGCATGATGTCTAGTCTTCTAGCAGGTTTTCTTCAGTTGTAGAGGATTTTCCAGTAATTCTTCATATTCCATAGTTTAGCCTGGTGGTCACTGGCCATATCAACCAGTGATGCCACATAGTAGACTAAAGTTCTGCAAAGGTCACTGCTCCCTCTGTTACTGGTTACCTACTGCCATCTCAAGGCAAATTCCTCTTAACTTGCTGCTCTTCTCTCCTGCAGAAAATGGAGATAAGGCGGTAACTTGTAACCAGAATACAGAAAGATTGGGAATAGTGGAAGGGACATTTGGCACAAATAAACTACAGCAGTTCCTGAATGTGATTATATGCAGACACCACCAGCTATGACCCAGACTCAGGAGCCTGCCCAGGATGCCCTTCAGCCCAGTTGCTAGCCCGATGCCATTTGATAAAAGCAAGTTTACTCCTAAGGAGTATTTTAACTGTCAAATCTGTCCCAGGATCCTAGGAGATAATTTTTTTTTTTTGCACTTCCAATTAAAAGCTTACATCTTTATTTTTCATTTTTTGTCATTGAATAATTAGCAACCAGAAAATCTACTCTTCTTGGTTAAAATTTCACTCCCACCCACAGGAGTGAATTTTTTTTATGCTGCCAATACAGTAATCTGATATCAACACATCTACTGCAGTCTGAATTATTTAGCTTTAAATACAATAATGAGTGAGGTTGCAGCAGTGCAAAACAACACATTCTTGAGTAGATGGTCAGGCTAACAAGCTTTTCTTGGGGTCTTCTGTATCTCTGCTCCTGATCCCCTGTAATTACTTCTTGATCAAGTATCTACATACAGGACTCCCTGAAGACAAGCAGTAATGTACAGATACAGTGAGGGAAAAAGCCAAACAAAAAAGGTTTCAAGGATAGATGGCCCAGATAGTTGCAGATCTGTTCACATTTTAGACAAACTCTTTTATTATCACTTTCATTTTTCCCAAACAATGGATAATTCGTCTTTATGTCTTGCAAAGAGAAGAGTGGTGCTTAAAGTTCTGAAATTGCATGACCTCACATATTTTAACCTATGACAATGACCCTCCCCACTGGAAGGGTAATTCTACTGCACAGAATTAAGGCTTAAGATGGAATTTAAAATTAATGATCATTTTGACATAATTATATTTATGCTTTGTGTTCTTGACTAGCAAATCATGAATGAGAAACATGACCCCCAAGATATTCTATGGGACACTACAAATGATTGTTTCAAATTTCACTTAATCTAAGAAAATGATGCCAACTAGGCATTTTTTGTCATATTAGAATAAGACATGTCATGTTAGAATAAATGCGCACGCGCGCACACACATACACACACACACACACACTAGAGACTTCTAGTTATTTTCAGCAAAGTCCTATTATGAAATTTGGATTTTTATGTGAGCTTCGGAGTCTTGATAATTTAGAGGTTGCTGCTAAGGAGAAGCAAACATCTACAGAGTAATATCAATTATATTGTGCAGAGTAATACCAATCGGGAGGTAAGAGATTGTTAGAGAGCATAATTTTGGACAGGCTGTGTTAGTAAAGAGGACATCTTGTGGATTTTTACATTCCATTGATTTAATATTGGGATGTAAAACAAAGAATATTTCATATCTAAATTTCTGATATTTGAGTCTCACTTTAATTTTGGATCTTATAGTAGCTTTGCTAATACGTTGGATAAATGCTTGCAATCTTTTAAAAACTTCTAGCAAATTCAAAGAGATGAAATGTAAAGCATTCTAAAAAGATGACTGCTGAGAGGGGAAGCAGGGTCAGAGTTAACTCATTTTGGAACACATACTGACAGCTGAGTTACATGCTAATCTGGAAGTCTTTCATATAAATGCTTGTTAGTATCACACTGTCAGGTTAAAAGTTTAATGCACTGGTTTTTAAAAAATATAATCACTTTATAATTAGGACCCTAAAAAATTTGGTATTCATTAATTTTGGTGGGGAGTCTTTAACATAAGTGAAAAAGGCTGAAGATGATTATTGTTACATCACTCTTTAAAAGAATATCTCTGGATTGTTATTGGATTCGAAATAAATATTAAAAAAGGCCCCCAGCTGTTTATTATTCTGACTTTTGTTTATGAATTCCAATTGTAAGATAAATGACATGTAACTT
>CM053501.1:31278605-31344791 GCA_028627145.1 Eidolon dupreanum
TCCCTCACCCTCTACCCTCTGGTAACCACTAGTCCATTGTTCGTGTCCCCAAGTCTCTGTTTGTCCTGTTCATTTGTTGCTTTTAGGTTTATATCCCACATATAAATGATATCATGTGATTTTCATCTTTTCCAGTCTGGCTTATTTCGCTTAGCATAATTATCTCGAGGTCCATTTAAGTTGTCACAAATGGCAGTATTTCATCCCTTCTTATGGATAATATTTCATTCTATATATGTGCCACAGCTTCTTTAGCCAAACATGTATCATAGGACACTTTGATTGCTTCCATGTCTTGGCCACTGTGAATAATGCTGCTATGAACATCAATGTGTAAATGTCTTTTTGGATATGAGTTTTCAAGTGTTTGGGGTAAATACCCAGTAGAGGGATTGCTGGGTCATATGGTAGATCAATTTTTAGTTTTTTGAGGAACCTCCACACTGTTTTCCATAGTGGCTGTACCAATCTGCAATCCCACCAGCAGTGTATGAGGGTTCCCTTTTCTCCGCATCCTCTCCAACATTTGTTATTACTTGTCCTGTTGTTTATAGCTATTCTAACAGGTGTGAGATGGTATCTCATTGTGATTTCGATTTACATTTCCCTAATAGCTAGCAATGTTGAGCATCTTTTCAAATATTTTTTGGCCATTTGTCCTCTAGGGAGAAGTGTCTGTTCAAGTCCTCTACCTATTTTTTGATTGGATTGTTTGTTTTTTTGTTATTGAGTTGTATGAGTTCTTTGTATATTTTGGATATTAGGCCTTGATTGGAGGCATTGCTTGCAAATATATTTTCCCATTTGGGTGGTTTTCTCTTTACCTTGTTCATGGTTTCTTTTGCTGAACAGAAACTTTTTAGTTTGATGTAGTCCCATTAATTTATTTTAGCTTTTACTTACCTTGCCTTTGAGATCAAATTCATAAAATCCTTTTTAAGTCCAAGGTCCTTGAGTTTAGTCCTTTGTTTTCTTTATGTATTTTACTGTTTCAGGTCTTATATTCAGGTCCATAATCCATTTTGAGTTAATTTTTATGTGTGGTGATAGATTCACTAAAATAAAAAGAGGAAGGATACAAAATCAGGGATGAATGAGGGGAAATCATGACTGACATCACAGAAATACAAAGGATCATATAAGAATACTATGAAAAAGTATATAACACTAAATTTAATAACCTATGAGAAATGGACCACTACTTAGAAAAATACAATCTTCCTAGACCTTATCAAGAAGATCTGGAATATCTAAATAGATAGATAGAAATAATCATCAAAAACCTACCAAAAAGCAAAAGTCAGGACCAGATGGCTTCACTAGTGAATTCTACCAAACATTCAAAGATTTAATACCTATTTTCCTCAAACTCTTCCAAAAAATCAAAGAAGAGGCAATGCTTCCCAACATTACTGTGATACCAGAACCTGGAAAAGATAACACAAAAAAAGAAAACTATACACCAATATCTCTCATGAACACAGATGTAAAAATCCTAAATAAGATACTAGCAAACTAAATATAGCAACATATTAAAAAGATTATACACCACAATCAAGTGGGGCACAGGGATGGTTCAACATACACAAATCGATTAATGTGATACCCCACATAAACAAATAAGAATCATATGTTCATATCAATAGATGCAGAAAAAGCCTTCGACAAGATACAACATCCATTTATTCAAAACACTTTACAAAATTGTCATAGAAGGAAAGCACTTTAACGTAATAAAGGCCATCTATGATAAACCCTCAGCCAACATTATACTTAATGGTGAAAAATTAAAAACCTTCCAAGATCAGGAACAAGGCAAGTCTGTCCACTATTGCCACTGATATTCAGTATAACATTGGAGGTCCTAGCAAGTGCATTTAGACAAGAGAAAGATACAAACAGCATCCAATAGGAAACAAATCAAACTGTCACTATTTGAAGATGACATGATTCTTTATATAGAAAACCCTAAAGACCCCACAAGAACACTACTAGAAACAATAAGCAAATGCAGTAAATTTTCTGGATACAAAATCAATGTTAAAAAATCCATAGCATTCCTATACTGTAATAATGAAGTGTCAGAAAAAGAAGTAGAAAAAATAATTCCTTTTGCAAATGCACCAAAAAGAATAAAATACTTAGAAATAAATAAAATACTTAACAAAACATGTTAAAGACCTATATAATGAAAACTACTAGACTCTATTAAAAGAAATCGAAGAGGATACAAAGAAATGGAAAGATATTCTGTGTTCTTGGATTGGAATAATCAACATAGTTAAAATGACCATATTGCCTAAAGCATTATACAGATTTAATGCAATCTCTATCAAAATCACATCAGCATTTTTTATTTAAAAGTTTTTATTTTTAATTATTTATTATTGTTATTACTTATGCCTGTAGCGCCTGGTTTTCCTAGGTGGTCTCCCATCCAATTACTAACCAGGCCCAACCCTGCTTAGCTTCTGAGATCAGACATCAGGCTTGTTCAGGGTGGCATGGCCATAGACTATGGACCAGGGCTCCACTGGGGTGTGAACCCAGGATCTTCTGCATGTAAAGCAGATGTGCTAACTGCTACACTATGGAACCATGTCCTTATCAGCATTTTTTAAAGAAATAGAACAAAAAAAATCATCAGATTTTTATGGAAGCACAAAAGACCCTGAATTGCCAAAGCCATCCTGAGAAAAAAGAACGAGGCTGGAGGCATCACTCTGCCTGACTTCAAATTATACTGCAAAGTGACAGTAATCAAAACAGTATGGTATTGGCAGCAAAACAGACACAGCGGCCAATGGAACAGAATTGAGAGTCCAGAAGTAGACTCATATTGATATGGGCAAAGAATTTTCAACAAAAAAGCCAAAAACATACAGTGGAGAAAGGAAAGCCTCTTCAATAAATGGTGCTGGGAAAATTGGAAAGCCATCTGCAAAAGAATGAAAATTTGGATTTTAAAAGAATGCTTGATAGCTGAAGTGACTTTTATTCACACAACTCCAGTTATAATAAGGCAACTTAGAGGAACACATTTTTGTACCTGGGGACAACTGGGGAGAATGGTGTCAAGGAGTAGTTCCTGAATTTTTCCGCTATTGAGTGTAACAATTGTGATTCTAATGACTCCCCAAATGCATAGACCAAGATAGCCTTTATTCCCCTCAGTTTTACTAAATTTCAGACAGAGTTCTTTTTGACTATAGGCTCTTGACCTTTTCTAGGATCATTTACTAAGAAAACTTTCCATTGTTATTTCTTTCTCTTCCTCTTTGATATGTAAATACTCTCACAGGCTCTTCACAGTTTTACAATCTGGGATTATCCTTCTGTCATACCTGGGTGCCCTCCCTTTGAAATGTAATCATCAAGAAAGATAGAACACCTTTGTTTTCCTGTCTGTGGTAAGGTAGGAGCCCTACTTTCATAGGTGCCAATTACCAAGCACAGGTGGCTAAATCACTTTGACCAACTTCTTCCCCAATGTCTTGTCCTCTAGTACTAGCTCATTAACTCTGCCTAGTGTTTAAAAACAAATGTTTTTGTTTCATTGGAGTTGAGCTCACTCTCTTGCTACCATTGCAATTCTCTTGATCTCTATTGTGATTATTTTGGGTAAAATCTTCCTTGCTGTTTTAAACAAGTGTCCAGAGCAATTTTTCTTTTACAACATCAAAATATCCCACCATATCTCCAGAGGTATGGAGGTAGGCTCTCTTCAGGCTCTGGTGGTATACTGTTTATCTGAAAGATTAATATAAATTGTGAACTGTCTGGATTGTTTCTTTTTTCATTTTTAGTTATTATCTTAGCTAGTACTACCTGGTAATTTTTCTTTGATGTGACTCAGCCTATGGAGACCATTAGTGGAACACAGCAGATTAGAATATGTCCCCAACTGGAAGAAATAGAATCCTTTATTTAAAAAAAAAATCGCCAAATATTTATATAGCACTCATTAAACAAATATTAATTGTGCAAGTACCAGTCACCTTGTAACTATTAAGCTTATAAAGGTGAATAAGATAAATTCCCTGATCTCAAGCAGCTTGCATTCTCTTCATATGAGTAACGCAAGCAGAAAAAGTCCTCCATAACACTGTTCAAAGAGGACAAAATCCTAAGGGAAAAAGGAAATACATTGTATCATTCAGCATTTGAAATATGTTGGTAAATATATGCAAGGACAGAGTTCAGCATTTTATTAAAGCCCAAAGTTTGGTATTCTTTCTGTTTATTCATGTTCTGCTCCTATCTTCCGTAAAAGGCCATTAACTGCTGACATACACTTTGTCAATTATGAAATTCACTTCTGGCCTGACATGATTTGACTTATGCAAATCCTTAGGGCTGCTAAGTGGAGCAGAATACTGAGCTCTTGATGAAAGATATAATCTCACATTTTAGTGCACACACACGTGACTTTGGGCAAAAAAAGAAAAAGAAAAAAGAAAAAGAAAAAAGAAAAAGACCTCTGTATGGGACAAGCTAAATTAAGGAATAAATAGTTTGTGCAAAAGTCAGATATCTTACAATCTATGATATTTTCCTGATAACATCTTAATTAGCATAAAAATCCCTAAAATTTTTTTCTTGAATGTTTACTATTTTTGGCATCAGCATTGTATTTCTTTGGCTTGTAGAATAATGAATTCCTCTAAATGCTACTGTATTTTTGAATTGTGATATATTGATTTTTGTCAAATAGATAATGGTATTCATTTCCATTTCCATTCTAAAGGTAACTCATATTCATTGTTTACTCTATTACAAACTGAAATATTTGCATTTTTGTTGTGTGCCCCACAATTACTAGGTAACAGTCTGTGAACTCATTTATGTAACTTAATAGTATTCTTGAAAACTGTAAATTAGACTAGACATCACTATATTGGTTTATAAGTGTTATATAATGAGAAAGGACAAGTCTGAAACTAATTGTTTTTCAAGAAGAAGGCTGTTTCTGATAGGAATACCATACAAAACAACTTTGTTTTGCCCTAAGCTTTAAATTAAATCTTGTTACCAAGAAAGTTATAGACTATTGATTTTCTTAGCCTTAATTCTCCCAAGTCATTATCTCAGTCTCTGTAGCATTTAGCTGTTTTAATTTACTTACGAAAGCTAAGGATAATCAACTTCCTTTACTCTTTCACTAGGCAAATCAACAGAGTAATTTTCTCTAATCAAATACTATTGTATTGCAAAGAAACACATCTCATAAAAATCTGGCTGGTCCCTTTACCTAAAAAAGAGGAAACCCTCAATAAAATCATTATTCTGGTTTCATAGAGGGGGATTAAAAATATGGTGAAACCATTGTTTTGCATACCATAACATCACTGGCTATCTCATTTTTTGTCTTTGCTCGTGTGCATCTGTGTAGTTTTGTATGTTTCCATGTGTACGGCACGAGCAGTAGTTAAAAAGTTGAAATATATGGGGTTGTCCATTATGTCTAAATATTGAATTTGGCATCAAATTCAGCTTCTATGACAAGGAAAACAAAATTTTACCCAGCTATATAAAACTAAACCTCCTGTTGAGATTTCAGCATTTGTTCTTTCTTGAACTTTATTTAATCAGACTGCCGCGTAACCTTATCTATGCTCGAGGTTCCAACTTTAATCTCTGAGGAGGCACCCACTAGTCTATCTAGCCTTGAGCCTTCTCAATTATGAGCCTAGTAATATTGTAATTATTAATAATGGAAGTAACAATAAAAGCACATTTTATAAATAAGCTATATTTATTTTTAAACATAAGCTATATGGAAGTTTGGATAATATTTCCATACATATTATCTATCTTGTTTTAACTTTGAAATACTTTGAGCTTGGTGGGGAATGTAATATTTTCCCTGATATGTCATCAACTTAGATTCCCTAATATTGCTTCAAGCCTTACATTGACAAAATTAACACTACTTGTCGTCTGACTCTTCATTTCTATCAGAGGAATCCAGGCTAAATACTTCTGTTGTGTGATTCTTCTCTTCCTCTAAGCTGCTGTCAGAAAATTGTTAATTGTTAGATATGGCACTTGAATCTGCACCTTCCCTAATTCTATATCCCTTCCCCCTTTTTGGTTTTCATCATTGCACAGTTAACTTATTCTAGCAACTTCCATATGGTTTTCTTGATTCTAGAATTTTCTCTCTTAATACTGAATATTAAAACCAAGCCATATTCCTAATCTGACAATTTCAGCAGCATGTCTCAAAATCAT
This sequence comes from Eidolon dupreanum, assembly GCA_028627145.1. NCBI lineage: Eukaryota > Metazoa > Chordata > Mammalia > Chiroptera > Pteropodidae > Eidolon > Eidolon dupreanum. The sequence goes on from CM053501.1 coordinate 31,284,840, forward strand.
GTTTCTCCCCTTTCCGTTGCGTAAATTCAAACTCTTGGGCATACAAGGAATTTTTACTCTGGTTCTATTCTGCATTTCTTTCGTTATTATCATTTACTACACCCCAATACAGCTTCCTGATGTCAGCCAAACTTGACTCTGTAGTATGTTCTCATCACATACTATTTTTATTCTGACATCTGGGTTTTTGCTTATGGCACTTGACTCACTTGACGAGGGTCCCTGTTTTTCTTTTTCTATCTGTTCTTATTCATACCTTAAAGCTGAAAATAATCTCACTTTCTCAATTCCTTCCGGCTCTAACTCATCTTTCAGACCTTAATTTTTATACTATAGAATTTAGCTCTTCACTTTTTTTCCATTGTAGTTTATTACGATCACTTAGAGGCCATATTGTAAATACTATTGTTTTACTATGTAATGTTAACCATCTGAATTGTATGTTTTTGAAAGCTAAATGGTATGTTTTATGAAGCAGCAGGGATTTTTTTCCCCTTTTACTTTATTTCTTTTGCCTGAACTTCTTGGTTAAGCTTTAATCTATTATAGGGAAATTCATACTGGCATCCAGATAGTGAGAGCTTTGCATTTGATTTGGAGTTCTCTAAAATACTGGTGATATGATGTATCACATTCTCTAAAAACAATTTACTTCAAGCCCCCATACAAGCATCATGGCAACTTGGGGCTGTGACTATGGTCTAGATGACATATTACCAAGCACAAACTAATTTATTTAAATGGCCAATATAGCAATAAATATTAATGAGGCAGTTTTTTTCCCCCTTAAGTTGAGTTGCAATTTTACAGTGGGTGTGATGTATACATCTCTTTCTTTGTAGTGATTACTGAATATCTCAGGGGCTGAGATTGACATTAAACCTCACGTGAGATCATTGTCTAGGGCACAAAACAATAACTAACAACCTTGCTTGTAACATTCCGATTCTGGAAAAGAGTGAATAGGGATTATGAGTAGAGAATTGTGAGAACCATCCTTTTCAATCCTCTGTTAAAGTAGCTTAAAGAGATGGTAACTTTCAATAATCCAAAACATCTATTCTTTTCTAAATGAATAATTAAAATGAAAATAAATATTTGAAAAATTCTCTTTTATTATATACATCAGTGACAGATATGGAAAAGAATGCACTTTGTTAAATGCCGCAAAATTAACATGGCCTGTGCTGACCCAATGCCAGGTTTGGAGGTTTTGATTATACCATGAAAAGTGTGGCATTGATGGGGCTTCATGTGGAGAAGCATCAGTAACATTCCCAGGTGGACTGTTTTTAGCACAAGCTATGGAGTACAGAGAAAAATATATATAAATTTTGTTTTTAGGAGACATTTACTTTCATTCAAAGGTAACTGTTTTCCTCAATTCCATTTGTTTTCCTGACATTTTTTTGGGGTGTGGTAAAGTACACAGCACATAAAATTTACCATGCTAGCCATTTTAAAGTGTGCGATTCAGTGGCATATAGAAAACTCACAGTATTACAACCATCACTTCTATCTAGTTCCAGAACATTTCATCTTTTCAAAAGGAAATCCCAGACTCAAAAGGAGTCACTTCCTATTTCCTGTCTCCACTCAGGCCTTGGCAACCACTAATCTACTTTTTATCTCTACAGAATCATTTATTCTGAATATTTCATATACATGGAATGATACCATATGTGGCCTTTGGTGTTCATCTTTATTTCTCTGAATATAATGTTTTAAGGTTAATCCACACAGTAGCATTTATCAGTATTTCATTCCTTTTATAACTGAATAATGTTCCATTGTTTGGCTATACCATATTTTATCCAATCATCAGCTGATGGAAATTTGGGTTGTTTTCCACTTTTTGACTATTTTGAATGGTGCTGCTGTAAACATGTATGAACAAATATTTGTTTAAACATCTGTTTTCAGTTCTTTTGGGTATATATCTAGGAGTGGAATTGCCAGGTCATATGGTAATTCTACCTTTAATTTATTGAGGGACCATCAAACTGTTTTCCACAGAGGCTGAATCATTCTACATTTCCACCAACCATTTATGACAGTTCAGATTTTACCACATCTTTACCAATACTTATTTTCTCTTTTCTTTTTAATTTTTTTTATATCCACCCTAATGTATGAAAAGTACATCTCATCGTGGTTTTCACTTACATTTCTCTAGTGACTAATGATGTAGAATATTTTCTCATGTGTGATTGGGCATTTATATATCTTCCTGTTCCTGACACTCTAAGTAATCTATAGCATAAATTAATTCAACCTATATCCTTCCAAGGATTATCCCTAGGCTAATGATGAAGTAAAAAAAAAAAAAAAAAAGTTTTTAAACTAATAATCCAGGGCAAAAGACTGTCTATTTGATAAACTGATTTCTCATTTTTGGCTAATGTTTACAATACCATTTATTATTAATTTTCTGTACTTCAAGTGGCATGGAATAAAAAGAAACATAATTTTTCTAAAAACTATTCATTAACTAAAATAAGGTTCAAGTGTCTTGCCATTTTCCCCCCTTTTTTTTCCACAAAAACTTTTCTCTAAATTCAGTAAACCAGTGGGTATTTGGGTGTTCTGAGGAGGCAGTCTCTTCTCTAAAGACATTTAATGCTAAAACAATTTTATCTTTAGATTCCTCCACCTCCATTCTTCTCTCCTATTCTATTACTATCTTTCACATCTCTATCATTTTTGTCAGAAACGGATTTGCCTACTCATTGAGGTTAATATTCTCTACAGAAAGCTGAGACAAATTGTCTCCTTCTATCTCTTTCCTGTGACTTTGATGATCTCTCTTAAAGATTTCTCCTTCCTACAAACCTCAATAACTTAGACAAGCCTGAAATAGGGCTTTTCCTATGACTTGGTTGTTAGTAATGGATATATGACTCTTTCAGGTTGTTTATATGACCCATATTTGATGGGCCACAGGTGGAAAGTGAGGGAATCCCAGCTTTGAGAATGGCCTTTTACATGTGGAAAGTTTCGTGAAGGCAGTGGTGGGCCTCTTTCTTCAATCACACTGATTTCCTCTAGAATTCCCTTGAGAAGAAAAAAAAGAGCAGCTGAATTCTGCTTTTACTGCTTGTTCCAGGGTATTTGTTTTCAATCTGAGTTTTATACTGTTGCTTATAAGTGTAGACCTTTTCAAAAGAAAAATATGATGAATGTGACCTGTTGCAAAGAAAAGTTAAAGCAAATTGTTCCCAAATGATTTCTACCTCTCTTCTATAGCCCCCTTGGATAATCATAATAGAGTACATTTACCATATTAATAGTGTATGTTTACTGAATATAATACACCCACACTTTTCAAAAGATGAAGCAAATTTCACTTGTAATACCTTAAACTTTCTATTGTATAGCAAAGTCCTGTAGATAATTAATGTAGTTAATTAACTGTGAATATAATTGGCTACTCTGGAGAACAATTTGCCACTTCACTGTCATCTGAGAGCAGAAAAGACAAAATACATACAAATTAGAAAGCTGTCACTATAATTATTTGAGGTTATTGTTGAGAACTCTTATCTGTATTGGACCTTTAAGATGACTGCATCAACACAGGCAAATTAGATGATTTTGATACTTAAAAGCATAATACTTTTTTTGGTTTACTCAACCAAATTTGTTTAATACCTGGAGGCAAACTTAATAACATCAGGAAAATCTAAAGATGTTAGGCAGCCCTAAATAATGTTAAAAACAAATTATTTAAAAAATTATAGTGTTCATTAGGGTTACTTCCAGGAAAGAGAATTTTAGAAAATTTTACTTTCTACTTTATTCTATAGAAATAATTTTCTTAATATACAAATATTTATAGCGTGAAGAAAATTAATTAGTTTGGAAATAAGTTGGTAAATATACAAAAAATTTGCCACTGTTCAAATTTCAAAAACTCTACTTTTCATTGGCTATAGAAACAAATCAATAGGGAAAAAATGCTTGATGGGCATTAAAACTGACAGATAGTCATATACTGAAGTTAATATTTACCATTTCCATGCTTGAAAATTTGCTTTCTTTTAGAATTAACCTCCAAACTTTGACTCACTTGCAATTTACTAGAAAAGACAATGTATGGGGGAGTTTATCAAGGCAATGAAAGAACAATATATCTGATTATTTTTGGCATGTGATATAACATTTAGATGATTGCCAAACAAGAGAACTATGTATATTGTTATAAAAGAGTATTGAAAGAGAGACAATTAATATATTTTACAGAGACTTATTTTATAAAAATCAATGAAAGTTCTATATCAGGACCTTTAGCGAAGTCTTCAGAGTATACTTCAATGAATGAGCCAAAGTCCAGTTTATCCAGTGAAAAGCTAACAAAACTAGGAATACCGATGGGCTGAGAATGTTTTGCTTGCAGGTGTAAGCCATATTCTGCACAGTGACAAGGTTTGTGCAGTCTTACTTATTTCTGCTTCCTGATGAACCACATACCCTTTCATAAAATATTGCTCATTAGAAGTGTGAAGTGCTTGTTAAAGTTGCCCATTTTTATTCAGTTATTCATTCAACAGACATCTTATAGATTCTGCATTGGGTTGAAAATTTTGTTAGAAATTAATAAGTCATGATGTTTCCTTAAGGAGCTCACAGTTTAATAAAGTGATGGAATCAATTGAATACATCAGTATTTTAGTTTCTAATAAAAGTATATATAGAGAGTATTATAATGAGGTGTAAGGGAAGAACATACCATTTTTTTAAGGAGGCAGGAAAGACCTTATAGGGTGATGATAGGAGTATATGTATTCATTAATTCAACAACTTTTATAGATCACCTAATATTTTCTAAGCTGGAGATTCAACAACAGGTAAGGTTCAGTCTTCATCCTCAAGAAGCTTATAACATTTTGAAAGGTGGGTAGACATGGGGATAAAAGTACTTTCCAGATGGAAGCACAAAATCTTTGAGTATGCTTGAATATGTTAGTCATTGTGCCTTCTATACCCACCTACCACTTGTGGCTGAAACTGCTAGAACTCTTCCCACCCCACACCTAGCGAAATAATACTCAGTTTTTTTTTCTTTTGTTGTTTTTTCTCTACAAGATACTGGTTAGTGAGTGGAGAACAAAAAGACAAAAGGAAACCAATACATGGCCTGACCATTGACCTGAGGTTTTGCCCAAGTAGTGAGGAGTTGGTCTAGATTTTTAACTCAATGACATGTAACAGAATAATCAATTGGTGGTGGGCTCTGGAATAGAGAATACCTATAGAGAACTCTGGATTGTGGGCAGGATGTTCTGTGTAAAAGATGAGCTGAGCAGAGAAACCATGTCAAGAAATTGAAAATAATGGAGCAGACTTAGGCAAACATTAGAGATCATGCATTAATATAAAAGCTTAATAGACTTTCAGAGTTTCATTCCACAAGTCCTGAGTTGTAGATCTAGCCCAAGCCTCTTGTTCTACCCTTATCACAAGCTTCTTGTTCCATTTTTAGCAGTACATGTTTTTTAGTATCCAAAGGTAGCATGGGATGCTGAAGGATCTCTAGGTAGTCTTTCAAGGCTGGAATGTAGAGCACAGTAAGAGATGAGTCTGGAAAGAAAAGCATGTCCATAACATGAACAGTGTTGCATGTAATGATTAGAAGTTTGGGTATTATAAACAATGGAGATCACTGCAGGCCTCCAAGTAAGGGAGTTACATGGTCATAGTGCATTATATAAAGGTCACTTGAGTGTTTTAGAGGGGTCATAAATGGAGGCAGAGGAGCCTCTTAGGAAACTCTGAGGATGACATTAGTAAGGGATATTAGTAGTCTATAGTAAGGCAGTAGCTATAGGAATAGAAAAATGATATTTGACTTAAGACATTTCAGTGTTGTGGAATTTACATGATGTGGATGCTGATTTTGAGAAAAGAATTCAAAGATTACTCTGGCAAATGAATGCCAGTACTTCGCCAATAAGGGAGATCCTGGAAGCAGTGTTACATTTGAGGGAAAAAGAATTAGTACAGTTATAGAATGTTAAGATTGGGGTATTCCTTCAGTTAGTATTCAGTCACTTAAACAGCAAGTGCAGTAAAACTAATCTGTGTTTAAAAATGGCTTACAATTTCAATGAAAAGCAGAATTCAAAACAGGTGGTAAGCAGAAAAGTACAACTAGAAAAGCACTTTTGAAGATCATTGTTATAAATTACACCTAGACACTAATTTCATCTTTCTAAAACTTGCAATAGATGTCATTTGGAGACTTTACACCAGAAATTGGGTAACAAATTCATGTGTATTATTTAATTTTCCCTAATAACCACCCTTTGAGGCATCTTTAAATATTCTCATATAAACAGTGTACCTTAGACACACAAAGTTAAATAACTTGCCCAAAGTGATAGTATAGTAAAATATCCAAGCCAACTGAGAACACTTTTATCTGACTACAGCTTGTGCAATGAACAACTAACTGTGTTGTACATTGCTTTCCACATGCCAGCTTGAGAACTGGAAAAGGCACAACTGTAAGATTCACCAAACTCATATGTCACTTGAGTACTTTAATGCTCTCACACCTCAGACAAATTTTCTTGTGATTCTATGGGCTGGACAAGAATGAGCAGAATGAGAAGTAAGAAGCTGCCATGCAAAAAGGCAAATTCAGGAGCAGAGAATTAAAGGGCATTTTTCTCCTCTTGTTGCTGTGGCTGCAATAACTGAGTCTTAGTGTTAGCCAACTGACATGTGAGCAGAGGAGCCATAGTGACTGGTTCTACCCCACAATGTCACGCTGGACAGGATAGGAGAGGGACTCTGTATGAGAATTATTTGTTTTTGATAGGTGAAATCACTGGACACAAACTTGAGACCTGATTTTTGATTTATACTATGAGACCCTTTTTTCTTTGCTGCAAAGGGAAGAAAAGTTCCTTTTATTAAATACTGTACAGAGCATCCCTCAAATTGTTAATAACATCCTGGGAAATCTTTGCAAATACCATCTCTTAGGTTGTTCTCTAAATGTAAAGGTTAGAAACCATTTCAGAAAGCAATGGTCACATGTTTTAAATAACTTCTTTCATTTAAGCAGCTGTAAATGTATATATATAATTCATTGTTTTTCATTAATGAATAATGCCTAGAGAAAAAAAATAACATAAAATGAGAAATCTAACATTGGAGAGGAAGCAAGAAGCTAGGCCTGGAAATATTTCTATACACAATGTAATCCCTTTCTAGACAGAATGTTGCATGATTCTTAGATGGTTTGGTGGCAGAATGTAAATAATCTGATCTTGAACAGTTCGGTACTATAACTTTAAGTAGCCATATGTGGATGTTTGGCTTTAAATTAATTAAAATTAAGTAAAATAAGAAATTTATTTCCTTACTCATAGTAGGAATCAAAGAAACAGAAAACAGATTAAAAAGAACAGCATTGAGGAGAAGGTAGTCACAATGTCAAAGAACATTGCTTAATTAGTCCTGTTTTATGTATGGGAGATTATGTATCAAACATACATTATCTAGTTTTAAGTAAACTTCTACATTCATTTATTTTTAACAATTAAAATATGTCTCTATCTATATTGATATTTTCTTCTACTTTTAGCTAAGACAAAAACACTTTTGAACAATGCAGGAACCATGACTATACATCTATCCAGCCATCCATCTATCATCTATGTTCTTAGAAATTTTTTAGCTTCGTCTATTATAGGACACTTTGGTTGCTTCCATAAATGCTGCTGCTATGAATGTCAGTGGGCATATATCTTTTTGGATAAATATTTTCAAGTCTTTTGGGTAAATACTCATTATGGTAGATTAATTCTTAGTTTTTTGAGACACCTCCATACTGTTTTCCATAAGGGCTGTACCAATTTGCAGTCCCACCAGCAGTATATGAGGGTTCCTTTTTCTCCACATCCTCTCCAATACTTATTACTTGTCCTGTTGATAATAGCCATTCTAAAAGGTGTGAGATAGTATCTCAATGTGGTTTTGATTTGTATTTCTCTAACAGCTAATGAAGTTGAGCGTCCTTTCATATGTTTGTTGGCCATTTGTATGTCTTCTTGGAAGAAGTGTCTATTCAGGTCCTCTGCCCATTTTTTAATTGGATTGCTTTTTGTTGTTGTTGTTGTTATTGAGTTGTATGAATTCCTTGTATATTTAGGATATTATATTAGGCCCTTATCAGAAGGCCTAATTGCTTACAAATATATCTTCCCATTTGGATGGTTGTCTCTTTGCCTTGCTGATGGTTTCTTTTGCTGTGCAGAAGCTTTTTAGTTTGATATACTCTCATTCATTTATTTTTGCTTTTACTTTCCCTTGCCTTTGAAATCAATTCATAAAATCCTCAAGTCCAAGGTCCCTAAATTTGGTTCCTATGTTTTCTTCTATACAATTTATTGTTTTAGGTCTTATATTCAGGTCCTTAACCTATTTTGAGTTAGTTTTGGTGTGTAGTGATAGACAACAGTCTAGTTTCATTTTTTTGTAGGTGACTTTCCAGTTTTCTCAGTACTATTTATTGAAGACACTTTCTTTTCTCCATTGTGTATTTTTGGCTCCTTTGTTGAAAATTATTTGCCTCTATCAATGGGGATTTGCTTCTGGATTCTAAAGTCTGTTCCACTGGTCTGCATGTCTTTTTCTGCTATTACCATGCCATTTTGATTATTGTCACTTTATAGCATAATTTGAAGTCAGGCAGATAGAGACTCATGTACATAGACAGTAGACTAGTGGTTAACAGAAGGTAGCGGGGAGGGAAGAGGTAGATGTGGTGAAGGGAGTCAAATATGTGGTGACAGACAAAAATCTATTGGCACTGGGCATACAATGCAATATATATATATATATGACTGGCTGTTGAATTGTACACTTGAAACTTATTGGATTTTGTTAATCAATTTCACTATAATAAAAAATTAAAAAATTAAAATATATACAAATAGTCATTTATACAATAGTTATATATATTTATATGTAATCCCTCTCAATTAATAAAGTATTATGTACATGTGTTATTTTTTGTATTATATATGAGAGAAAAAGAGAATATTGGAAAATTATTTACTTTTTTAAAAATGATAACATAACCAAGAAACTGCTAGGTCTTTTTTGTTTTTTTAATTTATTCATTTATTTTTATTTTATTTTATTTTTTTATGGTGACATTTGTTAACGAAATCCTACAAGTTTCAGCTGTACACTTTAACAGTATGGCATATGCATACACACACACACACACACACACACACACACACATATTTACACTGTGTATTCACCTCCCATAGTTAGATTTCTTTCTGTCACCACTTATTTGACCCCCTTTACCCTCTTTACCTCCCTCCTTCTACCTCCCCCTACCTTCTGGTAACCACTAGTCTATAGTCCATGTCCATAAGTCTCTGCTTGTTTGTCCTGCTTATTTGTTGCTTTTAGGTTTATATCCCACATATAATTGTTATCATGTGATTTTCAACATTTTCCAGTCATTGCTTAGCATGATTATCTCGAGGTCCATTCAGGTTGTCACAAATGACAGTATTTCATCTCTTCTTATGGCTGAGTAATATTCCATTGTATATATGTACCACAGCTTCTTTGTTTCTTTCAATAGATCCAATACTGTAAATTGCTGGCTGTAATATAAACTCAAAACTTTAATTTCTCAAGTTGAAACAATTGTCTTAGTCAATGTTTTTACTCATTTGGACTCTTCCCACTCTGTCTGTTAATAAGATCAATAAATGTTAAAATAGCACTCTATTCATGAGATGTCTTAAAGTTCTTTTACTGCATTTTAAATATTCTTCTTTAATAATCTATTACTATATTCAATTAACCACACCCCTAAACTCAAACAGATAAATGTTTGGTTTTATTAACATAAATAAATAATATGACATTTATTAGGCATTTAAATAACATATTTTTCAACATGTTAGATTAAAATTATAGAACGAATTTGTCGAATAGTTTTGGCCAATTAACTGTTAAATATTATATTATTGGGATTAATATCTACTTTAATGGTTTAGTAGTAGTATTATTTCTGTCAAAGTTGTAATTTTGTTTGGAGTCCTGCTTCTGCTCCTTTTTTTCACTATCCTTGAAAGAAGGCCAACATTTTAGTGAAGTTTTTCTAAATTAGATCAATATTTTACAAAAATAAAGAAACTAACTCTTGAATTGTTGAAGTTCCTGAATATTGCAGGAATTGAGTGTCAAGATTCTGAAAAAATATGCAATTTCTTTGAGTTAAGTTGGATATACTATCAGTAAGGTAAACTTTACAGATTTTCAAAAATAGTCTTCTATTGTAATTGCTACTTAATTCCTTCTTAGGACAATGAAAGATCTATTATTTGAGATTGGGACTATTTCTGGATTAATTTCAACCTAAAGAGAATCTGTAAGATCTTAGGAGACAAAGAATGTGCCATTTTCAGGGAAAATGAATAATGTTATAAATAATGAATGATTCTTTTGGGTGATTAATCTTTATTGGATGTCAACACTAATACTGCCAAACATGTAGGGTTTCATTTTTTTAGAAGAGCTTTTGTCTCTGACTTAATAGAATAGGGATTTACTGGCATTTTTGTTTAGACTTGTCATTTTGTCTTTGAGATAACCTGACAACATGTCGACTCACAGGTTTGAGGGAGGCCCACAAAACTATGCTTTTATTAAGTCATACTAGTTATTTAATCATAGCTGCTATGTCCAAAATTGTACACTTGACCCAAGCAAGGCAAGTTAGCTTTTCTTTCTTGTGGTGTATGTGGAAATGAGCCTGTGATATATATTATATCACACACACATGTATGTATACATACACAAATATATATATGTATACATATTTCGAATCGAAACAAGTCCCTTGTATACCATAAGAGATGTGCTTCTATTAAGAATTATAACTATAAAATGACCTATCAGTTAAATATACATATATATTACATATACAAATAATTATTACACATACATACACAGAGATAGTAAGAGAATGAAACAGTGTCACCCTCTGTGTAAGTATATGTGTCTATAATAAATAATCTCAGAAACTTCAAAAAGATATCATCCATCAATGGAATGGTGTGTAGCAGAAGCCAGTCTGTAGAAAGAAACAGAATAGAAGGATATGTGCAAAGAAGCAGAAGAACCTCTGTCTCCAACAGTTTTTAGATCCCTGTTTATATAATCCTTAGACTCCCTTACTTCCCCTTCCATGCCTAATAGTCCTTAGGTTCTAACAGACAGCCTTATAGCCTTTAGACAGAACTTTCTTTGCATCTTTTTCTACGTAAAATCTGAGTCCTAGCATATTTAGGAAGAAAAGCATTGTTGGAAGAACAAATAACCAGTTATTCTTAAGATGTTTTATCTTTTTACCTGCTACAGAATCTGCTGCAAAATAAAATGCATTTGAGTCTATAGAGAAAGGCTTTATACATTTGTCTTTGCATGGCATTTAGAGATGTCTGAGTTCCATTAAAATGTACTTTCATCAGAGATGCTTATAATGGGCACAGAGATACTATTGGGATCTTCGCTCTCTGATATGTTCAATAAAATCTATGGCAGTGTCATTGCCATCTGTTTATAGGGTAAGAGTCTCATCATGTCACTTGTAAGAGGATTTGTTGCTAGTTTTTCTACTTAGTCTACTTTTCTGTAAATATATAAATAGCATTTTAGAAAACTTACTTTGACAGAGATAAAACATAAGAGCTTTTAAATTCATTTGTTAATGTTTATTATGTATAGCCATGTAAACTATGCCCTGACCAAAATTTTTAAGAAATTAAGACGTTGATAAGAAATGTGAAGATTTAGGTTACATTTATTTGTAATTCGATTTCTGAAAAAAATTCAGAAAAGATATATAACTAATTTGCATTTCAAATTTGTAAATTTCATATTGCTCATATTTGTAATAAGATATTCTCTAATGCTCAATAAATAACTGCCAATTTCATTAAAATTCATTTAGAACTTAGTGGAAGAGTGACTAGAAAGAGATCTGAGTGAACTAGAAAAAAGTTGCCATAACTCTCAATAGTCGTACAGTGTAAACTTGATGTTTGCTGTCATTATAAGTTTTGGTTAAGCTCCTCTTTACAGATCTATTTTCTCAAGTATCATACAACTCATGAATATGCATAAACAAGCTACTTTTTTTTTTTTCTGTTTACAACGGAAGCTGTGTTTTTTAACCAAATGAACAATTTAATTCAAAAATATTTATCAAGTACTTGGCCCTGTGAGCATGGAATTGAATATGATCCACAATTTCCAGGGAAAGATAGATACATAGACTGAAATTACAAACGCTTGTAAGAGCTCTTCCCAAGGCATAACAAGGTCCTAGCAAAATGTAAAGGAAAAAATTTAACCTAGGCTGGGCGTTCACATACAGCTTTCTAGACGAGGTGGCACTTTATGAGCGAGCAGAATTAGCTAAGTGGAAAAAAAAGGCATTTTATAAATTCTAAACAGTATGCCAAAGGCAAAGTCACAAAAGAGGGTGTTCCCTGAACTGCAAGCACTTTTGTGTGGTTGGAGGACAGTGTATCTTTATTGAAAGGGTGGAAAATGAGACTAAGAAGATAATTTGAAGAGGCTTGTAAAGTCTTGATTTAATCTTGAAGGCCTTAGGGGCCACTAAAAGATTTTATGTTGTGGAAGTACAATATTGCAATTTTTAGAAAATATTTTTTTTGTTATTTAACTATATAGAATGGAATAGTGCTAAGCCATAAGAAAAATTGAAATGCTGACATTTGCGACAACATGGATGAATCTTGAGAATGTCATGCTTAGTGAAATAAGTCAGACAGGAAAAGTTGAAAACCATATAATTTCACTTATATGAGTGGATATAAAACTGAAAGCAACAAATGAACAAGACAAAAAAACAAAATGAACAAGACTAACAAAAACTCATAGATATAGACAACAGTTTAGTGGTTACCAGAGGAAAAGAGGGAGGGGAGGAGGTAGATAAGGGTAAAGGGGTCAAATATATGGTGACAAAGGAGATTTGACTTTGGATGGTGAACACACAATGTAATATACAGATTTTATATTATCATATTGTACACTTCAAGCTTCTATAATTTTATTAACTAATATCACCCTGCTAAATTTAATAAAAAGAAAAATATATAAAAATATACAGAAAAGTGCATATATCGTAAATGACAACTCAATAAATTACTTCAAATTGAACTCTACACAGGTTGAGAAATTAAGGTACTATCTGTATATCAGAAGCTCCTTTTTATTCTCCATTCACAACCTCTCTCTTGTCCCCAAAGGTGAACCACTATTTTATGTCAATAAGTTTCCTGTTTTAGAACTTTATACAAATTGAATCAGTAATTTTTTTTTTTTTGTGTGTGTGTATGTATGTGTGAATCTTTTACTCAGACTTTTCATGTGAGAGTCATTCATTGGGTTGTGGTAACTGTTGTTCATTTTATTTCTGCATAGTATTCCATTAAACAGTGATATTTCACAATTTATTTCACCTTTCAACTACTCAGAGACATTAGTATTTTTCTAGTCTGGAGCTGTTATAAGTAATGCCGCTATGAACATGCTATGAACATTATTGTATACATCTTCTGGGTCATGTACATCTATTTTTGTTTGTTACAAATCTAAGTGGAAATGGATCATGTTCAAATACAGTATATCACATCAAATGGTTTTCAAAGCGATTGTACCAATTTACATTTATACTTTCATCAATAGTGTATGAGGTTCCAGTTCAATATCTTTGCCAGTGTGTAATACTTGTAAGGGAGTGTGTATATACATTTTAATGATACTGGTGGGTTATATAGTGGCATTCTACTGAAATATTTAATTTGTATTTCCTTGATCAATATCAATGCTGAGAAACCTTTCAAATGTTTGTCATTTGGCTCTCTTATAAAATGCCAGTTCAAGTTTTTGTCTATTTAAAGAATTGTTTTTTCAATTAATGATGGATTCTTATTATTTCCTTAATAAGGAATCCATTGTCATATAGATATAGATAAATAGATATATAGATCTACCTCTAGTTATAGATGTATAGATATTCTTCCATTTTGGACTTTCTTTTCATTCTTTTTGTGTTTTTTTTTTTTTGATAAAAGAAGTTATTACTTTTAATGTAATCTAATCCATATTTTTCTTTGTTAGAGACTTTTTCTGTTTAATAAATCATCCCATGCCACATAGTCATATTTATTTTCTAGAATTTTTATTTTTTACCTTCTGCATATATAGCACTCACTGGGGATTGATATTTATGTACATTGTGAAGTAAGGGTCTTTCTTTTCTTTTCTTTCCTACCTCCCTACTACTGCCTCCCTCCCTCTCTTACTTCTTTCCCAAGCACCATTTATAGAAACTGTTTCTTTCAGTGCCAATTTTGTCAAAATCAAGGGTCCGTTCCTGTGCGGTTTTAGGTCCGGACTATTGAGTTCCACTGGCCAGTTCGTCTCTCCTTTCACTAATACATACTGTCTTAATCACTGTATTTTTATAATAATTTATAGTATGTTAAGTGTTCTTACTGTGTTCTTGGATTTTTTTCTTTTGGCCCTTTGTATATCTATGTTAATTTTAAAATGAGCTTGCTAATTTCCACAAAACTGTTAGTATTTTTTTGGGCTAACATTGAATATATACATCAAGTTGGAAAGTGTTTCAACCCATGGGCATGGTATTTTTCTCCGTTTATTAAAATTTCTTTAATTTCTCCCAATAGTTTTATATTTTGCTGGTGCAAGAGTTTTGCACATCTTTTGTCATATCTATTTTTTTTATTTTATGTTTTTGATACTATTATAAGTGGTATTTTTAGTTTTCTAGTTTTTTTTTGTTGGTGACACAGATAAATGTACTGATATTTATATTGATTTTATATTTAGAAAGCTTATCTCCCTAATTCCAGTAATTTAAATATAGATAGATTTTGGATTTTCTTTATATTCTCTTTAAATAATGATATTGCTGTATATACCCTGCGTAGCTTTGTGTATACCAAATTTCGATACCATATTTTCACTCTCATTTAGTTCAAAATATTTTTGTAATTTTCATTTTGTTTATTTTTACTAATTGATTATTTAGTAGTGGGCTACTTACTATTCAAATCATATATGGATAGTTTCCATTACTTATTGCTATTGATTATAGTTAAATTATACTGTAGTAAATGAACACGCTTTATATAATTATATATATATATATATATATATATATATATATATATATATATATATGATAAATTTGAAACTTGCTTTATGGCTCATAATTATTTAGGTATAATACCCTATAAATTTCCTCATCCATTTTTTTCTTCATTAGCCTCTCTAATCATTTTAAATTAGCTCCTCATTTCATTCCAATCTAATACACCACAGTTTGTAAGTGTGTGTGTGTTCAGGGACTATAATTATGTTAGTACTGCTTTCTGTGCCTATCATGGGACTTCAAATATATAGGATACTGAAACAATATTTGATGAATAGATTTATGTATTAATAGTGGCTTAAGGAGAGTACGTGACATGCATAAAAATTATCAAAGGTAGTACTTCAAAGAATAGGCAGCCAGAATATGAGAATGTAGTGTGGAGGTCTGAGAAGGAATGACTTGAAGAATAAAGCTAAATTAGGACAGCATTATGAAATGCATGGTAAAGGAGAAAAAAGTGTCACAAGGCAGCAGTCAATTATTGACTGTCAAAAGGTATACAGAGGTCAAGAATAATAAGAGCTGAAGTATATCTGTCTGATTTAGGGAGGAGGATACTGATAACAAGGGTAAAAGTAGATTAATGTGGATGCTTAATTTTGCATTTGAAATGGTTGTGATGTAGTTTATTCAGGTACTTTCTAAATTATTATATATTATAATTAATAGAATCCTGTCTTTTTATTCCATATACTGTATGTAGGTATTGATTAAATTTCACAGCTTGGAGAAAACCTTGGTTTAACTTGACTTTTTGACAAAGGTAAGAACTGAAGCCTGAATTTGTGAAGCAAAAATAAAACCTACATGCCTTATTCTCTTCCCATTATTTTTTCCTCTTACATTATCTGTTGTATATAAATTGTCTACTCTCAGAAGGAAACACAATATCAGACAATATTAGAGAAAATACCAAGGGCAGGTTTAGCCTCACGAAACATAGCTGATAGTCTACTGGAGGGTGCCTCTTACTCTGTTGGCTAGTTTGATGTGAATGCTTTTACATGATCGCTGCTCTTTAAAGTTTCCTGAGTGGCATGTGAATTTGGGTGGAGGGGCCCTGAGTATGCAGAGTGCATAACATGCTGACAGAATTCAGTTTCTCTAAAGATAGGGTGAACAATACAGAAAATAACATGTAAATTGAATAGGAAGTAAAAAATTTGATCTAGCCCCAAGTTAAAAAGCAAAATTAGAAAGAACCAAGTAACCATGTGGCCACACAGTGGTTCTGAGTTCCTGAGTGCTAGATGAATGTGAATGGAGAGAAAGAAAACTGTATTTGGTGAACACCTGTCCTTTTAGTACCTTAAAACTTGTAAGCAACATAATTCTTACAATAAGTCTAGGAGTAGATATTATTGTTATTGTCTTTATTTTTTTTCAAAAGGAAACAAAATCCAAGACACCAAAAGCTTATAGTAACTTGCCTAAGAAATCAAGCAAATTAATGGCAGTCCTGGGGAAGGAGTTATTAATGTCTGTCTTTAGAAACTGTCTCTTACCTACTATATTGTACAGCAGAAAAGAATCTAAGGTTCAGAAATTTTTTTACTACTTAAATATGTAAAGCAACAAGGTAAACTCAGATCTTTGGTCAAGTTTTTATCATTCTGTCGTCTGTACAATGCCTCCTTCATCTACTATGAGAAACTGTATATATACCTGTCATTCTTGGGGGTGCATAATTAAATTAATATACTGAAAGCTTTGAAAAATCTTGTAAGAAAAACTAGTTTTACTCAACTCAGCTTTATTGGCGTGTTCCAGATTTATTTGACTATGTTATGCCTATTTTACCTGTAGACTATGTTAACTTGATGCCAATTTCATGTCTTCTGGAATGCATTGAGAAATGATGTCTTATGCCAGATGGTGTCACAATTGACCAAAGGGTGTTTAATGAAGCAGCAAAGACAAATTTCACCTAACCTTTCTATAAGAGCTTTATTGATGATTTATTATACACCTCTTATACTGTTATTTTCTACTTTGCTTTATTGAAGTCATAGGATCCTTATTGAGGGCAAAATGTAATAAATAGTTATGGTTTTATACTTTTAAAAGAATATTTTAAAAGACCAGAGGAGGGAGATTATGAAACTATTTTTAGTGTCTGAAATTCATATGTATATTACCTAAAACAAAGCTATTAGGGGTAACTCTGAGACTAGCATTCAAGTCTTGCTCCTGGCTTGGGTGTAAAGTGGAATTATGCAGCATTTTGCACAGTCTTTAACAGCAAATAAGATTTTGTTAAAAATATCACACTGTGGATGAAAAGAATTTAACTTTAAAAACAGACAGACAGGGGAGCCTGACTATTGTTGTGGGGAAGTGTTATTCCCAGAGTCCCTGCAAATTATCTGTTCCTTAAATTACCTAAAAACAATTTTAATGCAATCAGATAATGCGATGAAGTGTTTAGAGCTGTGGCTAACTCCTACTTAGATCCAACTGAGTTTTGAACATGATCTGTGTAAAGAAGGATTATGTAGCTTTGTGAAAATGGAAGAGGCAACATATTCTTACATAATTTTGCACCTAAAATTGCTTAATTATGTTTCTTGTGTACCTCCAATACACTGTTATCCACCTCCCCACCTCAAAAAAAAAAAAAAAATCACAACTAGAATAATGTGCTTAATCTGAAGGCAGGGTGCATCATTTTATGAATAAAACTATGTTTAAGAAAGGACAAACATTAAGAGTATGTTATACAGGTTAGCAGAAACAATAAACATTTAAAGTTTATAGTAGCTGGTCTAAGCAGCATAGTAGTAAATTTGTATATATAATTTTTGCATCCAAATCTAGTACTCACTATGTGGATTTATATCCACTCATAGATTTGCTTAAGAATATTCAGCCTAAATTACATTAAGCATATTTTACTTTTCATGTTAGTTCTTCTCGTTTATATGTTTTCATTTTCCCATTCTATAAATGTTAAAATTCATCACACAATCATTTTTGTGGGAGTCAAATATTCAATTACATTTTACAAGAGAAAAGAAAAACATTATATATAGACTTTTACAGAAAATATTCCTAAAGATAAAATGTATTGCAGCAGACCAAGAAAAAAGAAATGCAGCTTCATTTCCATTTTTGGGTAATAAGTTTACTATGGTTATCAAAGTGAAGATTTGTTTTCCAAGGCTAAAAATTATAGAAAAGCAAAGAGATAAAGAAGTCAGAATTTAAAAAAAAATTCTAGAGAGTATTATTGGAGGGTGGTATTGTGGAAATGGGGTAGCAAGAATTCGTAAGCATGGTTGATATAGGGCTTGGCAAATGAAGAAGATTTGGAAATGTTTGAGTTTGAGATTTGAGGTTGAGGGTTTCATAGTTGACCTGATAGTAGGTAAAGAAGAGGATGATTTGGCTTATTTTCCCATTCTCCCTAACCCATTTGATAAACATTACAGTGTCCCATGAATGATATGTATAGTTGTGTATGGGTAGGAGATGAATATGTGTATTCAAACTTTTATACTTCTCGCATAAGTATCATAGATGACATCCCTTCTATTGATAAATTTATGCCATTTTTAGAGGAGTAATCAAAAAAATGGCCAGGGAGTAAATCATCACTGCTTAATTCCAAAGATAGAATAAGCATTTAAACAAGGCCAATAGATGAAGTCACTTTTCATGTGTCTCTTCAGTATGAAACAAAGTCTGTGCTGTTCAATTCTGATCTTTTAAATTCAGCTTTTCAGAGCATTGTAATCTTCGTTTATGTATAGATGAGTTATACCATTATTCTTTGGTGGCAAAGCAACTTACCAATAAATTTGAGCATGACTTAGCATCTAGATGGCTCATTAGACTGCAGAAATGAAAGCAGGATGTTTCATGTATATTGCAGTATAAAAAAAGTAACAATAAAATATAAACTTGGGAAACTATAGATTCACTGGATTTTTGTAAATGTGTAGGAAAATCATTTTTTTCAATAAATAGATTGATATAATCATATTTGAAACTAAGTTGGTCATAAACCATTGGAGTTCTCTATCTTTTTCTTTTGGTTTTTCTATATATCTTATCTATCCTCTTAGCTCAAATTTCATGTCCATGCAAATGACTCTTTAGCCAATATATCTAGTTCTACATTCTCTGGAAAATATTGTATACACTGGCTTCTTCATTAGCAAATTAGATTATAAAATACAATAATATTATATCACTAGCTTTTGATCATTTGCAGCATTATAGCTCCTGATACTCTGCCAGGACCTGAGACATTTACTATAACATACATTCTTTTATAAACAGCCCTACCAGAGGAAATACAACCCTAAATTTATAAGTGGGAAAGCAAGTACAAAAAGAAAGATAACCTTCTTCATAATCTGTAACTAGTAATTGTCAGAACTGGGTTTCAAATTTAGCTCTGATAGACTGTAAACATCATGATATTTACACTACACTGTTTCTTTCCAGTAGCACCATTCAAATAATCTATAGGAGTCAGTCATTTATTTAATTTATAGCAAATCTATATTTAATAACAATGCACTTAATTGTAATGTCATCATGGTGGCTGTAAAAAATAAGAAATTATCTATGTGGGATAAATGTCATTCTATTCTGTCTGAGGGTATTTAACTGTATTCTATATCTAATAATAACCAAAGGCCAAGGGCTATTCATATCAACAAACTAACATGAAAATAGTGTAAAAGCTGTTTGTCTCTGCTTTAGTGTTATCATAGGCCAGCCCTATTTACTAGCACCATTTTAATAGTATAGATACTGCAAGCCTAGCTGTATGGACCTGCTCATTTTCCCATCTCATTTGCCTAAAACTTTTTGAAAACTGGATTCATTCTCTTTGGCTGGGTTCCAAGTTTAGTGCTAGGTGCTGTATGGAGAAAACAGATATTGGTCTGCCATCTTGGAGTTTTCTCTCTAGGGGGAGATGCAGATATTAAATATGTCAACATTGAGAAAAACATATCAACATTGCATGTGTGTATATATGTATGTACACATTTACATATGCATTATGTATACATACACATATATGTTAAAATGAGATAGTTTCACAAGAGAGAATAAAAGTAGGGATACTGTTTAGATGGGGTAGTTCTGGTGGCCATTACTTTGAAGTAATAGGCTGAAAACTAAAACATGGATAGGAATTAACCCAGTGAAATAGTTAGGATGGGGAAGGTCTGTCTCCTTTGAAGGTATAAAAGGGGACCAGTGTGTCTAGAGCATGGTCAATGTATCAGGGGACACATGGTCATATGGGACAACACTGGAGGGGACAGCTGGTCTAGATACTACGATAGCCTCAGTTCCTTAAAACACTTTGGATTTAGGTTTAGAGTCAAATGGCATCGAAGAAA
The DNA here is from genome assembly GCA_028627145.1 of Eidolon dupreanum. Taxonomy (NCBI): domain Eukaryota; kingdom Metazoa; phylum Chordata; class Mammalia; order Chiroptera; family Pteropodidae; genus Eidolon; species Eidolon dupreanum. The sequence goes on from CM053501.1 coordinate 31,305,462, forward strand.
GAGGCTTTTAGTAGAAGACCTAGATTCATTTTTAAAACAACACTCTGGCTGCTGCATAAAAGATGGATTATAGAAAGCCCAACAGGAGGATATCAATTAAGAGGCTGTTGTAATGAGTAGGCTGAAGTTATTGCTGCCTTCAACCACGGAGGTAGTAATGGTGATAAAGATGGGAGAGGTAGATGAACTTGAGAGATGTTACCAGTAAATTGGATGTAGGGTATGGGTCAAGAATGACTCCCAGGTTTTTGAATTGACTGACTGTTAATCGTGTCATTTAAGCATGTTTGGGGTTCTTGTAGAAGAGATGCAATTTAGTTGGTGCCATTAATGACTCAGTTCGAGACTTTTCCAGTATGAGAGATCTGTGGAATATCAGCGTGGATATCTCAGTGACATATTAAAAAAGAAAAAATGTGCCTGGGACTCAGATTTCAGGTCTGTACCAGAGATAGACATGCGAGGGTCATCAGGTTAGGATAATATTAAAAACCAAGGAAAATAAGATCAATTATAGGGGAAGTATAGGGAAAAAGTAAAGAGGCCCAAGGTCTAAGCCCTGAGGATCTTTAAATTTTAGGAGTTGCACAAAAGGAGGTCTAGACACAGTTCTAGGTAAATGTGTCAAAGCTTCTGTAAGTTCTAGTCAAGAGAAAAACTGAAAAGTATATCTGGGATTTGACTACATAGAATTTGTTGGCTGTAAATAACAGAAAATCAACTCTAAGTGACTTAAATATTAGAGGAACTTACTCTCCCAGGTAACAAAAAGCGCAGATAGTTGTTCTAAGGTTAAGACAATGGCACAATGAAGTACAGATGCTCCTTGACTTATGAGGTTATGTCTTGATAAACTCATCATAAGTTGAAAAAATGCATTTAATACACCTAATTTACTGAACATCATAGCTTAGCCTCATCTACCTTAAACATGCTCAGAACACTTACATTAGCCTACAGTCGGGCAGTTATCATGGGCATCATCAGAAGTGTTATTGCCTCTTCTCTCACCAGAAGCAGGAGACATGGATGGGCATTTTGTAGACATGATGAGATGCAAAAACACAAAACACATTATCCAAAATACTCTGAGCAACACAGTACACTGTAGGGTATTGATTGTTTACTCTCGTGATTACGTGGCTGAATAGGAGCTGCATGTGGCTGCTGCTGCTCAGCATTGCAAAAGACTATCATACCTCTATCATACTTACCTCTAGCCCGGGAACAGATCAAAATTCAAAATTTGAAGTATTGTTTCTACTGAAAGCTTATTGCTTTCACACCATTATGAACTTGAAAAATTGTAAGTTGAACCACTGTAAGTCAGAGACCTTCTGTAATTTCCTCTCTACAATTTTTACCATGTCAACTTTGTCTTTAGGCCAGATTCCAGGCTCCAACTCTTGCAGGTGTCGTACCTAGGCACAAAAGCACCAAAGGAAAGAGACAACCTCTGTTTATGTGAGAATAATTTTCTCAGGGGATCCCTCAGGATTCTCAGGTTGTACTGGCCAGAATTGCATCACATTTTGCTAGATTTGCCTAGATCAGTTGTCAAGGGTAATTTAATTACTAAGATGAGTTAATAAAATTTAATACTCATCTCCTGGAGCTGTACATTGTTCTATACTTCCCAGAAATGTCAGGGTCACAGATCTATAGGAAGGAGAGAGGGAGCAGGAGTACATGGGGTGGCAACCAACAATGTCTTCTGCACAGAAATATGAGGAATAAGCCAACAATTTAACTTGGTTTGGAATTTCCAAAACATTTTATTATTCTTAGAATGGATTAGGATCCTATATTTCAAATATCCAATATGTCTTTGGGTGATAAAGCGCATCTTCAGCAGCTACACTTCTCCTTTTGGTTACATTTAGCTCTCCTGTCAAGTGCTTTTGCTTTGCAATCTTATGTAATTGACATTCTCTTTTATCTTCTGTATTTGAATTTACCAAGCTGGTATTCTCATCCTATGTGTAGGGAAGTATTGAAGTACTTTAAGGATCAATTACTGATCTAGTTTAATAGAGTACTCCTCTGAGTTAATGTTTGAAATTTAAGAGATGTATGTAATATTAACAGGACAGGAAGAGGAGGAGGAGAATTATGGTAGAAATTTTAGGCTCTAAAACAAATTGATGGTGAAGATACTGTGAATAGAGGACCTCTCCTGATCTACAAATAATTTACACAGGACCTTATTTTGCTTAAAACCAAGGTTTTTATATGTACAAAGTTTATTCTTAGCCCACAACAAATAAATTCTTCACAATTCTAAAATCAGCTAGTATTAATAAGGTTTAAGTGGTTTGTAAGGGTTTCTCACAATATATGAAAATATCTAGCTGAGTACTCTTCCTGTGGTAGTTCTGTTAGTATGACTAAAGAATACATACATATATAAGTAAATAAGTGTTCTTTGTACTTCCATTCATGTGTACTTTTCATCACAATCAACATATGCTGAGTTCTTTATGGGCACATTTCTGTTCAATTAAATGGGGGAAATAAAGCATTCTTTGCCAACTCTCACCTCAGAGAGTACTCTAGTTCTCATTCACATTACCAGCTAATAGGCCATGAAAAATATGCATTCTAATTGTACTGTTGTTCTTTGTCACAGACATTGTGAATTGTATCTTTAGCTTTGATCTGTTGAATAAAGCTTCTACCTTCTAATAGAAAGAGAAATATTTTTAAAACTTTCTGAGGACATTCACTTTATGTATTCAGAGTGAATAGACCTTTGTTGGTGGCCTTTTTATTATAGGTTAACCTCAGCTTATCTTGATTGATCACATTCTTATCTTCAAAGTTACCTGAAGCAGGATAGTGATACTTCACAGATGTTGTAAAAAGTTAAGTAGAGATAAATGTTTTATAATCATTAATAATGTTTTATAATGATGGGAGGTTTGTGAGTCATTTCAGAGCAGGACATACCAGCCTATTAGCATCGTTTGGTAAAAATAATTGGATTTATGATTGGTACCTGATTTCCATGGCGTATGAGAGGTTTCTTCAATAGTTAAGGATGCTGTGGTTATATATATATAACCCATTGATATTTCCTGAGTAATAAGAGTGTCTTTTGTATACTAATGAGATGACTGTCTTGGCTGAGGAACCTCAAGAAAACTTCAGAGTGGGGGCTGGTCACCAAAGGAACTTCTAGCGCCATACCCTGACTTCTGGGGAGGGGAGAGGGACTGGAGATTGGGTTATAAAAACTCTTAAACAGTAAGATTTGGAGAACTTTTAGGTTTGTGAACACATCAATATGCTGGGAGGGGAGAATGTCTTTAGAGGGCTTGGAGGCTGTGTACCACTCCTGCCCCAAGCCTTGCACTACGCATCTTTTCCATTGGCTGTTTCTGTGTTGTAGTCTTTATAAGAAAATCGTAATAGTTTTTTGTTTGTTTGTTTCTGGAATTCTGTGAGCTTTTCTAGCAAATTATTAAATATGAATGGAGGGGGTCATGGGAACCTCCAAATTTGTAGTCAGCCAGGCAGAGGTGTGGGCAGCTTGACCCATTGCATCTGGTATCTCAGGGCAGTCTTGCAGGACTGTGCCTTTCACCTGTGAGTTCTATGCTAATTCTGGATAGTATCAGAATTGAATTGAATGTTGGACAACTAGTAGATGTTGGAGAATTAGAGAATTAGTTGTTGATGTTGGAAAAACCATCAAGGGTGGTCATATAGCTAGAATGTGCCTGGAATATGACTGTGTAACCAGCTTACTGTAAGAGACCCTTCACGCCCCCATGATGAGCAGTTTTGGGCCTCTTGATATCAAGGTGCTTATATACCTACAGGTAGTGCTTCCATACTAGAGGAGAGAAAGTATGTCTTATAAGGCCCAGGCATGAGAAAACAGAGAGGCCTGTATTTGTGATGTTGGGTCCCTTTCAATGCATATGCTTCTCTTGCTGTTGCTGGACTATATTTTGTGCTGGAAACAAAGCTCTTCCCTTAGTATTGTGAATCTTTTTAGTAGTTCAACACTTAAGATAATTAACTCATAATTAATACAGATCCTTCCACCAATCTTTACTAATATTCTTAGTCATTTCAGCAGGCTGGTAGATGAAGAGAGAATTCAAGTATTTAAAAATCCATCCTGTCAAGGAAATATTGGGACAAATATTTGCTATGTATTAATTAGGCTTTAATCCCATATATTTCCAAAAGTGAAAAAAAAAATCAATACACCTATGAGAATTTCTCTAGAATTTTGAATTATGTTCTTAACAAAAGTATAAAACTTATCAAAAGAATGAGGGATAAAAAATTTAGTGTAGATTATAGCAACTCAGCACACTCAGAACTATTTTCAGCTGGCCACTGTATTGCTCTTTCTAAAAACTATTTTTAATAGAGATACAGGGAGAGTTATCACTATGAATTAATTTAAATCTATTAATTTCATGTACTACTTAAATCACAGAAAATTTTGGTAGTCCTATAAATTTTGCACGGTAAGCCAGATAATATATTTATCACATTCATTCATGTTCCTGTAAAAGTGTAAAATTTACATCTGATTATTTCAATTTTCAGTTAATAGATGTAATTTTATATTAATAATGCTACCCTAATATCAGCAAACTTTTAAAAATGCAAACATCTGTATTCATAAATGACTATTGAAAGGAAGTATTAATATCTTAGCATCTTAAAATGTCACAACCAATTAAGTACAAATGTAGTTTTATGGTATTTAAAAATAGTAATGAAGTGAATAAGTGCTTTATTTGATAATAATGGAATAATGTTGAACATAAGCAGTATTACATAATTAGTGATTAATTTCCAAGTGCCTACTTTGAAGAATTAAGAAAATTCCATTAATGCAGCTAATTAAAAGGTTGTTTTAAATACTAATGTCAACACCAGTATCTCACTCAAATTTCAGTGTCTATCGACCAGGCAGTCTGTGCATCGCAGATAAACCCAAGCAATCACTTTGCAATAAGCATTTTACATTTTCAGACATTCTGTAGGCATCATCTGCTATTGACAGACAGCTCTCCTCCCCCATAATCACCCACACATGGTGAGGAAATGAAGCAGCAGCAACGGGTTTTATTACAAACTGGAATAAGGAGCTCCAAATAAAGCACTAAATTAAAAGAAAAAGGAAAAAAAGTCACCTGGCCACTTGCCTACTATTGCATTCCTTCCCACGGTGGCTATTATTCATCTAATGTCAGTCTTCCAAAATGATTTATTTGGATATAGTTTTCTGAAATAGTTTTTTTTTTTTTGTATTTTCTATATACTTTTATGTAATTTACCAATGGAAACTTCTAAAATTATTTTGGTGTATGGCAAATGTTATAATACTAACAGACTTGATAATTGACTTATGATCATCAATATAAAAATATCTGTTTTTTACACCAGAGGATGCAGTGACCATAGGACATTTTTTGAATGATCTAAATCATTTAGCTGGTTAGCAATAGAGGGCAGTGCTCTAAAGTAGAATACATAGTTTCCTCTACATTTGAATTTTGATGACTTGAGTTAGAAAGATGATGCTTTTACCCCTTAGCTGAATGACTAAGAAAGTGGATGCTCAGAGCATTCATAAAGTAGGGAGAATAGTTACCTCACTTCTGTGTATCTTCTGATATTATTGTATAGATGAAAGTATCCAAAGAAGATTCTTCATGAAGCCATTTCTCATGCTCCTGGCATTGTTTTGCTTTGTTTACACTTATCTATGAAAGGCCTTTCCTTCTGCTTTCAATTGTTTTTTATATAGTTGCTTTACTTCAATATCAATATTGAAGTTTAAGCTTTTTGAGTGTGGAAACTCTGCATTACTAATATTGTATCATCAACAATAACAAGCAGAATGCCTCATATCCAACAATAATAAAAAATACCTTACATATCACTTTATGAGTGTATTCATATTCACTTACCAATTGATTAGAAGACAATCAGCACACACACACACACACACACACACACACTCATATATTTGAGATAAGAATTTTGAGCTTTTGACTTTATGTTAAACTATTAGGAACATTAAAAGCTGAATTTCTTCTCTATCCTCAAGCATACATGACCATAGGCAAGCATGAAGATCAATTTTAACCAAGAATTATTATGATGACTGAAGTGACTTACATAGTTGTACTTTTCTTGCTTAAAGAGTGATAATAAGAGTAAATCTTCTTGTATTATATTTCCTATGTGTTTCAAGTTTTGAAGAGAGACAATGAGTGTTTTAGTAAAAGAACTCTAAGCTTTTTCAGGCAGAGTATACAATAAAGGTAATGGTCTCAGAGGAATGTACCCAGGACAGCCAGCCAGGAACCCAGTATTCACACTAGAGTGTGGTTAAAAACCTCAGTTGCATCAATTAATCTTTCTGTGCCATGCTTTCCTTGTCTGAACGGTGATAAAAATGATGTTGAGATGTGGGATGATTGAAGGGAGCAAGAAAGGTAAGAATGAGATTTTAGTCCTGTTTTTAAATGGAGTCAGATTGTCTTATATTGTTTCCCGGGGCCAATTGAAAAAAAAAATAATGTTCTGCAATGAGTGTAGGTTGACTATTGGATATAATTGCATCCAGGGCTATTCAGTGCATTAAAAATATGGCATGCAGTTTATTTTTCTAAAAGCTGACCGCTCCGCCAAGAGACCTATGATTATATGCCAGCTCAGAACAGAAACCCTGATAATCCTCAGATTGTCTATCTTTAAAGATATAGAGTCCATTGAGTACCATGATATTTATAAGAGACATACTTAAATATTTAAGTTTGGTTAAAAGTAAAAGGATGTAAAAAGATATTACAAGCACATGCTAATGACAGAATTCAGGACAAGGAATATTGCCTGTAATAAGGGATATTTTACAGTGACCAAAGAGTTGGTTCTCCAGGATGATATATCATAAATGTGTATGCACTTAAAAACTGAACTTCAAACTATATGAGGCGAAAACTGACAAAACTGGAGAAACAGATATATTCATGATTATAGTTGATATCAACAATTTTCTCTCGTAATTGAGGAGTCAGAAAATCTGTAAGGATATAAAAGACTAAAAATAGTATTAACTGACTTGACCTAACTGACATTTATAGAATGGCCCATCCAATAACTATAGAAAATATGCTTTTCAAGTGTACACAATACATCCACCAAGATAGTAGTTATCGATAGGTAGTAGTTTAATTGTAGTTCAGGAAGTCACCAATTCTTCTCTCAGGTTCAATGGTTTATTATAAATATTCACAGAACTCAGAAAAGCCATTATACTGTTACAATTTATTACTGAAGTAACACACTTATATAATAACCTAAAATTCTTTAAGTAAACCAACTTTAATGGACTCAGAGCCCTCTAAACAAGTGTAATATACAATTCATCAATAAAGTTGCCCATTCTTGAGATGGTCCTTAGACTTTACCTTCTATATAGGCTCTGAGCTAGTAGTTTCTCAGTCTTACCAAACCCTATGGCTAAATTAAAGAGATCGTCTGATGTTATTAAAGATGAAACATTTGCTGAGTAACAATTGATAAGAACAATTTTAAAGTTGTTTGCCTAAGGAAACTTTTAAGCTATAGTATGGATCTGGCTACCCTACTTGTGCAACCATCTCACTAGGAGATAAACATCCTTATTAATCCTATAGATACTTCTTACAAATTGAAAAAACTGTTCTCCAAGATCCATCCACCTCTCGTGGATGTTCCTGCTTTACAGGCTGAAGGAAAAAGCCTAGTTATAATAAGACAGAATAAGAGCTTGGGAAAAACAAGTAATTAGAAGTAACTACTGTTTTCTTTACATTAACTGTCCTCTATTGGTATATTTTATTTTTAGTTTAGAAAACCCAAGTCATTTCTCATTTCCTGGAGAGAAAAACTGTACCAGGCTTTAATTAAAATATTAAAAGGCGTTGACTTACAGCTTCCTTCACCAGAGGACATGAGTTCTGCAATTTCTAGTCGTATATATGCCTTAGTGCTCAGCTTTGCAGTTTCAAGAAAAGCAGGCCTCTCTGAAAATTTGTAGAGCTGAACTGAAAATGTGTTAAAATATAAGTTATAAAATGAAAAGATTTTGATGTTTTAAACTAGAAGTTTAATGTATATTTTTTTACAATAGGGAAAATGTAGGTGACAGTGTTGTGTTGACCTCAGTGGTACAATGGGACCTTTCCAATTTCCTTTCCATAGACAACCATTTCCTCTACAATATTCAACTTTGTTTTAAATATTAGTAATAAAATCCTAAAATAGTTTAAAACTGGAAAATAAATTTTTACAATTAAAATTATTTAAAATGTACTTAAACTATATTCCATCAGATTTTTAATTTCTGGGTCTTTATAAATTTTTGGAATTCTCTACATCCACCAAGAATTTTTAATTTCTACTTTATAATTTGTACTAGTGGATTCCAGTTGAAGTTGTATGCTGATATAAGAAAATTCACTTGTCAAAAATTATTTGGGAACTCAGGGCTTCAAAAAATTCATACCAATGATGCAATCATGACAAGTTTTATATCTGGTGCTTTGCATGAGTGTTGGTAATATATAGTTTAAAACAATTCTTTTGCATAACTTTTTCTCCTCACTTATCCATCCTCTTATTGCTCATGCCTTCTTTTTTCTATGTTTAGCTCAACTCTTTTCAAAAGATGGGCTTCTGTTTATAAAAGCACACTTTCTTTCCATTTTCTATACTAAGCATTTTCCCCAGACTGGCCTTAACTTCATTTAATTGACAGGAATGCTTTGTTTGTTGCTATTGCTGTTTTAATTTTGTGTGAATGAGCATTCAGACCATGTCGTGATTACATAGTGTTTTATATTTGTTACTTGAAAATGCACTTACAGTAATTGCTTTTGTGACAAGTATATGTGACAACCATAGCATTTTCCAGAAATAAGATGTCAATTCAAAGAAGTTCATATTAAATTTTCAAAAATATTTATTGTATTCATGTACCAGAAAATGAATTTCACAGATATAAATGGAGTAAAATGTTTGTAACACCCAGTTTTATAATGCTTTTAAGAATTTATGGATTTTCTTTGTTAAAATTATTCAATTTTTTTCCTAAACATTCATAATTTCTACTTAGTTTTAAAGATCGTTTTTCAATTAAACTGCTGTGGTTATAGAATTTAGTATTAAAGTATTATACTGCTTTGTTTTTAAAATGTTATTTATAAACTCAAGCTCTACGTTTTTATGATCCACAAAAATCCTAAAAGCACTGCACTCCTCTCTTTGCCATTCCTCCATAACTGATAGTTGTTGATATTCATTTTGGTTTAAAATTTCAGTTTTGAGTGAGGGGACCATCTTAAAGCAATGTATAGAATAACATTCATTTTCCTACTTGTGGGAAAACAGATTGTGTAAAAATAACTGATTAAGTGATTAAATTATTTTCAAATGGGTGTATACATATACATACACACACGTATACATACATTGGAATATTATTCAGCCATTAAAAGAAGGAAATATTGCCTTTACAACAACATTGATGGACTTGGAGGACATTGTGCTAAGTAAAACAGAGAAAGACAAATATATTATCTCACTTGTATGTGGAATATTGAAAAGAAAAAAAAAAACCAACAACAAAAAATCAAAATCAAAGATACAGAGCATAGTTCGGTGGTTGCCAGAGGTGGAGGGGGGTTGCAAAATGGATGAAGGGCGTCAAAAGTATAAACTTCAAGTTATAAATAAGCCATGGGGGTATAATGTACAGAATGGTAAATATAGCTAATAATACTGAATTGTATATATGAAAGTTGCTCTAAGAGTAGATCTTAAAGAGTTTTCACAAGAAAATAAATTTGTAACTGTGTGGTGATAATAACTAGACTTATTGTGGGGGTCATAGCACATTGTATACAATTATGGAATTATGTTGTGTACCTGAAACTAATATAATGTTTTATGTCAATTACATCTCAATAATTAAAAAAAAAAAAACTAAAAATAGAAGGAAAGTTGCTGAATACAATAAAAGCCACCTATGGTAAGCCCTAGTATCATACTCAGTGGTGAAAAACTGAAAGCTCTAAGATCAGAAACAAGGCAATTATGCCCACTTTAGCCATTTGTAATCAACACAGGGTCAATTCTAATATCAGCGTAAATCTTTTTCCCATGTCAGCTTCTCCTTGAATTCCTATTACCACATGCGGGCCTGCCTCTAACACAATGTGTGTGGTTCTCAAGGTATGGTTTCATAATCAGCAGCATTCATTTTACCTGAGAACTTCTTAGAAGTGCAAATTCTTGTGCTCCACCCCAGGTCAACTGAATCGAAAACACTAGGTATGGGTGTCATCATTTATGTTTAACAAGCCATTCAGGTTAACTGGTTTCACACAAGTTTAAGAACAACTGCTCTCACTGGCAAACACCAATGTAAGAGTACGAATGGAGGATTCTAGTGGAAGGAACTAAGAGGTAACAGCATCCAAGATTAGTATTTCTACTAGTATTTCTTTTTATAGATGAGGGAATGGGGGAAAGGAAGTGGAAACAAGGAGTAGTGAGGTACTGGACCCAAAAGTTCAATCCCCCACACTTGCACTAGAATGTCACATTTATGAGGGCAAAAACCAAGGATCTAGTAGCCACAGGGCTTGGAACAATGTTTGGCACAAAAGAAGGTCTCAAAAAAGTTTGTTAGATAAATAAACGAAGGCAAATTATTGCAAGTAATAATAGGTTATTCGCATAATTTAAATACAAGTTTTTTGTTTGTTTGTTTGTTTGTTTGTTTTTTGAAAACTGTCCAGGTCTCTTGCTGCACAGCAGAGGGAAGATAAGAATGAATATTTTCGGAGGGAAGCAGATTTGAGAAAGGGAAGCAAGAAGGTGCTGACCCTGTCATGCCATTTTTCTTCTCTGAAGTTTATCAACCATACATCAGTCCATCACCCTCGTAAGGATTAGTGAAGGTATGGAAGACACTAAGACTTTTATTTTAATGCAACTCTTAAAACAATGATAGTCAAAATCCTGCAATAAATGTTTCTTAATTGATTGATAATGTTTTTAAGAGCTATCTGAAGTTTAATCATGTCAAAATTTTAGAAACAGCCATAGTAAAACCAGTGAATCACAGAAATAGGAATTAGTAAAAAATTTTTTTGTACATAGACCAAAACAACAGTCTGTGAGCTGGGAGCACTCAAACCAAACATGGAATGATGCTCAGTGGTAGATTGTTGTAAAGCAGCTCATATCGTGAGAAGTCAGTGACTGTTTACCATTCAGTTATTGGTTATAATATTAGAATTTTCTTAAATGATAGGGAACTGGTCAGTAATTGCCTCATAGCAACCTTGGGAAACAGTTAAAGCTTTGCTTTATGACTTCTGGAGGCATAAATAAGAGATGACCTAACTCTAGTTAGTACTGCAAAATAAGCATATTACACTTTTTTCATATAACTTAACTGGTTTTGTCTGCTCAGGGAATTATCACAGCTGATCTCCATTTTTTTAAAAAAATAACTGGCATCAAATAACATTTATATAAAGTGTATAATTTAAATTTTATTATGTTTATGCACCTGTGAAACTGTCACACAATTAAAATAATGAAATCTTATACCCCAAAACTTTTCTTGCAACCCTTTGTAATCACTCACTCTAATCCATCTCTGTACTTCCCCATCCCCAGACACCTGTTGATGTTTTGTCACTTTAGGTTAGTTAGAATTTCTTGAATTTTATGTAAATTGAATTTTAGAATATCTGCTTTTTATGGTTTGTTTTACTACTTACATAATAATTTGAGAAACATCCACATTGTTTTGTGCACAATAATCAATATCTTTTTATTGGTTAAGTAATATGTCATCGCATGGATTTATCAGAATTCATCTATTTGCGTTTAATGGGCATTTGGATTATTTCTAGCTTTTGGCAGTTATAGAGGTGCTACAAATATTCAAGAACAAATATTTGAACAGATGCTTTAATTTCTCTTGAGTAAATACCTTGAAGTGGAACTGCTAGATGGTATATCAGCTGTATATTTCACTTTTTAAGAAACTGCCAAACTATTTTAGAGTGATTTTGCCATTTTTAATCCGACAATGTTTGAGAGTCTCAGTTTCTTCAAATTCTCACTAACACCTTGGTATGATCAAGCTTTTAAAACATTAGTCATTCTAGCAGGTACATACTGTTATCTCATTGTAGTTTTAATTTATATTTCCTTGATTACTAATGATGTTGAGTATCTTTTCATTTGGGTGTTTTGTGAGTCGGTATCCACTTTGGTGAACTATGGGTTTAACTATTTTGTCCATTTTTAGTTTGTGTTGTTATTGTGTTTTGATAGTTTATATATATCCTAGATAGAAGTCCTTTATCAGATGTACAAATTCAAAATGTTTTCCACAGTTTGTATCTTGTCTTTTATTCTCGTGGCAGTGTTATTTGATGGGTGAAAGTTCCTAGTGCTGAAATTCAGTTTATAAATTGGGCTGAATTTGCTTGATTGATTCTTCTTCTCCTTATGGGTCATGGTTTGCTGCTGCTTTGTATGCCTGGGACTTTTTTTTATTGGATGCCAGACTGAACTTTACTTTCTTGGGTGCTGGATATTTTTGTGTTACTGTAAATATATTTGGGCTCTGTAGTGGGGTGCAGTTAAATTACTCGGAAAAATTTCGATCCTTTTGGGTCTTGTTTTAAACTTCATGGGTAGAGCTAAAGCAGTAGTTTATTTAGGACTAATTCTATTACAGTTCTGAGGCAAAATTCCTTTGAATCCTTAGACCTCCTGACTTATGAGGTTTTTCAAACTGACTAGGGGGTTTATTCCCTTAATATTTCAGGTGGTTCTTTTCTGGGTGTTAGGTAATTTCCCCCATGTGTGTATGCTGGGTGCTCTGTAGGTTTGTAGAATACTTTACTCCCTTTGCAGCTCTCTCCTTTTTGGGACCCTACTCAATTCATTCTGGCTGCCTTGGCCTCTCTAGACTTCCAGATTTTGCCTGCTCAACTAGGGTCACTACAGAGCTCTTTCTTTTCCCTGTACTATGGTTTTCACTTCCCTGACGGTGACCATGATCTGCTCTCCAGGCAGTAAGCTGGGATAATGAAAGGGGTCATTTCTTTCTTTGTTCACCATTTCTCCAGCATCACTGATGTCCTACATCTTGAAACTCATTGTTTAGTATGTATTTTTCCTTTGTGTTTTTTAGGTGAAAGGTAAATATAACTCTTATTCTTTGCTTCTCAAAGCGAAAAGACCTATTGAATTTGTACTATTAAAAATAACAGTAATTATATAATTTTATGGTATTAGTTGTGTGCTATATTGTTTAATTGACGTAACTACTTTAATAAAGATATAAAGTGATGGTAGATCTTTTATAGAAAATACATAAATTAAATGGTTGCTGTAGTAATTACATTGAATTACTAGGTATCTTGACCTTAGTCACAAAATATTAAAATCTCTGATAAAATATGTGTAATGGGAAAATACATTTAAATTAGAACTCTTTAAAACACATCTTGCCTTTCCAGGGATATAATTCTTTATAAATACAAGGTCTGTTGGGAGAAACAGTATCACATGGATGATAAGTGTTGGGGAAGGCTAGAGAAAACAAATCATACTTATAAAATGTAGGATATAGAAAATTTAGTATTTTTAGTATCTTTTCATACTAATGTCCCTTATTGGATATGAACATAAGCATCCTCTATCATGGAGCTTCCCAGTGTCACAGCACACAGTGGGTGTGCCACAGATATGATTCCTGTAGCCCTTGGCATGGTCTTATAGAATCTGAAGAGGCTGAAAATCATAGAGTTCCCTTTAGCCATAATCAGCCTCAGCTTATCACATAGTGCCTTATAAATATTATCTTTTCTTATGTTTGCCATGACATGGAAAGGTCAGGACACACTATTCCAGCAGTTACATGATTTGCCTACTGTTTGTTTTACCTTCTATAATGTTGTGCTCAGTTTGTAAATTCTTCTTGCTTTTCTTATTTCAAGGAATGACTGCCTTGCATAGAAAGGAATTTAGCTAGTGGAAAATAGAAGAATGAGTTTCTATAAATATCTTTTTTTTCTGAACTCTATTGCCTAGGTGAGATTTTGTTTAAATGAAAATTCCATGTGTTTATCTTCACTAATATACATAAAGTTAAAATATTAATGATGTAAATACTTTTTAAAAAAGTGAATCTCATCTTTTAAAATTTTCTTAATTTATTTTTTGAGAGATGACAGCTTTTGCAAATATTTAAGTAGATGACTATGATACTCTTTTTTACCTGTACATTATTCTAGCTTTCCCTTTAGAAATCTATTTATAGAATGTAGTTTGTATTTTAGTAAAGAAGAAAACTTAAACTGATACTTAGGAAGTGAAAGGATTATATTATCAAGCACGTATATGTCTTTTTCACATGTAAAAGTCTTATAGAATACACATTCCATGTTACATTTCATATGTTCTAGATGTGGTCTGTAGCGTTTAAATGGGCAACATTTTTTTTCCATTTTTGATTAGAATTTGTATATTGTAGGAGTGAGAGTTTTTGTTTCAAATTCTTATATCATCTTACCTTTGAAGGGAGAGAATCTAAGAGAACAAACTGGAGCATAGCTATTGAAATAGTTATAATTTCTACCAATACCTTTTTGTCATTACAATATAATTAGAAGACTTCTGACCTGAAGATTTACTCAATAATGTGGAATTTACCATTTCTGTTTTCACATCACCTTTGACACCAGATGAACAACAGAAATGGAAAATTCTAAGAAGGTGATATTTATTTTTATTTAGGAGAGGGAGAAGTCAGATGAGTGGGCAGTTTTACATATTCTGGCTTTTTATGTATAATGAATAAATACACATATATAAATAAGTACAGCAGCATGCATTTTATACTTTTGACAATTTTTCAACTTTATTGAGGTATATTTGGCATGATAAACTGCACATACTTACAATATACAATTTGGTAAGTTTTGACATGGATGGATACCATGAAGCCATCACTGTTAACAAGACAGTGAACATACCTGTTACTGAAAAGTGTCCTTATGCTTCTCTGTAATCCCGCCATTGCACTGGGCTCACTCAAAACAGTCACTGACCAGCTCTCTGTTGTTATAGATTAGTTTGTATTTTCTGTAATTTTGTATAAATGTGATGCTATGGTATGTACCCCTTTTATCTGCCTTTTCACTCAACATTATTATTTTGAGAGTTATCCATATTGCTGCATGTATCATTAATTCATTCTATTTATCACTGAATAGTATTATGGATACATTGTAATTTATGACTCACTTGTTGATGGACATTTGGATTGTTTCTAGTTTGGCTATTACAAATAAGAATGTCATTAACACTTAAGTACAAGTTATTGTAGGAACACATGGTTTCATTTATTCTTAGGCATATAGCTAGGAGTGGAATGACTAAGTTATATGATAAGTATGTGTTTAACTTTTTAAAAAATATCCCAAACCATTTCTCAAAGTAGTACCATTTTACATTCCTAGTAATAGTGTTTGAGAGTTTCATTTGCTCCACTTCCTCACCATTGTATGTTATCATCTTAATTGTATATATTCTAAAGGGTATGTAGTGGTATGTCATTGTGATTTAATTTGTATGTCACTATTTCACTAATGACTAATGTTTTAAACAACTTTTAATGTGTGTGTTTGTGATTTGCATATCTATTTTTGTAAAGTAGGTTTTCCTATGTTTTGCCTATTTTCTATTGGTTTGTGTTCTAACTGCATTTTGAAAGGTATTTATATACATAAATAAATTGTTGATTTAAAATAATTCTTAGTCAGGTAGTGTAAATCCATCAAATTTTTTCTCCTTTTTCAATGTTGTTTTTGAAATTTCTGGGTTCTTTATTTTTATATAAAATTTAGAATCAGCTTGTCAATGTCCACTAAAATATCTGCTTAGATTTTGATTGAGATTGTATTAACTCTGAAGAATAGTTTGGTAAGAAGTGACATCTTACTACTATTAAGTCTTCTGATCCAGAAACATGCAATATCTCTGTTTCTTTAGTTCTTCAACAATTTTTCTGAGCAATGCTTTGTAGTTGGCAATGTACGGGTATCCCCCATCTTTGTCTTATCAATTTTATCTTAAGCCCAAGAGGTGAGTATATACAATAACATTAAATATCTTCTTTACAAAATAAACTAATTAAAACAATTTAAAATAAACTCTCACTACATGTACATGCATACAACTGACAAATGAAATTTTCTTGATATTCCTCTGACTCTCATTTAGTCATACCTTTTAACACATGAAAAGCTTTGTTTTAGCCCTGATACACTTTGGGAAAAGAAATCTTTTAAAATCCTTTTCAGGTGTCTTTCAACAGGCTTTGATTTCTTTTGTAAAGGAGACATAGTTAATTGACCATTTCCAAGCCTTACAGGAAAGACTTCTTTTACTTTTTCTAGTCACATATTTTTCATGAGTTTTTTTCCCCCATAACTTGCAACATAGTTTTTTTTTTAAATTATGGTACATAAGATGCTAGCTTTCACCAAAACCTCACAATAATTTTGAGTTTTTTCTTCAAAAACATCTTCTGCACACAACTTTTAACTCTTAATATTCCTTTACTTTTTAAGACATTTTATGACTTCTCATGTTCTTAGTGATTTAAAACTTTTATATTTAATTCATAAAATTTCCATTTGAAAAAATTATAAAACACTACATCTTCTTTAGAATAGTTTACTGCCTATGTTTTGAAACATGCTTTGCTATTTTAGTGGGATTTGCTTCACTTCATATAATTTAGCTTCACGAAATCCATTTAAATAGAACATAGCCTTTAAAATAGATTTCTAAAGTGATTTATTTCATGAAAAATTGTGGCAGGAAAAGAAATACATTCTGTCATAAAGATTTGTGGCAAATTTCTCTCATGAAATGAATCAATTTTAATTTTAGTTTCTATCTTGGTGAAGATTTATAATTTTTACATTACTCAGAACTAATGCAAATCATGTATGTTTTCCAGTTATATAGTTCATGCCATCCTACATCATGTCCAATGTCCTATTATGCAGGAGATTGTTAATACTTTTCACTCGGGATTATCTAGATTTTAACATGCAAACTTCATTTTGATGTTTTTATAGCATATTATGACCTAGATTTCTCCCATTTGCAATGGCCAGAAGCCATATTGTCCATAAAGAATATTAAAAGTATAATGTATGTTTCTTTAATAAATGTAAAATCAAAGGAAAGTTATAAAAATGTACTAACAGAATAGGTAGCTATACAAAAAAAAATATTTAATAAAGACTAGATGCAATTTTGTGTAATGGAAAAGTCACAGGGTTTGGTCAACACAAAATGAGTTTGATTTCTATTCTTTACATTAACTGATAGCCATCTTTGAAAAGCCACGGGGCTACCTCAATTATCAGATTCTACATCTGTCATTTGAGTATATTAGTACCTACCTCATAGGATTGATTTGAAAATTAACTATGAAAAAATATGCAGTAGCAAGAACTCATGTAATGGCAGTGCTTACAATTTATATCTTCATTCTAATTTTAGTTTATTTTGCAGAATTCTGAGCTAGAATATACATAGAAATACAAATATGTCCCTTTCTCTAGCTAATGATTACTTAGTGGCAATACTGACAATGTAAACTATGTATTAATATTATAGAAATACATACAGTGAAATATTGGGAGAAAGACTATAGATACCTTAGAGGTTTTCAGTAGGCTTAGACCAGGAAAAGAGAAGCTGTGGTAGCTTTAGATGTACTTAGAAAGATTCAAGTGAATATGATGTTATACTCATAAAAAAGGACTCCTTAGACACTTTAGGTGGAAATGTAGATTGGTCCAACCATTATGTAAAACAATATGGAGGTTCCTCAAAAAATAAATAAGTCTTCCATACAATCCACCAACTCCACTTCTGGGTATTCACCCAAAGGAAATGAAAGAGATATTTGTACTCCCATGTTTATGGAAGCAATATTCACAAAAGCCAAAATATGTAAAGAATCTAATGGCCCACCAACAAATGAATGGCTAAGAAAGATATATAAATATACAATGGAATATTATTCAGCCATGAGAAAGGAGAATATCCTGCCATTGTGACAGCATCAGTGGACCCTGAGCACATTATGCTAAGCAACATAAGTCATATCAAGAAAGACAAGTACTGTATGATATCGCCTATATGTGGAATCTAACATGAAATTCAAAAAAGAAACAATACAACTGTGGTTGCCAGTAGATGAGGGGTAGTAGGATAAGACTGATTTTGTTTAATGGTACAAACTTAAAATGAGTAGCAAATAAACCATAGAAATCCAATGCACAGTATAATGAATATAGACAACAATACTATGCTATAATTATGTAATGTGGTAGAGGTGTTAAATATTGCTAAGATGTTAATCATATTATAATATATAAATATATCAAATTAACATGCTGTATACCTTAAATTTATACAGGTATATCAAATATAGTCAATAAAAAAACTAAAGAAGAACACATTTATAAATCACTATTCTTGATTTTAAAATTGATAAAAAAAATTAAAAAAACTGAAGAATAATGAAGAATTTAGAAAGCTGGATAGAATCTGTAGAGAATGTTTATAGATCCACTTACAACTCTAAATAAGCTTATTGAGATCTGAAGATTCTACAAAAGAAATCTATATTTTTCATCTGTAGTACTAGGAAAGCACTGAAACTTCATTTTAATATCTTTTAAATTCTGGACTGATCTCTTAGTAATCTGAAAGAGAGATAAAAAATAGGCAAGATAGGAAGGGAAAAAATCACATAAATACTATTTTGAGTGCTAAGAGTGTAGTTTCCACTGACAGTAGGGTCAAAAGTCACCGGAGATAAACAATTTCTAATAGAAAAGCCATTGATTACCCCCACAAAAGACCATCAGAAAATCAGGGGATAATTGTTCCCTCACAAATAACAAGTAGAGAAGATAGTTGCCTAACCAGAAAAGTGTTAGAAAGCACAAACATTTTCTGAGAGCATTTGGCAGAAGGTCATGATATGGTGTAATTCTAAATGAAGGCTATGGAAATATAATTCACATTGTCTCCTTGTTCCAGATGTTAGCCAAATAATTTCCTGCTCCCATAAGCTGACTATTGAAACAAAATTTGACTCCAATTGTCTTTAGTTGACATCAGTACTGTAGAAAGATATACTTTGAGAAACTGGCACATTGTGTTATATTTCTGTTTTGGGGCACATCATTAATACAATTTTTCTAAAGTTATTTCTGTTTTTATGTGTAATTTAGCCATATTTCCACATTGTGGTTCATTTTACCTTAAAAAATTACCTCAACAATGAATTCTTATACAAAAATCTCATATATTAAGTAGCTTAAGTCCATTCCATTATGTGAGCAATGTCAGATAATTGCTTGTATTGAACAGAAAAATGTGAATAATGTTGTCTTATGGAGGTTTATTCTATACAGTTGTATAGAGATTTACTTTAACTATCATATGATACACTGTCTGGTAAATGCTTTAGGATACTAGTGAAGTAAATGCATTGATTTACTTTTCAACTTGTTCCATTCCATTGCTTATAGATAGAGTCATAATTTGCTTTGAGCTATATTGCAAGATGAATTCTAGTAATACTATAATTTTATTTTTGACAGAACAGTGAATCTTGATTAAAATAAAAGTGAAAGATGGCTTTAAATGTTTATTTTAGTCAACACCAAAAGATATGCTAAAGATCTAAAAAGGAAAATTCTGAATTATTATATTGAAAGGTCTTTATTTGTACATTACTATACAAGCTATTGTAAAATTTTTATCTTAAATATTTTTTTATATTTTTTAAGTCTTAGAAAAATGACTTGTCTCCACGTACTAATTATTTTAATATTTTTATCCAATTAAAGTCAACCAAGTTTAAATATATTGCCAATTAATAGTGATAAGACCGATGAAAATTTTTGAAAATCACCATTTGGTAACCACATTAATAATAGTTTCATGTAAAAACTACCATGGGTGTTAAAACTAGTGGGTAAAATTTAATTAGAAGCAGGATATTTACATTTTTTAAAAGTATTAGATAAAAAGAGATAAGAGACAGAAAACTGATGACAATGAGTGATCCTGATTCGAATCAGGATAAAATTCATTCTTGCTATAAAAGTCATTAGTGTGACAATTGTGAAAATTGGCTTATTAATTGATAACATCAAGGCAGTGTTAATTTTTATGCTAATAATTGTACTATGATTATACAAGAAAATAACCTATATTTGGGGAATGCATAATTGAAGCATTTGGGAGTAAAGGGGCACTATGTCTAGAATTTAAAATAGGGGGAGGAGGGAGGAGGAGAGGGGAAATAGGGAGAGGTAGGAGATGAGGAGAGGAAAGGGGAAGGAGAATGAGAGCTAGAGAGAATGAGCATGAGGGAAAGCATGAGAATGAGAGGGGGATAAAAAAAGTAAATGTGAATATTTGAACTTCTGAGTGAGTGGTAAATGGAGATTACACAATTTTTACAACTTCTCTGGAAGTCTGAAGTAGTTTTGAATTAAAAAAATAAATTTATTGGGGTCACATTGGTTAATAAAATTATAGGTTTCAAGTATACAGTTCGATAATACCAAATCTGTATATTGCATTGGGTGTTTACCACCCAAAGTTAAATCGTCTGTCACCATATATTTGACCCCCTCTACCCTCATCTACCTCCCCACCTCCTCCCTTTCCTTCTACAATCTCTAAACTGTTGTCCGTGTACATGAGTCTCTTTCTTTGTCTTGTTTGTTGCTTTCAGCTTTATGCTCCTTATATAAGTGAAATTATATGGTTCTTAACTTCTTCTGTCTGACTTATTTCACTTAGCATGATTATTTTGTGGTCCATCCATGTTGTCGCAAATGGCAGTATTTCATCTCTTCTTATGACTAAGTAATATTCCATTACATACATATGCCACTGCTTCTTTAGCCAATCATCTATCGTAGGACACTTCGGTTGTTTCTATGCCTTGGCCACTGAATAATGCTGCAGTGAACACTGAGGTCCACATATCTTCAAAGATATTTTTAAATTTGGGGGGTAGATACCCAGATGAGGGATTGCTGGGTCATATGGTAGTTCTGGTCTTAATTTTTTGAGAAACCTCCATACTGTTTTCCATAGTGGCTGTATCAATTTACATTCCCACCACTAGTGTATGAGGGTTCATTTTCTCCACAACCTCTCAAACACCTGTTACACAGAAAATCCTAAAGACTCCATCAGAAAAAAAAAAAAAAAAACCTTTTAGAAACAATAGACAAATACAATAAAATTGCAGGATAAAAAATAAATTGTACAAAAATCCATTGCGTTTCATTTTTGACAGTGCAAGAAATGAAAAATAAATTCCTTTTGAAATTGCAACAAAAAGAATAAAATACCCAGGAATAAACTTAAAATGATATCTCCTCTTTTTTTTTTTTAATTTTATTTGAGTCTTTTCTCTTTTTTTTTAGTCTAGATAAAGGTTTTTCAGCTTTGTTTATTTTTTCAATAAATGAGCTCTAAGTTTTGTTGATCCTATTGTTTTTCTGGTCTCTATTTCATTTGTTTTTGTTCTGATATTTATTATTTCCCTTCTTAGGCTAACTTTGGGTTTAATTTGTGCTTCTTTTTCTAGTCCCTTAAGTAAAGTTGTTTGAGATCTTTCTAATTTCTTAATATATTGTTTGTCTATGTAAACTTTCAGAACTACATTTGCTGCATCCCATAAGTTATGATACATTGTATTTCCATTTTCATTTGTTTTGAGGCATTTTTAAATTTCTCTTTTGATTGCTTTTTTGACTGGTTGTTCACAAGTGTGTTGTTTGGTTTCCACATATTTGTAGATTTTCCATCTTTCCTCTTGTTGATTTCTAGTTTCATAACATTGTGGCCATTAAAGATAGTTGGCATGATTTCAGCTTTCTTAAATTTACTAAAATTTGTCTTGTGTTCTATTATATGATCCATCCTGGAGAATGTTCTATATATATTTCAGAAGAAAGTATATGCTGCTGTTGGATGGAATGTTCCATGCATGTCTGCTAAGTTCATTTGTTTTAATGTATGGTTGAATTCCACTATTTCCTTATGGATTTTCTGTCTGGATGATCTACCCATTGCTGACAGTGAAGTATTGAAGTCATCTACTATTATTGTAATATTGTCTATTTCTTCCTTCAGATCTGTTAATATTTGCTTAAGTGTTTAAGTGATCTGACGTTTGGTGTGTATGTATTTACAGTTGTTGTGTTGACCCCTTTTATCATTACACAGCAACCTTTTTTGTTTCCTGTTATCGTGTTTGGCTTGAAGTCTTTTGGCATTATATAATATGGCTATACCTGCTTTCCTTTTGGTTTCCATTTACATGAGCTATCTTCTTCCATCCCTTCACTTTGAGCCTATGTGTGTCTTTAGAGCTGAAATAAATCTCCTGTAGGCAGCAGATAGTTGGGTTTTATTTTTATATCCACACATCTACTCTGTGCCTTTTGATTGGTGAATTTGGTCCATTTACAGTTAGAGTGATTATTGATATGTAAGAACTACTATTGCCATCTTATTGTTTGCCTTCCTGTTATTTTGTATCTCCACTATTTCTTCTTTCCTATTTCTGTGTAAATTTGTAAGTTCGTGGTTTTCCATTATGATTTGCTCAGTCTCCCTTTTTTTATGTACGTTTCCTGAATCTACTCTAGATTTTTACTTGTGGTTACCATGAGGCTTACATAAAACATAGATAAAACAGTCCACTTTGTATAGGTGCAGCTTATGTTTGTTTGCCTATAAGGACTCCAATTTTTCTTTTTCTCCTTTTATATTTTTGTTGTAAGACTCTATCTCTTTTTGTACTGTGAATTCATTAACAAATTATAATTGCTATAGTTATTTTTAATGCTTTTTATCCTTTAACCTTTATACCAGTGCTCCCAGCCTCTGGCACCAAGGACCGGTGCTTTTATGAGAATCTAATGCCTAATGATATGAGGTAAAACTGAGGTGGTGATGCTAGTGCTGGGGAGCAGCTGCAAACACAGATGAAGCTTTGCTCTCTCGCCCTCCATTTACTCTCTTGCTGTGTGGCCCTGTTCCTAACAGGCCACAGACTGGTAGCAGTCCATAGCCTGAGGGTTGGGACCCCTGTTTTATCCAATAGTTAACTAGTTAGCATACCATTCTAATACAGAATTACAATTTTCTAATTCTGATTGTTTTTCATCTTTACCAGAGTGTTGTATATTTTAGAATTTTATGTCACTGATTACTGTCTTTTTTCTGCTTGAAGAACTCCTTTCAGCATTTCTTAGAAGACTGGTCTAGTGGTGATCTCCCTTCCTTTTTGTTTTTCTGGGAAAGCCTTTTTTTCTTCTTCATAACTGTAAGATAACTTTGCCAAATACAGTGTCCTTATCCGGCATTTAAAAAAATCTCTAATGTTTTGAATATGACATTCCACTCTTTCTTCACCCATAAAGTTTCTACTGAAAAATCTATATATAGGCTAATGGAGTTCCTTTGTAGATCACTTCCCCTCCACTCTTCCCTTCCCCACTGCCTTTAAGATTCTTTGTCACTGATTTTTGACGGTTCTATTATAATGCGTCTTGGAGAAGGTCTTTTTTTGCATTGAGAGTGTATTAGCTTGGTGGACTTGTATGTCCAATTCCTCCCCCAGATTTGGGAATTTCTCAGCTATTAGTTATTTAAACAAAACGTGCACCTGTATTTCTCTCTTCTCTTGTTACACAAATTATTCTTATATTTTCCTTTCTGATGGATTTTGATGGCTCTTGTAGGGTTTCTTCACTTTTTAAATATCTAAGTTCTCTATCCTTTTTAAATTATTTCTATATTTCTGTCATCCAGGTCTCTTATCCTTTATTCCATTTGGTCTGTCCTGTTAATCTATGCTCTCTGTTGCATTTTTCACTCATTCACTGGATTTTTCAGCTCTAGAGTTTGTTTTTGTTTGTTTTACAATTTCAGTCTCTTTTAGGTCACTAATTTTATTCTTGAGTTCACTGAATTGCCTGAGTTTTCTTGTGGCTCTTTGAATTACTTCATAACAGCTATTTTGAATTCTTTATCAGTTAGATCATAATATTCTGTGCCTTTGAGTTCAGTTCCTAGAAAATTATTTTTCTTTTAGTGTTACCATATTTCTTTGATTTTTCATAGTTTTTGACAGTATGTGCTTCTGCTTTTGCATCTGAAGTAGCACACACCTTCCTTAGCTAAAAATTTATCTTTGTTTCTTACATTTCAACAGGCTGGTAATTAGAAACCTTTCTTTTGCATTTCAGTAGGTTGTACTACAGTTCAAATTTGTGGTTTCTCCTACTGGAGCTGGCTCTTCTGTCAGCACTTCAGTGTTGCACAGGATCTAGCAGCAGAGTATTGGGAGGTGTGGGCTTAGCACATGGGGCTCTAAGAGATAACCAAGGTCCTGTAGGGGGGGTCCTAGAGTGGGCACACGCAGAGATCCATGGATTGACATCCAAAAGCAAACAGCAAGAAAACTTTTCTTTAGTGCCCTTTATCTTGTCTGTCTTCTTTCCTCAACTTCCCCTCAGTCACAGAGCTCCCTCCTCAGAAATCCAGGTGCTGCTAAAGAGAAACTGGTCTCTCCAACTGCAACCTGAACAACTAGGAAAGTTTAACTTTCTACCTTCTCTTTAACTTTCCATCTCCTCTGCTGGAGAGGTCACCTCCGATGCCACCAAAAGCCTAACACCCTTAGCCTTGCTCTGGGTAGTGGGCCTGATTGGTGAATTTCTCCCTCTCCTCTGCCAAACTTATTTTTATTCTGCTCTGATGGCGTGCTAGATTCACCTGTCAGGCAGGCTGGATCTCTACAAATCTACTCTGGGTATCCACCCGCTTTTGCACTCTCCTGGCTCTCTTTTTCTACATGGCTGCAAGTGGGGGGTGGGGCTGGCTCACCAATTCCCTTGGCTGCAAAGCCCCCACTGAGGTCCTGTCTGCCCACTTTTGGATGTACAGGTGATATAAACTCCTATTTATCCTGGTATAATGTGCAGAGGCACTTAAGTTTGGTTATGGATGCCCAATTAGTTCTAAATCAAAAGGGAGAGAAAAAAGAAATGACTCACTGCCCTGATGATGATGTTATATCCCTGCTCATTCTTGATATTGGTACTTTGTGTCTTTTTTTTCTTGATCAATTAAACTGAAGTTTAATATCTTTTACTGATATATTTTAAAGAACTAGCTTTTAGTTTTTTTTTTTTTCTATTTCCAATTTCACTGAGTCTGCTCTTGTCATTACTACTTCTTTCTTATTCTTTGGGCTTGTTTTCTATTTCTAGCTTCTGGTAGAAATTTGGGCTATTGATTTTGACCTTTTTAATATAAATTTTTAATGACATAAATATTCATCTATGCACTACTTTTGCTGCATCTCATAAATTTTGATTTCATAAATGGTATGGCATATCCATACCATTTAAAAAAAAATCAACCTGTTCTACCAATTGTCAAGAAAACAATATGAAAGACTCCAAAGCCGACAGTG
Organism: Eidolon dupreanum; assembly: GCA_028627145.1. Lineage (NCBI taxonomy): Eukaryota > Metazoa > Chordata > Mammalia > Chiroptera > Pteropodidae > Eidolon > Eidolon dupreanum. Next base: position 31,331,134 of record CM053501.1, read on the forward strand.
GATTTGCTTATTTATTTTTTATGTTTTGGACATATGTTTTAGAGACTCATTTATTAGGTGCGTATGCATTTAGGATTGTTTTGTCATTTGGATGAACTTATTATGTATTTTCCTCTTTTATTTTTAGTGATATTCCTTGTTCTGCAATTTACTTTGATATTAATATTACCCTGCCAGATTTTTTGAATATCTTTTGCATGATGTCTTTTGATCATTTTATTTTTAACCTGTCTATATTAATATTTTGTGTAATTCTTTTTAATATCTTTCTTACGTGGATTTTTAAACACTCCTCTAAATGCATTAGAAAAGAGCTATCACATCCATTCCCTGAAATAATTCTCAAAGTATTCTGCATGCACAACTCTATAACAAATTTATTATGTGTGTGTTTTTAAACATTTAATGCATTACAGAATGGCAAATACATTCTTTCATTTAAAATATGCTATTCTCTTTTAGCAAGTGGTTACCTCTCATAAACATTATTATAGCAAGTGGTTATAAATAATACTCTAAATACATTATCAAAAATCTCCCACATTTCAAATATTATTTTTGAAATGGGTTTCCTGTAGATAGCATAACTGGGTTTGCCTTTTTAATCTGATGATCTCTGCCTTTTAATGGGAGGATTTAGGCTATATACTCCTAATGTATATCTTGTACAGTTGAGCTTAAACTTACCATCTTGCTTTTTTTTTAAAAATTTCTCATATATTATTTTCTGTTTCCTGTTTTCATGTCTTCTTTTGATTAACTGAGTATTTTTATGATTCAGTTATGTTTCCACTATTGACTAGCCAAACCTCTTGGTTTTAAATTTTAAAGACTGCTTTTAAAGTTTACACTGTATATCTTTAGTTATCAGAGTTTACCTTTAAATAATATTATACTGCTTTAGATGTACAGTGTAAGAACCTTATAATAGTATACATTTATTTTCTCTTTTCATTATTTTGGCTATTGTCTCACATTTAAAGTATTATATATTCCAAAATGCAGTGTTACTATTTATGTTTTGGATATTCAATTTTATTTTAAAAGTTAGATAAGAAAACATCTATTTTGGGTACCCACATTTTACCATTTTCATTTTATCATTTATGTATGTAAATACAAATTTCCATATGTCATGTCGTTTTTACATGGGAAACAACCTTTCATATTTATTGGATCATAGATCTACTGACATGGAAAACTTTAAGCATTTTTTTAAATGTTTATTTTTGCCTTAGTTTTTTTTTTATTTGACTTTATACAGTTGTACCTGGTGTAAACTTTATAACAGTTTTAGATTTACAGAAAAAATGAGAAATACAGTCCCATACACCCTGCATCCTACATCCCTTTATCATTAACACATATTAGTGTGGTTCATTTGCTACTATTAATTAACCAATATTAATAGTAGTAACAAAAGACCATACCTTATTCAGATTTTGATCTAATGGTCTTTATTTTGTTGTTCCAGAATCTTATCCCGGACCATATTCATTTAGTTGTCATGGCTGGGAGAGTTTCTCAGACTATTTGCTTTTAATATTCTTGACAGTTTTAAGGAGTACTGGCCAGGTATTTTGGAGAATGTTCCCTTATTGGAATTTGTCTGTTCATCTTATGATTAGACTTATGATGAATTTTTGGGAGGGAGACCATAGACATAAAATGCTACTTTGACCATGTATTCATGGTACATACTATCAATATGATATATGAATATTGATATTGATCTTAAGCACTGGTTTGATGTAATCTTTCACAAGTTTTTCCAATATGAAATCACTCCTACCCCTTTCGATGCTATATTCTTTTGTAGGAAGTACTATATTCAGTTAAACAGTGGTGACCTATATTTGTATCAGTGTACACTCACTGATATTTATTTTACACTTTGGATTATAATCTAATACCATTTTTTTCCCCTCAGTGTTCCAGCTCAGGTCACTGGGTGCTCTTTTAATTAGCTCCTGTGTCCCTCTGACATACCCCTACTATTGTGTATGTATGTGTGGTATGTGTGTATGTGTTTCGAGCACTTCTTTACTTTCTGATACTAAGGTTCACAGCTCATCTATTTCCTGCTTAAGACCTAGAACTAGACACTTCTCCCAAGAGTTTTGTTTCTTTTACTGGGGAAATGTACAAAAAACAAGATCTGGGAACTGGGTGAGCACATTGCTACTGGGTGTCATTGCTTTTAAGCTCTCATCTGACAGAACAACCAAATGTGTGTACGTTTACTAACCCACATATGGGTTAAGGTATGGTCTTTGAATTTATATACGAATCTGTAAGTATTTCTCTGTAATCATTTGCAATTATATAAGTAAACATAACTTCATACTAATGTCTCAAACTCTAATCTATCACCATATATATCATGTTAGCCTCCTCCTTTGGCTTATTTTTAAATTCCCACCCAAAAATAAGAAATCTGGCTTCCATCATCTCCTATCCATTTACTTAGTCATTCATTTCTAATATCCACATATAGCAATTTCAAAATTAACCTCTTTTACTATATGAGAGAATTTTATCAACCAGAGTACATTGTTTCTGTAAAGGTTTTTTTTTTTTTTTGATGAAATTTATGGATTCCACTCATTTCCAAAGTTACTTAGCACAATTTCTTCTCCCATTATCCCCTTCAGTGAAAATGTTTTATACATTTTTCACAGATTGCATTTCTTCCTGGGTTCCCATGAATTCTAAATACTTTTTTTTTGTAATTTGTTTACACCAAGGTTTGTTTATTCTTTGTACTCTGAAGTTCTCTGGGTCTTGATAAATTCATGTTGTGTGTCCACTGCTGAAGTGTCATACAGAATAGATTCACCAGCCTAAAAGTTCCCTGTGCTTCATGTACTCAATCCTGCCTCACTTCTTCCAAACTCCCAGAAACCACTTATCTTTTTTTCCTTCATATTTTGCCTTTTCCAGAGTGTCATATAATTTGAAACCTACAGTGTGTAGCCTTTTCAAACTGGGCTCTTTGACTTAACAATATGCTTTTAAAGTTATCCTGTGTCTTATCATGGTTTGACAGCTCATTTCTTTTTATCAGTCAATAATATTCTATCACATGGTTGCACCACAGTTTGTTTATCCATTCATCTATTGAAGGACATTATGCCTGCTTCCCATTTTGGGCAATTATGCACAAAGCTGCTATAAATATTTGCATTCAGTTTTTGGTATGGACATAACTTTTCAAATCAGCTGAGTAAAGCACTATTGTAGGATATGATAAAACTATATCTAACTTTGTAAGAGCCTAACAGACTCTTTTAAAATTGTACCATTTTGCATCTTGAATAATAATGAATTAGAATTCCTCTCACTCAGTGTACTCACCAGCATTTAGTGTGGTTCATTTTTTGGGTTTGAACCATTCTAATAAATGTGATATCTCATTATTTTATTTTTAAATTCTCAAATTCTAAATGATGCTGAGCATCTTTTCATATGCTAATTTACCATCTGTATATCTTCTTTTGTGAGGTATCTGTTCAGAAGTTTTGCCCATTTTTTAATTGTTTTTTTTTTTCTAATTGTTGAATTTTAAGAATTCATTGTATATTTTGGATTCAATTCCTTTATGAGTTATGTGTTTTGTAATATTTTGTCTTATTCTGTGGATTGTCTTTTCTCAAAGTTTTTGATTGGCTCTGAGATGTCTGAAGACTTGGTTTGATTATTCTACAGAACCAATTTCTCTCTGCACCTCTATCCCTACATTAGTCGTAGAGTAGTCTTGATTGGTACTCAGTGCAAGGTTCATGGTAGGGTCAGAGAGTCTCAGTTTCTTTTTATGAAATCTCGGTTTTAGTCATGACCTGTGATCTTGAACCTTAGTGGTCATCATTTTCAACATTTCTGCCCCTTCCCTGTTTGTGGAGTCCTTTTAATAGTTGGAGGTCTTGAGTAGAACATATTTATTGCTCTTAATCTCAGAGCATTCTTTTACCTTGTAGTAATTTGGGATCATGAAAGCAAGTAGATTTCCTGCCACTCCCTTGACCTGAGACTACTTTTAATCCCACCCAATAGTGGGGGCAACTTTGCTTGGGATTAGGCTTGAGGAGGATTTTTTGCTATTCCTCCAATGGCTGACAACTTTGAATTTATATGAGAGAAGGGACTAGATTGTATGCCTGTCTATTGGCAGCATCCTATCATCTCCTGCACATCTATGCCATCTCAGACTTCCTGCCCTGTTCTAGAATCTTTATTAATACCAGTTGAGGTCCTTGAAAATAGCTAGTGAGTAGTAAAAAAAGAAACTTCCCTTTTTGCTGTCAGAGAATCTAACCTGTGTCATACTAATTCATACATAGCCTCTAAAAATTCATTATAAACTTAGTTGTTTTCTTTTTACATGTTTTTATGTATGCAACCTTTTCTTCCTATACTTGTCCATAGGCAAAACAGTTCATGTGTCTTTTATTTTTACAGAAGAGATTACCACTTGGAATTCAATATATCTCATTATCTGATAACCTCAAGTTTCTGATACAAATCAAATAGTTTTAATTTTTAGATGATCTGATTTTTCTTGTTAGTGTGAGTAATATTCTCTTATGAATTTTTTATCTTTTAAAATATTTGTTTCCAGTTTTAATAAGACATAATTGATAAATAACACTATATAAGGCATACAGCACTAATGATGTTATTTACATATATTCTGAAATGATTACAGTAAAATTAGTTAACATCCATCATCTCATATAAATACAAAATAAAAGAAAGCTTGTACCTCCTGACTACCCTCATTGAGTTCCCCATCCTCTAAGCTTCCACCTCTGATAACCACAAAATGATATCTTTTACTATCAGATGTTTTTTTGTTTGTTTGTTTCTTTTTTAAGATTCCACATATACACGAGATCATACAGTATTTTTATTTCTTTGACTTATTCACTTAGCATAATGCCCTCAGGGTCTTTCCATGTTGTCACAAATGGCACAATTTTCTTTTTTTTTTTTTGTGGCTCAATAATATTCCTGTGTGTGTGTGTGTGTGTGTGTGTGTGTGTTTGTGTGTGGGTGTGTGTTTGGGTATCACAACTTCTTTATCCATTCATCCATTTATAGACACTTAGGTTGTTTCCATGTCTTAATGTTGTAAATAATGCTGCTATGAACATGAGGGTGCAGGTATCTCTTCAACACAGTGTTTTTGTTTCCTTTGAATATATTGCCAGTAGTGGGATTACTGGATCTCTTTTGTGGATTTCTTCATCCTACAAGGGAGGAGAACTCTTCTGTTGTTTCTTAATTTGATTAGTGGTATGTTGTCATTGGTTAGATAATTATTGAAATTATGATTTTGACATTTGACAGGTTATTTGCAGATTTGGGACACAAAATATAAAAGTGGTATTATAAAAGGTGCATTGAAATAAGTCTAGTCATATACTAATTAAAATATATTTTTATATATGCATACCCAGACACATTTCAAGAGCAAAGGCTTCATACATCTGAAATGTATACTTCTTTAATAGGCAACTATTAAGTAAATTATGGTACATTTGCACTATAGAATACAATATAAATATAAAAAGAACAGGTTGATAGGTAAATAGGTAGGTAGATAGATGATAGATAGAGATATAAATAGATAAAGAATTAAGTGATTTCCATAGAGTGTTGGTAAGATTTTTAAAAAAGCAAGTTATATAATGTGTATACATTTTTGTAATGAAACAAATATCTTTATGAGCACATATTTACATATGCAAAGGGAAAAGATTTAAAATGTGTAATTAAACTGAAACAGGAGATGCTGTATTTTAGATACATTTATATTATCTTTATTGTTGTAAAAAAGTCTTAATTTTGTAATTTAAAGATAAATACCTCCACATGTACTTATTTGGTATGTTGACTAATTTTAATTTTAATGTAGAATTTAAGAAGTCAGAGGTCCCTTTCTGTGATTCTTAGGATTTTTTCCAGTATAAGCAATGACGAGATATGGCTTTGCTGAGACTCTTCTTAGGGCCATCTTCACATACTTGCCATCTTCATATGTCTTATAATTTGTTCCCACAATATGTGCAGGATAAAATTAGGATAACCTAATTGGAAGTCCTGCCTGAATAATTCAATAGTGGCAAAACTTTTACTCTTTGGTTTATATTAATACCACTAAATATGTATTAATTTCTTCAGCACTAACCTTTCAATTGGTAGAATTAAAGGAAACCTTAAAATAACTTTGATAAAGTTTCACAACAATAATAACAACTACCCAGGTAATGCAGCCAAGAAACTGATCATTCACAAAATTCTGAAAGCATAAGCTCCAGTTTAGATCATATAGAAAGTTGCCTAAGTTAGAAAAGCACACACAATAAATGTATTATTTGTTAAGATTACAGCAGTGCCCTTCTTAGCACTTGGTATTTAACTCCAGTTTTTTTGGTGGCTGAGTGTATTTCATAAGAATCCATTCATTGTTTATAGCTGTCTTTTTCTAGGACTGTTCACAGAAGTCAGAAACGTGAGCAACAGTCTCATTTTTACCAGGTAGATATCTGCTAACATTTTTGTAGTTTTGCTGCTTTGGTTACCACATGATTACATGTTCCATGGGCTCTTAAAGCAAATTGTGAACAAAGGCCACATTCACATTACAGTTTTATGTGTTTGCCTGCACCTTTTCATTTTCTTTTCTCTTCTCTTTTCCTCATTGTTCTTCCTTCTCTTCTTTCTTCTCCCACTACTTTGTCCTCTTTCTTTTCTGGTTTCTCCATTTCCTTTACCTCCTTATTCTCTTATCTTATCCCCTTTTACCCCTTATTTCCTATTTCCTCCCCTCCTTTTAGTTGTCTCTCCTTCCTTATTTCCTTATTTTCTCTTGCTTGACTTTGGTCTCTTACCTAAAAAATATTGGAATTAGATAAATGATCTTTAAATTATCTACTACCATAATTCTTAAAACACTTTTAAAAAGTTTTATTGAGGTATAAATGACATATAACATATTAGTTGCAGGTGTACAACATCACCATAACAAGTCTAGTACCATTTGTCACCATATATAGTTATTATTATTTTTTTTTGCGATGAAGACTTTTTAATTTACTCTCTTAGCAACTTTCAAATATACAATACAGAAATACTAACTAGAATCTCCATGCTGCACATTATAACCCTGTGACTTATTTTATAATTGGAAGTTTATACCTTTTGACACTTTTTTTCTTTAGATTGAGTATCACAGAATCTGTTTCTCTCATAAGGAGTTAAGGAACTACCCCATGTGGGAGTGGATGGCTGGAGGTAGTTAATCAAGATTTTTTTTCTGTGTAAGGTGAATATATTGGACTGGAGAAACTGATGGGTATAGAAGAAATTAAAACATGGCACAATAAGATTTCCCTATATATTTTTTCTCCTAGAAATTTTATAGTTTTAGTTCTTACATTTAAGCCTATTATCCATTTTGAGTTAATTTTTGTATATGGTATCAAGAAAGGATTCAAATTCATTCTTTTACATGTAGACATTGAGTTTCTCAGCACTATTTTTTGAAAAGATCCATACTCCTTTGTAATGTGACTTTATAATTCTTCCCATCACATGTAGGATCTATTTCTCCATCCCTTAAATTTTGGTGTAACTTGTGACATTGTCACATTTTTTGAAGAGTAGTTTATCAAGTTCTTTCCTCTGCCATTCCAGAAGTTAGTTCTGGCCCTTCAATTTCATAGTAACTTTTTCAAAGGAAGAAAAAAAATGATGAAAATAAATTTGGGAAATTGTTAGTGATTTTAGTTTAAGATTATTATGCATTAATATGCAAAAATATGTATATTTAAAAGTAAATGTGGAGATGAAAAGGTGAGGCCATTTGAAGAGAATGCGATTATATATATTTTTTTCCTCTTCAATTAAACAAAATATAGATTTAAAAAAAACTGGTATATCATTTGAGAATAGAAAATGCTTCTTAGTTTTTCTAAATTTTTCTTGTGTTGTTATTTTGGAAAAAAGTATGAATCAATCTGAGTATTAACACATGCCACTGTTTCTTTTGCAATTCTATGAATAGACATGATTAAGTGGTATCCAAAACATTCAGAGATATGAGCCTTTCTTGCCAAGACCATTGTGTTTCATCTGACAGTTCCCAAAAATTAAATTCCAAGCTCTGTCAACTGAGACACATGGTGATGGGTTAAAGTATGAATGCTGCATATGCAAGCAGACAAAAAAAAAACTCCTCATATATTAAGTTCCAATGATGAATAAGGTATGATTCTGCAGTGAAAACCACTAGTATTTCTATCTCAAAATGTGACAGATTATACTAATCTTCAACTTTTGGCAAATATATACAGTCTTGCAAAAAAAGAATTAAAATACTGGCTTATTTTCATATGTAACTGACTTATTTACTATTTTTTCCTATTAGTGTCTGTGCCAAATATCTTGTATATGACTTTTGATGAGTCCTCTGAATATTCCTTCATAAGACTCATTTCACTTTTTCCTATCTATATCTTTTGACAGATTACTTAATTTGTCATATTCAAAAAGCAATCATTGTTAAGTATTTATCATCAGGGACAAAAAGTACATTAAGTATACATTATGTATTAAATGCTCAGTGTGGTGTATAGCTAATTATGTAACTTGCACTAGATAGAGGCATAGAACAAGGTCTGGCAGAATTCCAAATGTGAAGCTTATGTCATCCTCAGGTATATGTTACTCTCCCAGCATTAAAGTGTGACAGTAATCAAAGAGTATGGCCAACCAGGAAGCTCACATGAGCTTCAGTGTTCAGAGTTTTCACTGGGATTTCATTATGAAAGCATGATTGAGTGAATCATTAGCCATGTGCTTGCACTTAATTGGTAGGCCCCTTGTCCACCATGGAGGTTGGGATGATATCACATAGCTCAAAGTCCCAACTCTCTAATGACCTGGTTGGCCTTTCTGATATGACCAGCCCCCATTTTGAGTGATCTTGTTAATGAACTATCCAGTGACCCATCCTAAGTCACTTCATTAGCATAAACTATCATGTGTGGTCCAAAGGGAATACCTCGAATAACACAAACACCCCTATTACTAGGAAAATTCCAAGAGTTTAGAAGTTATTTTTCAGGTTTTAGAGACAAAGGTCAGCCAAATTCTTTATTACATAACCCTAACCCAGGTTATTGGTATAACTGAGTAATTCACCACTTACTATGGAAGATATATAAAAAGTAATTGCCAATATCTATTACTATTTCTACCTTATAAGTCTGGGAAAAATAAATCCATAGATGCCAAGTTGAAATGTTAATCCATTTCCCTCTTTTTATTCTTCTCCAGCATCTAAAAATAATTTTTCATATATTTGTGATATGGCAAGAAAAAGCAACTGAAGTTGTAAAGAAAAAATAAACATTTATATTTCATTGAATATTTACATATTTTGGCAATAATTTATACTAATATTTTACTTTACACTCTATATAAATAACAGGTTTTCTAGGTAACTTTTTAAAATTTCACTCTAAAAATTAGCTTTAACTAAATTATGGGTTTAATGAGCTAAGTATTCTTTTCTTTTCTGTTATGTATTACAACAAGCAGAAAAATGTTAAAATTACAAATATAAGTGTACTATCTAAAATATATAACACTAGTAGTGTGTGTAAAAACTTTGAGAACACTTTGTATGAATTAAATTGTAAAGGCACAACCTTTTTATTGATATATATATGTGTATATATATATATGTATACATACATATGTAGACACATTAGATTATGTGAGTTTCAGGTACATGACACGATGATTTAATATTTGTATACATTGTGAAAAGATCACTTCAATAAGTCTACTTAACATCCACCACCTTACATAGTTACAAAATTTTTTTCTTGTGATGAAAACTTTGAAGAGTTACTCTCAGCAACTTTCAAATATCAATACAGTATTATTAATTATAGTTACCTTGCTGTATGTACATTGCAGCCTTATGACTTATTCTGTAACTGGGAGTTTGTGCAAGGTAACTCCCTTCACCCATTTATTCACACCTCCTCCTCTCCAGCCTCTGGGAACCACCTTTGGTTCTCTGTATCTATTAGTTTGGTTTTAGTTTTGTTTTTGCTTTTTATTTTTATTTTTTATTTTTTTAGATTCCACATATAAGTGAGATTATATGGTATTTGTCTTTCTCTGTCTGATTTATTTCACTTAGCATAATGCCCTCAAGGTCTATCCATGTTGCAAATGACAAGACTTCGTTTTTTTTTTTTTAATGGATGAATACTATTTCATTGCATATAATATAGATTACATAAATATATTTCACTATATATACCAAATGTATATATGCCCAATATATATACACACACACCCCAAATTTTCTTTATCTACCTATCAATGGACACTTGAGCTGTTTTTATATCTTGGTGATTGCAAATAATGCTGCAAAGAAAATAGGGCTGCAGATATGTCTTTGAACTTCTGTTTTTATTTTCTTTGGGTAAATACCCAGAAGTGGAATTGAGGGATCATATTTTAGTTCTAGTATTAATTTTTTTGAGGAAACTATTATTTTTCATAGTTACTGCACCAATTTACAATCTCACTAACAGTGCACAACGGTTTCCTTTTCTCTATACCCTCACCAACACAATTGTTAATTCTGGTCTTTTTCATAATAGCTATTCTAACAGGTCTGAGGTGATATCCTGTTGTGGTTTTGATTTGCATTTCTCTGATGACTAGTAATGTTGAGCATCTTTTCATGTACCTGTTGGCCAAGTATGTATCTTTGGAAAAAAGTCTATTCAGATCCTCTGCCCATTTTTTAAACAAATGGTTTGTTTCTTTCTGTTATTGAAATGTAAGTTCTTTATTTGGATATTAGCTCCTTATCTAATATATGGCGTGCAAACATTTTCTCTCATTCAGTATGTAGCCTTTTTGTTTTGCTGATGGTTTTCTTTGCTGTGCAGAAGCTTTTTAGTTTAATGTGGTCCCAGTTGTTTATTTTTGCCTTTGTTGCTTTTGCATTTGGTGTCAGATTCAAAAAATCATTGCTAGGACCTATGTCAAGGAATTTACTGCTTATGTTTTCTTCTGTTTGTTTTATGGTTTCACGTCTTATATCCATTTATATCACGTCTTTAATCCATTTAATCCATACTGTCTTGATTAGTATAGCATTTAATATAGTTTGAAGTCAGGAAATGTAACGCCTCAATTTCTATTTTTCTTTCTCAGGACTGCTTTGGCTATTCAGGGCCTTTTTGTGGTTCCATACAAATTGTAGGACTGTTTGCTCTATTTATTGTGAAAAATGTCATTTGAATTTTGATAGGGATTGCATTTAATGTCTAAGTTGATTTGGGTACCATGAAAATTTTTTTTTACCATACTGAACTTTTTAATCCATGAGTACCGAATATCTTTCTATTCATTGTGTCTTCTTCAATTTCTTTCATTAATGTTTTATAGTTTCAGTATATAGTTCTTTCATCTCCTTAGTTAAATTCATCCCTAAGTATTTTATTCTTTTTGATGTACTCATAAATAGATTATTTTCTTGATTTATTTTTCTGGTAGTTCACTATTAGTGTATAGAAACAAAATTTTTTTGTATATTGATTTAATGCCCTTCAACTTTACTGAATTTGTTAATTCTAACATTTTTTGATGGAGTCTTAGGATTTTTTATATGTAATATCATGTCATCTGCAAATAGTAATAGTTTTACTCTTTCCTTTCTAATTTGGATGCCTTTTATTTCTTTTTCTTGTCTAACTATTCTGGCTAGGATTTCCAATACTTTGTTGATTAAAAGTGGTGAATGTGGGTTACCTTGTCTTATTTCTGATCTTAGAGAAAAATTTTATTTTTTTCACTGTTGAGAGGATGTTGGCTGTGGGCTTGTCATTTATAGTGTTAGTGTTAGATTGTGTTACATTGTGTTATATTGCTTTTATAGTGTTGAGGTATAGGCCTTCTATAACTACCTTGTTGATAGTTATTAACACAAATGTTGAATTTTGTCAAATGCTTTTACTGCATCTACTGAAACTATCATATAATTTTTATCCTTTGTTTTGCTAATGTGGTATTGAATATTGGTTGATATACAGATGTTAAACCATGCTTGCATCCCTATAATAAGTCTCACTTGATCACATTGTGTGATTCTTTTAGTGTATTGTTGAATTTAGTTTACTAATATTTTGTTAAAGATTTTTGCATCTATGTTCATCAAGGACATTGGCCTTAATTTTCTTTTCTTATAGCATACTTGTCTTGTTTTGGTTTCAGGGTAGTGCAGGCTCATAAATGAATTTGGACGTGTTCTCTTCTTTTCTAAATTTTGGGAGAATTTGAGAAGGACTGATATTATCTCTTCCTTAAATGTTTGGTAGAATTCACCAGCGATGTCATCTGGTCCTTGGCTTGTTTGTTGGGAGGTTTTTGATTATTAATTAAATCTTGCTAGAAATCAGTCTCTTCAGATTTCTATTTCTTTATGATTCAGTCTTGGCAGGTTGTATGCTTCTAGGAATTTATCTAGTTCTTCTAGGTTGTCAAGTTTGTTGATATATAATTGTTGACAGTAGTCTCTTATGATCTCTTGTATTTCTGTGGATTCAGTTGTAACATTCGTCTTTCAGTTCCAGTTTTGGGTCCTTTCTATTTTTTCCTTGGTGAGTCTAGCCAAATTGTGCCAGTTTAGTTTACCTTTTCAAGGAATCAGTTCTTAGTTTCCTTAATCTTTTCTATTGTATTTTTAGTTTCTATTTCTGTTTTGACCTTTGTTTTTTCCTTTTTTTGTTCTACTAACTTTGGGCTTTTTTGCCTAGTTCCTTAAAGTATAAACAGGTTGTTTGAGGTTTGTTGTTGTTCTTCAAGTAGGCATTTATTGCTATACACGTCCCTCTTAGAATTGCTTTTGTTGCATCCTATAAGTTTTGGTCTTTTGTAACTCCATTTCATTTGTCACAAAGTATTTTTGATTTCTCCTTTGACATGCTGGTTGTTAAGCAGCCTGTTGTTTAATTTCCACATATTTGTGAAATCCTCAAGTTACTGATTGCTAGCTTCATATCATTGTGATCAGAAAAGATGTTTGGTATGATTTGTCTTTTTAAATTTATTAAGACTTGTTTTTAGGACTAACATATAATCTATCCTGGAGAATGTTCCATATGTATTTGAGAAGAATGTGTATTCTGTTGCTTTTGGATAAATAGTTCTATATCTATTTATCTAATCTAACGTGCTTAAGGGTATTGTTTCCTAATTGATTTTTTGTCTGAATGATCTATCAATTGTTGTAAGCAGAGGCACCAAAGTCCCCTACTGTTATTATATTGCTGTCTACTTCTCCTTTAGGTTTGTAAATATTTGCTTTATATACTTAGGTGCTCCAATGTTGGAGGCATAAATATTTTAAAATGTTACATCCTCTTGTAGGATTGACCACTTTATCATTATGTTTGCCTTTCTTTGTCTCTGATTACAGCCTTTGTTTTAAAGTCTGTTTTGTCTGATATAAGCATAGCTCCCCTGTCTTACTTTTCATTATCAAGCGCATGAAATATCTTTTATCTCCTTTCATCTGTGTGTGTCCTTACAACTGAAATGCGTTTCTTGAAAGCAACAATATT
>CM053501.1:31345291-31424506 GCA_028627145.1 Eidolon dupreanum
AAAAGAACTACCTAATTTCTTTAAAGAAGCAGATAATTATAGCACTATATATGTTTTAACCTTAGACTCCTAATAAACAGGCATTCCTAATCATGTTTAAGTCCTTTATTTAAATATTTCATATCTTTTTACAGCCTCTGCACTGGAAAACTAAAGGCTACAGATTCTGCCACTCAGAATTGCCAAGTCCATTTCTACCTAAGGGATTTTGTACTTTGCTCTGTCTTCCCTCTGAAATGCTTATCCACCATGTTTTCACATGGCTAGTCATTCAGTTCTTTGCTCAATATTGCCTCCCCGTGCACCCAATACCACACTCTACTCAATCTTTATTATAGCATTCTGCTTTGTTTTTCTTAACATTATGATAAAAAATTACATATTATTTCCATGATTGTTCACTGTTTTCTCCTACTAGAATATAAGCTTCATAAGACCACATCTGTTTTGTAAACTGTATCCCCATTGCCTAGGACAGTATCTGATGAAAAATAAATACTTTCTAGTAAAAGACTATATGCATGCATGAATGGAAAATATTTTGCAATGTTGAAGGATTGAAGATAATGTGAAAGCATAGCCTGATCAACTCTATCTTGTTCTTGGCTCAATGTCTAGAATGAATAACTGCATAATTTGTAAACAAATGGAAAAGTAGTGATTCTTAGGACTCACAGATTCATGAAGAAAGCATGCCATGTGACATTTCCTTATGAAAAAATATAGGAAAAACCATTAAGAAAGAACACTTAAGTGCACAGATAAGTCCATCCTTCAGTGATAACCTCTGAATATTTTAGTCTCTACTAGAGAATGAGAACACATGCCCTGGAATTTGACTGCCTCTTTGTATCCCAGTTCTACCACATCCTAGCTTTGTGTTCTTGTGCATGCTACTTCTGATTAAACACTGGGATTTATTTTCCTCAATTGTAACTTTGTAGGTTTATAAAATGCTTCATGCAGTGCCTGGCATATAGGTGCCTATTAAATATTGTTGTTATTGTTAATAGAAGTTTCTATATGTTTAAATATTAAGTTGCAATAAGTGGAATTATCTGTATCTGCCTTTCAATGCCACATTCTTTTCAATTGATATATCAAAACATCTTTACATGAATGTAAATTTGGTAAAATATCTGAAATATAGCAAGTAAAATGACAGAATACAATTATTATGATCAAAATGTAAAACTGAGACTTAATCGTTCTCAAAGATATAAAAAAGCAGGTAAGGGATTGTCATTGATTTTTCAAGGCTATAACCATGTATCTGATACTCTGTAGAGGAAAACACTTCAGATCTCAGAGGAGGAAATCTTCTACCAGGGAATTTGGAGTGTGAGTCATTATGCTAGATTTAGCGCCAAAATTTAAGAACTGGAAAATGTGATGGATGCAGACCCAAAATATAAGTACAAGCTTCCAAACTTACCAGAATTTAGCTACTCTGGCGCTGTGGTGGCAATGTAGAGGGAAAATTGGAAAAGTAGAAAATTTGAGGCCAACTTCCACTGAGGGTATTACAGAGGAGGAAAATGCAGCCATCTCAGTAGTTACTACATTCCTGCAGACTTTCAGAGTCTGTACTGTAAAGTCCCTAAGTAGCTCTGGTAGTCACAACCTCTGTGGTAGTCCAGCTTCCCTCATTCATTAGAAAATCTCTGGCGTTACCATTAGAACTCTACCTACAGCAACTCAAGATAATGAGTTGTGAGTGACAAACCTAGAGCAGGTAATGTCAAAATCTGGTATACAGCCCGGTGATGGGCCATATGGACTATGTATTGCCCTTCAATATATGAAAAATAAAACTATATTTTTCTTACTTAAAGGCTCAATTTTTGTACATAGCAGTAAGAGTATTTAGTAGTAATTTATTATACTTAGTACATTAATACTAATAATAGCAAAAACATCTAGCACTTCTCTGTATCAGGCACTGTTCTAAAAACTGTTCATTTCTTGCTCAATTTGACACTTAACAAAAACTCAGTGAAGTAGGGGCTTTTGTTAGCCCAAGTTTCTCAAGTGAGAAATTGGCCAAAGTTATATAAGTGTTTGAACTAGGACTTTAACCTAAGCTACTAAAATATAATTACATTTGGCAATGACTAAAATAAAAAATAGTAAATAAACAAAAAATAAACTACTTTCAAAGTTTTTTTAACCTTTAGAACATAAAAGCATATGGTCTTTCTGATCTTTTTTCTTTCATGTATACAGTCCCTGATAAAAGCATTTAAGAACTGCTGAAATAGAAGAACACTTTCAGTAGGCTGTGGATAGGGAGTAAGAAGATGAAGAGACAGAAGAATGTGCTTTTATTTCTATATCTGAGTGATGGCAGTGCCAAGATAACCAAACAATGATTCATACCTCAACTGATAAAGGAAATTTTTATGTAATAAAATATAAACAAAAAACATAAAAAAAAATTAACACTCTCGGAGGCAGGAGCTCAGCATGTTGATATTTTGTGATTACATTTATGTCCCTAATTTGTACTATGATGGTGATACCTGGGAACAACACATACAAGTAGTTCAAAAATACCTTAGGTCACAATTTTATGTAGTGACCATAATAATCAATCAACGGTTTCATGTAGTTAAATGAATACATCTCCCAATGTGCTGTTTTTATCCTTCAGAGTAGGCAAGGTAGGCCAATCATAAGAAAATTAAATATATAAAGATCTGAAAACCGGAAGTTGCTGGGGAATGTTGTACTAAGCTTTAATTATCAAAGTCACTATAGTGAGTATTTTAATGTTATTTAAAATAACATTCTGAAGTTATTTTGGGATGGTACCCACTTATTTTCCAATACATTTCCCCAGATTAAAAAAATGGAAATATAATATTGAAATATTTAATACTACATATAATTCATAAGTTGAATTAATAATGGTTATAAACCAATAATGTGTCTTAGGACATGGCAACATTTTGAAATACTTTCTGTATTTGTTATTTATTTAATATTATGAATTCACTAGATAGGCTAGTAAGTAGTTTTAAAATAGAAAATACCACCTTGTAAATAATTATTGAAAGAGTTAACTTTACTAAATATTTCTCATAATTACATTTGATAGCAAAATATTAAGGAAAGTCAACCTTAGACTTCACTGCTAACATGAAAAAATCTAAACAGGTAAGCATTCAATTCTACAAATATTTAACTTCAAAGTAACTTTTTCCTAATTAAAATATATGGAGAAATGTACCTAATAATGAAAAGTAAAATGTTTGGTATTCTACTTAGCATTTTTTCCTATATTTTAATTAAATATACAAGTAAGGTCTCTGAGTAAAAATATATTTATCACTGTGTTGTATTATCAATAGCTTACACAACTGTCTTATTCATTATATTGTGAAATTCTTGAGTGCATGGATTGTTTTATTCATCTTTTAATGTTTAATAGATATTGCTGTGTCTTATATAAAATAGATGCCAAACAAATAATTTGTAATTTAACCCATTTTATACAAATCTTATGACTTATAACACAAAGCCAATAAATGGGTCATGTAGAATTGTGGCTTATAATTAGATATATAATTCCACAGTGAAACCATTATCTATATTAACAGGATGTCAAAACAAAAGTAATACTGTTTCCTATAGAATCTTTTCTGTGATTTTCTTTGTTTTTTGACATCATGCTTCTGGAACTATTCTGAGGACTCAGAAATGGGTTTCAATACTATTTCAATATAAGAAGGAAGTAATTTTGTTTCATATACTCAAAACGCTGCATTGTATATACTAGGGAAACAGCATTTGTGCACAATAAAACACAGTTTAGATTAACAGAGAAAATATTTAATTGCTTCCTCTTATTCTATTCATCTGACTGATGTAAGATAATTTCAACAAGATGAAACCCACCAAGCACAGTCAAGCAGCTCTATACATTCATTTACATCTATCCAGCTCCCACATTGCCTTGGCTCTAGCAGGCCTGACTTTAGACAGGTAGATCGTTAGCCTAGGTTAACCTCTAATTACCTTACTGTGGTGTTTACGCATGGTTCATATTTGCCTCCAAGTATGTGACCATTACTGTCAGCTAAGAAAAAATAAATTCCTTACACATAGGTGCAGATTTGTGGACAGGATCATCATGATCTCTTGTAATCAAAAGGTCTGTACAGATTTCTCACTAGTGAATGCTGGCATATATGTACCAGAAGATGAAAGAGTCTGGCAAAGGGAACAGAGCATTAAAAAGTATGTGAAGTTGAAACAAAGTAACATCTATCAGCAAATTTTAAGTAAATTATATATTCTTTGTTATGTATGAAGTCTGACTTTCCTGATAGAAGATCTGAGTAGATGATATACAGTTTGGTGAATATGTAGAAGCAGCAGAGCTATAGAAGCCAACTAACTCAGCCAGAAGAGCAGCAAAGGGATGAGAATGATATTATTTTCCATTAAGTCTAGTCTTTTTGCTTGCATAAACATGCGTGCTGTATCCACAGAAAGTTATCCAAATGTTTGATTCTTATTGTCTAATTCAGAAAGTAAGTGCTCTTTCTCATTATTCATTTATAACACTCAACAATTTTTCCCCCATTATTTCCTGGCATGAAGTAAAAATGTAATTTAAGCTAGTTATTGTGCTTAATATAGTGTTTACTCTGTAAAGGACCTGATAGAAAAATATAAAGATATATAATTGATGCGCCTGACAATACAGGGTCTTCCACTCTATTTAAGGTTAAATATAAATAAAAAAAAATCAATATAATGTAGAACATTTAAAGAGAAGGGGTAATGATTAAGTTATGGAAGAAATTTCCAAAGAATAGAGTACTTCAGTAAGAACTGGAGCAATGACTAGGAGCTACATAAGAATTTGAAATGAGTCTAAAAAAGAAACAGAGGTTGACTAAGGACAAGATTAGAAAACTTGAATGAGTATACATACCATATGTAGTTTCAGATCAGGAACTCATATATAACTTTAATGTGTACGAAAGATAGCACATTAGTTATATGTAATTTAATAAATATTTCACATATCCTAAGGTCTTTGCTCATATTATTCTTCCAAACTTGACAAACTCTTTTATTCCATTGGTTGTGAAAACTGGATATCCACATGAAAATAATTATATTGGACTTTATACCATACATAAAAATCAACTAAACCTGGATTAAAGACTTACATGTAAGATCCCAAATTGTCAAAATCCTAGTAGAAAACATAGGATAAAACTTCTTGACATTAATCTGGGCAACAATTTTTTTGGATGTGACACCAAAAGCACAAGTGACAAAAATAAAAATAGACAAGGGGATTATATCAAACTAAATAGCTTTGGTGTAGCAAAGGAAATAGTCAACTAAATGAAAAGGCCCCCTATAGAAGGAGAGAAAATACTCACAAATCACCTGTCTGATAAAGAGGTTAATCTCCAAAATATATAAGCAACTCTTATAGCTCAATAGCAAAAACCAAATAACCCTATTAAAAACTGGGCAAAGGACTTAAATAGAAATTTCTCCAAAGACATACAAATGGCAAACAGGTATATGAAAAGGTGCTCAATATCACATAACACCAGGGAAATGCAAAACCACAGTGAGATCTCTCTTCATATCTTTAAGGCTATTATCAAAAAGACAAAACTAAATGGTGAAAATGTGAAGTAAAGGGAACTCTTGTACACCTTTGGTGGGAATGTAAATTGATATAGCCACTATGGAAAATGGTGTGAAGGTTTTTCAAAAATTAGAACTACCTTGTGATCCATCAGTCACACTTTTGAAGTGCACATCTCGAGGAAATTAAATCAGTATCTTGGAGAGATCTGCACTTCGATATTCATTACAGCATGATTTACAGTAGCCAAGTATGAAAACAACCTAAGTGTCTATCATTGGATGAATGAATAAAGAAAACATGATTTTACACACAAACACACAAATGGAATAGTATTCATACTTAAGAAAAAGGAAACCCTGCTATTTGCAGCAAAATGGAAAGACACTGTGCTTAATAAAAAAAGCCAGGTATAGAGAGACATATACTCCATCACCTCATGCATATGTGAAATCTAAAACTCAGAATCAGAGAGTATAATGGTAGTTGTCAGGGGCTGGGAGGAGGAAGAAATGGAATGATATTGATTAAAGGGTACGATATTTCAGTTATACAAGATAAGTAAGTTCTGGGGATCTACTGTACAACAATGTGACTATAGTTAACAATGTATTATATACTTGAAGTTTTCTTAGAGATTAGCTCCTAAGTGTTGTCAAAAGGGAGGAAGGAAGGGAGAAGGGAAGAAGAGATGAGACAAAGAAGAGATGGATGGATGGATGGATGGAAAGAAGGAAGGGGATAAAGAAGAAAGGAGGTAAGAGAAGAAAAGTAAAGATATGGAAAAAAGGAAAGAAAATAGTAACTACAAATAAGAAAAAATGTCATATATACATATAATGAAATATTTATTCAACCATAAAAAAGGAAAATCCTGCTAATATGCAACAAAACGGATAAATCCTGAGAACATTATGCTAAGTGAAATAAGGCAGTCAGAGAAATACAAATACTATGGGACTGATTCCATTCACATGAGGTATCTATGATAATAATACTCATAGAAGCAGAAAGTAGAATGGTGTTTGCCAGAAGTTGGTGAGAAAGAGAAATGAGGAGTAGTTGTTGAACGGGTATAAAGTTTTAGTTATGCAAGATAAACGAGTTTTAGTAATCTGTACAAAAGTATGCTTATAGTTAAAAATACTGTACTGTATACTTTAAAACTTGTTCTAAAAATGTAGATCTCATGTTATTGATTCTTACAATGAAATATAATTTTTAAAAAGTCATTGCTATTATAATGTATATTAGTCATTGTTTCAGAAAGCACATTGCTATTACTGCAAATGAAATTTACCAGAACTCACTGCTGATGGGGTCCTTGTCTAAAGTAGTATAAAAATGCTCATATTCAGGGATAAAATAATAAAAGAATGTAAAATATTTTATAACCTAGAGACCATATTAAATTCTGTTCATAAATAGACACGAAGAATATACTGTTTTTGCCTCTTGAGAGGGCTATTATAAAAAATCATGTGAATGTGATGAAACAATGTATAAGAACTGAAATTTATATAAAGCTGCAAGATGTTAACAGATTTTTAGGCTGTTCACTTAAAATGGTATCTATTAAGAAAGAAAAAAAGATGGACAGATTGTAAATTAATGAGTTTCATAGATATGCACTATTATTCTGAATAATGAGTTTCCATTTTATACTTTTCCTCACTTGCTCAGAAATAAATTAAACAATTGTAGGCAATTAATATGTGTAATTATACATCATTTATTATTCAATGAAAAATGATAACAGATTAAACATCTAAATGAGAGTGATCCATAATATATATGTCACACATGAAAAATTGAAATCATAAATCAATAGTCATAGATTAATGGACTCAACTCATCTAGCAGTAACATTTCCAGCCATAAGTTATCAAAGTTGAAGATAAGAGTTCAAACTCAAGGCATAAAAGAAATCTGAGAAAACAATAAAACTGAAACAATGTGTACTATAATAAGTTGACAGGAAATGGTGAAGAAAAAATAGAATGAAGCCTTGTATATGGCATTGTCTTTTAAGAAACCAATCCAAATAGTAAAAGAATAAAGAGAAAATGTTATCTTCAAATTGAAAACAATCACATGCCATGTCACAAGATACTTAGAATAACTGATGAATACAAGGAAATTTTGATCAAATAAAGGGATAATAACTACAGCAGATATGGATCACTGGCATTGTACAGGGAACAGAGTAGGTTGAGTATATGGAACAGCTTCTCCCACATTCCCTTTTTGGTGAGTGAGGTCTAGTATTGTTAGCCTAAGGACCTTTTAGCAGCACATTCTACATGCAAAACAGATGTTATAATGAGGCCAAGAAAGAACCATACTGATCTACATAAAATTAGGTGCTGTTTTAGTTTAATAGCTGCTAATCATAGAAGAGTGAACAAATATAAATAAATGCTAAATCAACATACAGTTAAACTAGTTATATAGGGGTTTTACCAGCAAATCGTAAAGAGATCACCCTCATTTCCTATTGGAGGGGATGGCACAAGAAATGAAGACATGTTCCCAGGAGAAAGTGCCCAGACATAAGATAAGAGAGTATGATATGCAGATTTCTTCATAATGTGTAAGCAAGATATGTCTAAAGTTCATCAATCTGAAATTACATATGAAAACCATTAAAATGTATAAGGTATTCAATAATAAATCTTCAAATTATAAAAAATACAAAAATGAAGAAATTGTAATACTCTACTACATGATGAGGGAAAACAAAAAATATAACTGTTTTCTTAAAGTAATATAGAAGGTACAAGATTTTATTTAGTAGTTTTAAAATACATTTCAAAAGTGGTGGTTTATAATTAGGAGAATTAAGGAATCAAGGAAAGGGAATGATCAATGTGAATTGGTTTTAACAATGAAAAGTTTAAGTTAGGAGGTATTCCTAATGCGGTGTTTTCCACAATGTTTAGAGGTTGTGTGGTTAAAAGGCAATTGAATTTCAGAGAAGCAAAAAAATAAAAACAAACTTATAATAGTCATAGGGAATATGACAAGCTTGGAAATATTGAGATGGGACACATAATAGAAAGCTCAAAAACCAGACATAGATATGAGTTTCATGTTCAAAGTAACTGAAGCAGGTTAATTTGCTGAAAAAATAGTGTACATTGCTTCATCAATTTTTTTTTTTTATCTTTCTGCTTGTAATTCCTTGATTCAAGAATATTTTGCAGTGGCAGGGAGTGGTAGCTTCTTGATCAGTGTCTAGTCCTGAGTTTTGTCAAAATTTAGGTTCTCTCTGGAGGGTACTAGTCAATGTTCTAGAGAGAGGAGAGGGGACATGACTTGATAGCCAAAAAAGGTAAGAGAAATTTCCTGTAAGCAGATTATACCCAATTAGCACTATGTGAGCATGCCAAGGCACTCTCCAGAGAAATAAACATTTCTTAGTGTGTGTGTGTGTGTGTGTGTGTGTGTGTGTGTATGTATGTGTGTGTGTGTGTGTGTATATACACACACACACACACACAAAATGTACATGTATGATTTGGCTAAGGAAGTATTCATCTTTTATTTTTTAGGAGTTTTTAACCAAGGGCAAATGTTAAGTTTATAAAATACCTTTTAAAAGCACATGGAGATAATCATATGCTTTTTCCATTAGTGTAGAAAACTATTTAAATAATTCTAGAATTCCTAGAATAGCCCTATTGGTAATACTATGTGATATTTTCAGAATGCTTTTGAATTATCTGTAGTCTGTTTTGTGCTACCTTTGTTGAGTTTTGATAACAATGTCATGATAGCATCATAAAAAGAATTTTAAAGTTTTCCTTCAAAAAGTTTAAATAGAACTGAAAATTTTATTCCATAAAAGTTTAGCAGAATTTTCCTATGAAAACATTTGGGATTCTTTTGGAGAGTAGCTCTTTGACAATTTTCTCTACTTATTGTGATTAGTAAGTTTACATTCTGCTCTTTGAGGTCAGTTTGATGATTGTATTTGCCAATAAAGTTATCTATTTCATTGATATTCTAAAATTTGTTTGTATAGTTGACCAATATTGTCTCAGGATTCTTTTAACCATCTCTTTTGAGTGTTTTGTTATTTCCTTATCATTTCTTGTTTTGTCATTTATGCTTTCTCTTTTTGTACTCTATTAGGTAAAGATTTTTCATTTCCCCCACAGACCAAGTTCTTATAGTACTTCATTAGTGCTGCCATATTTTTTGTTTTCTAATTTTTAAATTTCTGTTTCTACCTTTTTCATGCTTCCTTATGCTTTCTTTAGATTTATTTTGTTGTTCTAATTTCAATTGGTTATTCAATTCACTAATTTTCATTCTATTTTGTTTCCTATGTATTTTAGATAATAAATGTTTATCTAAATATCACTTTAACTGTATATAAGGCTATACTGTATAGTGATTAAGAATCTCAACACTGGAGCAGGATTGTTGTGGTACATATCCTATTTGCTTCATTTACTAGTTGTGAAACTGGGAAGCAAGTTCACTATGCCTTTCTGTGGCTCTATTTTCTCATCTATAAAATGTGGATAATAGTTTCTTGACTGAATAGTTATCATGAGGGTTAAATGGGTCAATATTTAGAGCAATGCTTAACCCCTAGTAGTAGCTTAAAAAATAGTTCTCTAATGAAATAATTGAATGGTAGATACATTCAATCTCAACTATAAATCATATTTTACAGAATAACTAAAGAGGCTATGTTATAAGCCAGGCACAAGGGCTTCAAGCTGTATCATAAATATCATAAATTTCTGGATCTTAAGTGTAATCTAAAATCTAAAAAAGCTCCAGACCTAATGGAATTATCTTGGGCAAAGGATAGCTCTCCTGGAAAGTATATAGACTTGAGGCTCATGGACCCTCCCCTAAGGAATTGCAGCATGATCTGGTTGGAGATGGTGAAATAAAAAAGCAACTATAACTTAGTTTTATTTATCTAAGAGGCTAAAATGATTGAAATTTAGTACAAATATTAAGTTGATATAAAGTCAATAAATAATAGTCTGCCACACTTTAGTGCAATGGCATAACTGAGACAAGATTTAGCTTTCTTACCAAAGCATATAGATAAACGACATGTATGAAATAAGTTTTCAAGTAAAGATGGTCCCCAACTTAGGATGGTTTGACTTAACAAATTTTTCAACCTTTTGATGGTGCAAAAGTTGTATCCATCCATTCAGTAGAAACAGTACTTTGAATTTTGACCTTTTCCTGGGCTAGTAATTTGTGGTGCAACACTACATACAGCTGGGCAATGGCAGCTAGCTGCAGCTCCCTGTCAGCCATATGATCACAAGGGGAAACACTGATCCTATGCAATGTACTGTGTCGCTAACAGTGTTTAAAATATTACATTTTGTGTTTTTTCACATCTCATTATGTCTACGAAATTCCCACCTGTGTCTCCTGCTTTTGGTCAGAAGAAAAAGAGAAAGCCAATTATTCTTGAGACAATGCCTAAGATAATTGCCCAACTGCACGCTGATTTAAGTGTTTTGAGTACACTTAAGGTAGGTGAGGCTAAACTATCATGTTTGGTAGTCTAGATGTATTAAATGCATTTTCAACTTATGCTATTTTCAACTTCTGATGGGTTTATCATGATGTAACCCCATTGTAAGACAAGGAATATCTGTATTGGCAACTCAGGACTAGTGTTCTCGAGTAAAGGGAGAAGAAAGAAAACCCTAGAATTGTACAACAGGAAGGCAGTTTCCAGAGCATGAGATGAATTCCAACTAAAACTCACCAGTTCTGAAGAACTGAAGAGAAATGAATGAGTTTGATCAGAAAAAGGTGACTAGAATTTATGAGAAAAAGTACCAGAAGGGAGAGAGTTGAAAAGAGAGGAAGATCTTTAGAGACAAGAGGTCTCCTCTAGTCTTTGGCTGTGTGCTGAACTAGGCAAGTATGAGTAGCAAACTCTCTCTTAGGAAAGACCTACCAGAAAGAAGCAGGCAGAAAACTTTTGGAGTTCACAGATAACTGATAAATATCTGTGTTTCCATCGACCAGAAAAAAATACTCTAAAAAGTATTTGCGTAGTAGGGGCCAAAGTTAACCCTGGAATAAATTCTACACTTCATCCCCCAACAAAATTGAAAAACAAGGCTGAAAAGGATTAAACTGCTTCCAGTTAACTACATGAAAAAAAAACAAAAACAAACAAACAAAAAACAGAAAAAAGATAACCCAGCACTCACATAGGAAAAAAGCAAGATGTAGCATACAATAACATCCAATTTATAATGTCCACAATTCAATTTAAAATTACTACTCATGAAAATAAGCAGGATGATATGACTCATAATCAAGACAAAAAACAATCAAAGGAAACAGTCTCAAGAGTAATATAAATGATGAAACTGACAGGAAGGTTAAAATGTTATTAAAAGTATGATCAATATCTCAAAAAGATAGGGGAAGAAATGTAAATGAAGAAGGAATGGAAGATGACAAATTCAAATTAAACAGAGAAATTAATATAGTACCTGAAATAAAAATCATTAGTACAATTAATGCTGCAGAAAAAATTAGTGAACTTAAAGGCATAGCAATAGAATCTATGCAAATAAAACACAGAGTAAAAAGACAAAAAAAAAAAAAATGTTCTGGTAACCTGTGACACCAGAGAAAAATGGACTTCAGAGTACCAGTCAAAAATCTTTAACATTTGATAGAAATTATAATCATACTGGTCAAAGAATCTCAACCAAGCCTATAGACATTAAGAGAGAAACAAATGAAAATAGATTTCTTGTCAGAAATAATGCAAAACAGAATAAAGCAATATCTTTAAAAGATGGGGAAAGCCATCAACATAGAATTCTATACCCAATAAAAAGCTTATCTGCTAACGAAAGGTGAACTGAAGACATTTTAAGTCTAAAAAATAAAAAGCTAATAGCATTTATCATCAAAAAATGTGTAAGAAAGATTACAGAAAAATTTTTAGGACAGAAGGAAATTTGGACCTATGAAGAAGAAAGAGCACCACAGTAAACAGCAAATATGTGAGTAAATATAAAATATTTTCTCATTTTAAATTATCTTTAAATAATAGGTGACCATTTAAGGTAAAATAAGAGCAATGTAATATGGATTCATAACAATGTATAAGTACAGTATATGAAAATGGTATGAATGATGGGTTTGAATATGGATGTATATTATAATATAAAATATGAAATTATTTGAAAGTATAGATAGAATAAAACAGCAACCACTAAAAATCATCTATCCAATAATCTAGTAGTGAATTTAAAATGGATTCATAAAATATTCTCAATTCATTCAAGGACAAAATTTAAAAAGTACAAAAACCAAATGGGATAGATAGAAAACCCAAAGTAAAACAGTAGACTTAACTCCAAATACATCAGTATTCATGATTAAATGTAAAAGGTCTAAATACCTAATTAAAAAACAGAGATGGTTAAATAAAAGATGAAAATCCAACCATGTGCTTCTGAAAGATCTAGTTTCACTATGAAGCCACTGGTATGTTAACCATAAACTGCTAGAAAAAGATGTAGCATGCAAACACTAAACATGAGAAAGCTGCTATAACTTATAAACATAATATAGCTGGTATATTAATATTAGTGAAGCAGATTTTGGAATAAGAACTATATCCAGGAAGAAGGAACCTTTCATGATGATAAAGTGCTCAAGTCATCACAATGGCTTGACAATCCTAAAAGTATGTATGTACCTAATAAAAGAATGTCAAAGTATGTGAATCAAATCTGATAGAACAGAAAAAAAAAAGTCAAATCCACAGTCATAAATGGAGTTTTCAACTCTCCGTTCTCATTTATCAATGATACAAGTAGACAAAAACTCAGTAAGAATGCAGATGGCTTGAATAACATTATTAACCAACATTGATAGAACACTTCATCTAACAACAGCAGAATAACAATCTTTTGAAGTGCATATAAGACCTTCACTAAGATAGACCATGTCATTGGCCATAAAATCAATCTCAATATATTAAAAAAATGAAATCATACAAAGTAGGTTGACCACAAGGCACTTATATCTGAAATTAAAAATAAAAAAAAAAACTGTAGCGTCTAGTGAAATATTTTGAAATTAAATAATACACTTTATATAACATAGGGATTAAAGAAGAAATCATAAATATAATAAAACATTTTGAACTGAATGAGGGAGATGGAAAATTATTTATCTTGACTGTGGTAATGGCTGCACAAATATAAACATTACTCAAAACATTTTGAATTGTAAACTTAAAATTAGTGAATGTTTAAATAAAAATTATGCTACCATAAAGTTTAATTATTATGATATTGTTCTCATATTTAAATTTCCTCATTAAATTTATCACTACTAAAAATAAGTACATTTAAATGTAGTTTTAGAAGGGATCCTCGAAAAATTATTTTTCCCTACTTTGCACTTAAGTTTTTAAAATTTATCTCTACCTTCACATCTATCACATTTATTTTTGCCACCATGTAGTGCTAGTTTCATAGATCCCACTTTAATCATAATGGATTCATCTTTCATCTACATTTACCCCATCACCAATATTAATTGCCAGGTAATATGTTATGTTGTTATCTTAACATCTTACATTTCTGTGACTTTCTGCCACAAATATTAAAGAAGTTAATATTGGCCATATTCATATTTTGTATTCTCTTGTTATTTCTTATATAGAATATAGTATCTAATTCAAGTTCTTTTAAAAATTCTTTAAATCTAAATATATATGAACACTAAATAATAACCCTTTAAGAGTTATTGGCTATAATGATATCATTTAGTAATATTAAAAATAAAATAACTTGGCTCAAAATGGCAATTTCTCATTAATTTTACAGTGAAAAATATAAAAAATTTTAATCTGTTTAGTAACAAAGAAAATATCTAAGAACAGCATATTGTGTAATGCAAGAATATGAAGGACATGGATAGACATTATAAAATAGGGCAGAACTTAGCAAAATGTGTTTAGCCTTTAGCTTGGGGTATTCCCTGGCTTTGCTTCAAGAATGAGAAAAACTGAGGAAAGTAATAAATTAGTTGATCCATGAACTCTTCAAGTTACTGCAATCAAGCACATTTGGAAACATTTCAGAAACAACTAACTAAAAAGTCAAATAACAAGAAAGAGGCATGGTAAATTCTATTATTTGTAT
The DNA here is from genome assembly GCA_028627145.1 of Eidolon dupreanum. Lineage (NCBI taxonomy): Eukaryota > Metazoa > Chordata > Mammalia > Chiroptera > Pteropodidae > Eidolon > Eidolon dupreanum. Next base: position 31,360,094 of record CM053501.1, read on the forward strand.
TCTTTTCAAATAAAATACTGTAGGTAGTGGATGAAGATAGAAACCCTAGTGGCCATGTGTGTTGAAAACTGCAGTACTTATGCATTACATCTACTCAGTATGTGAGAGAAGTAGGGTGAGAGGGATAAAACTGCATTTCAATGTTGTTATTGTTATTATTATTATTATTTTAATTGCCTAGAACTGAGAATTAAACTCTGAGTTAGGTACTTTAATTTGTCCTACAAAATATATGATTATTTGGCCAACTTGTCTATCATGAAAGGAAAAGGCCAAGAGCAATCATTCATGATGATACTCTGAGTTTCAGCTAGCTCTGGCCATGTGTAATAATGAGTCTAGAAACTACTGACTATAATTCTAAGTTTATAAAAAATAATAGAACATAGTAAAGAGCAAAATATCCAGATTACACAATGTGAAAGCCTATGAAATTCATATACTACAAGGAAATTTCAGTAAATTAGTTTGTTGCTACCAATGGAATAAGAATAGATATGATTAAAATGAATAGGCATAGAATTAGATTTAAGCTAAAGATAAAAATGATAAGGGTGGAAAGGAGAACAAAAACACAGTAGAGGTATGTAACAGTAGAGGAATGAAATTCATCATGACATGAAGAAATACCTGAATAAGTAAAAAAAATCAACAAAGGAATGCAACAATAATGTGAAAGAAGAGAAGATAGCCAGGGACCAAAGAAATAAAAAAATAAAATCTTCTAAAGCTATAGAAACACTGAAGGAAGTCACCATGTTTCAGGCAAAAAAATGAATTGAAACTCAGACCTACATATATCTCAAAAATGTCTGATGCACAGGTAAGTTAAAATCTTACTAACAGCAAGTAAAAATAAACAAGATACCTACATAAAATAAAACCTTTAACCTCGAGATAATCATGCTAAGTGAAATAAGCCAGACAGAAAAAGTTGAAAATCACATGATATCACATATGTGTGGGATATAAACCTAAAAGCAACAAAGGAACAGAACAAACAGAGATTCATGGACATGGACAATGGACTAGTGGTTACCAGAGGGTAAGGGATGGGGGATGAGGGGGTAGGTAGACAGTTAAAGGGGGTCAAATATAGGGGGTAGAGGTAGGGTGAAGTGGGTAAAGGGGGTCAAATATAAGGAAACTGGACTTTGGGTGGTAAACACACAGAATATACAGATGTCAAATTATAATGTACACCTGAAAATTATATAATTGTATTAACCAATGTTAGCCCAATAAACTTAATAAAAATAAATAAAATCTTTAAACATTCTCATTTCTAAACATAAAAAATGAAAATAAATTTGTTGCAATTGAACAATAAAACTTTAAATGTGCCAGAAAATAAATGCTGTAATATAAAAAAGCAAATAATTAAAAATTTTTATAACTAGAATATGAGGTGTCTTTGCAAGGATCAAACGGACAAATTAGTATCTCAAAGCAATTGAGAAGCTGTATCTGTGAGTTGGTGTGTACAATATGAAAGGGAGGGGAGAAGAAAGGGAGAAGAAAGAAGAAAAAAACAGGAGAGCATAGAAGAGGTAATAAAATTATTTAAGTGCACAAAAATTTAAAAAATCAAAATAAGCATTTAATAAATCAGATATAAAATAAAAACAATAAGATAATATTATATGCAATGTTATGTAATACTTTTTATATCCTATATCAAATAAACTACCAAGCTACATTAAAACTATTAGAAAGCTTAAATGCAGAAATGGGGGGTACATTAAATAAGGTCTTCAAAAAATGAATAACCCCTGTTTAAATTTTTCAGATCATAGAGAAGTTTCCAAATATTTTTCATAAAACCAGCATTACAAGGATTCCAAAACTTGACAAAGGATTCAACAAATTTATTAAAATATATATTATCACTGAATAAAATATTTATTAAAGATAATCAAAGTGACTGAAAATTAAAATCCATGATCATTTGGCATTTATTCTAGAAATTAAAGAAAATCCAATAGTAGAGTATCTATCAATAAAATTTACCTTAAATTCATTCCTTCGGCAGTCCTTTTTTGAGTGCCTATTGTGTGTAAGGCCTAATTCCAGGTGCTGGGCAAACAAAGTCCTTGCCCTTCTGAGACTTATAATCAAATGATAGTGATGAATAAATTGTAAGTTGAATATGTCAGATGTAATCATTGGTATGAAGGGAATAACACAAGGAAAATAGATGTGAATGGAGAATGATAGGAGTAATTAGGGATAGCTTCTCTGAAGAAGCAGAAGTCTAGTGCAAAAATAGAGATGTGGTCAAGAAAGTCACAACCTATCTGGGGAAACACTATTAAGCAGAAGGAATGAGTCCCCACTCCAAAGTATATATACCTTTCAAGAATATATGAACAAAGACAAAGGAATCATTAAAAATCAAATCAAAATTTAGAATGACAGTACAAGCGCCAAAGTACCTAAATATATGAGATAAAACAAATCAAAGGAATAAACAAATAGTATTGAGCACATATAATAGCCACACACTGTGATAAATAAAACAAGTTAGGTCCTGTTCTTGTAACCCTTACAGTATAGAAAGCTAAGGAGACAATATAAGACATAGAAATGTTATAGAACACACAGGAGGGACACCTAAAAGGTTTGGGGAGTCAAAGTCTTTATCAGTGAAGTGATGACACTACTGGATATGACAGATGGCTAGGGATTAGGAAAACAAAGAGGAAGGGAATGCTCTTAAGAGTTCCAAGAGAATGAATGGCAGTTGTGAAGGACAGGAGGAGAATGAAAGAATGCATGAATTTTCAGAAAGAAATTCAGAATGCTTTAAATGCTGAATGTAGGGTAACAGAGAGAGAGAGAGCCTTAGAGATTGGCAGAGAAAATAAAAAGACTTCTAAAAACCATATCTCAAGATCAATGGGCAGTGAGTGAAAGGGATAATATGACCAGGTTTTTGTGTTAAGTAGTTACCTCTAGCATACAGATTGGCTTAATATATAAGATTAGGAGCAGAGAAATTAATTTTATGGGACCGAGAAAGAAAAATTAGGATTGGTTACAATATGAGAGAGAAAAATTAGGATGGGTTACAATAGAAGTTTAGGGTTAGAGAAGAATATTCAGAAGATATTAAGTAGAATTTAATTGTACTTCCAAGGAGTACAATTGTTGGATATTAGAATATGCAAATGTTTAAGTACACTAAATAATATGTAAGTGTTTTCTAAAGGGGTTTCACAAAATTACGTTCATACAAACAGCCTCTGAAAATCCCTTCACTTTGTTATCCTCACCAACACCTGGCTCTGTTTTGCAGAAGTAAAAATCACCGCTGATATGCTGGGCATATAATGGCATCTCATTTAGTTTTACTGTCCATTTCCCTAGTTACTAATGAAGCTGAATGTCCTTTTATGAATTTCTTTGCCATTTGGTTATGCTCTTTTTAAAACTATATGTTTAGTTGACTGTTATTTTTCTCTTGGGATAATCTTTATTTAACATGAATACAATCTTTTTACTCCTAATGTTTTTATTATCTTTTCATTCTCTTTATTGTATCCTTTGATGAACATATATTTTAAAAAATATCACCAAATGTGTAGCACTTTATATACATTACTTCTTTTAATGAAATACGATTTACGTAAAATGAAATGTATAGAACTAATGTGCACAATAGCATGAATTTTAATGAATGTTTACAACCATGTAACCCACAATACTTTAAATTACAAAACATATTCCTCACCCCAGAAAGTTCTCTCATGCTTTTCCTTCCCCAATTCTGAATTTATTTCTTAAAAAGTGTCTTATGATAAGAATTTTTTTAGGTTAATGCACTCTAATTTATTCATTTTTATTTCATTATCAGTGCTGTGTCCTGTCTAAGGAATCTCTCTACCTCCGGGTTTTGAGCTATGATCTGTCTCAAATTGAATGGAAGTATAGTTCTGATGTTCATGATTTTCTATATCAATATACAATTGTTTTAGTACCATTTGTTGAAAACACTTTTCCACATTGAATTTTAATTTGGTCCCTTTTTTGAAAGTAAATTTTCCATATAAATTTTTATCTATTTATCTGTTTATGTTATACCAATATCACACGGTCTTAATAGAAGCCTGTAATAAATCATGAAATCAGGCTTTATGAGCCCTTTGAAATATTTTGGGAGCTATTCTATTTCCTGTGATTGAATCATTATTAGGATTGCATTCAAACTATAAATCAATGTGGATAACATTGACATCTTAAAACTTTTTATTTCAATTGACGTTAAAACTTTACTGTAAACTTTAAAATCAAATTTAAAAAGCACTATCATACCTCTTTCAATAGAAGAAATTATAAAAAACTTTAATTATGCTTACCTCTTCTATCTTTATTTGTTAGATTTCTCCATTATTTTAGTTACATCTGTTAATCAACTGAATTAGACATTTCAGTCCACATTTGTTTCGATTTACCAGTACATTTAATAGTTTTTTTAAGTCGTTATTTTGATGTATATCAGATTAGAATAATTTCACATACTCTCAAGTATAACATTTAAACTAGTTTTAGAGTTTCAGGTCTTACATTTATTTTCAGTTAATTTTTGTATAGATGACTTTTCATCAACTACCAGATAAACCGAAAAAACAAAACAAAACAAACAAACAATAAAGTGACAAGTTTACAGTGTTAAAAAGTTTTCAGATCAACAGTTCCATACCAAAAATATCAAATGGAGAATTAAGACTATCTCAGACATCATCGCCATCATCACAACAGCTGAGAGTATCCATTGCCACCAGACTTACACTTCAAAAATAAAAGGAAGTTATTCAGTTAGAAAAAATACGATACCAGACATAAGCTTAGAACTGAGGAAAAAAAAAAAGACTAGAAATGGAATACATGTAGATAAAATTAAATTTTTTTTCCTTTAAAATTAGTCTGTAAGAAAACTAACTCAAGACTAGGATGAAAGGAGTATCAAGCTGAAGTTGAAAATATACTGAGACAAATGAACATAAAAATATATCACATTTGTAGAATGCAGCTAAAATTATGTTTAGAAAAGGGAAGTTTATAGCACTGCACACCTATATTAGAAAAGTATCAAGTCAACAATCTTAAGAAACTAGAAAAAGAACACATAAAACCTTCTCAAGCAGAATATACTGGAAAAAATCATCAGACTGGAAACTAAACTAATAAAAACAACAGTGTATATGGAATATCAGTACAACAAATACTGGTTCCCTGAGAAGATCAACCAAATTCATAAACTTCTAATCAAACTAATCATATAAAAAAGACACATATGACCAAAGACAGAAATGAGAGAAATGACATCACTACAGGTACTTTAAATATCATAGGATAATTAAGAAACACTATAAAGAACTTTATACTTGACAATTACATGAATTATACCAATTTCTTGAATGATGCAAGAAAACGTCATATAATACAGGAATATGTACTATTTCTGCATCTACTAAACAATATGAATCTGTAGGTACAAACTTCTCAAGAAAGAAAACTTCAGGAGGTAGAGATGACTTTTACAGAAAATATTTATAGAAAAGTTAAAAGACTTCAAAACTTAGTTCAGCAAACAGAATAAATCCCAGCTGTCCTGATTCATTCTTTATAAAAATCTTTTTGCTGTCATATAAATAGAGGTTGTATCATATCTATATCATATATAATTTTGAATATATCTCTGGCTACAATTCAGTTTACAGTTTACTTCCAAGTAGTTAAATAAAGGATAAGTGTAAAATAATTGACCACTTATTTTCTTTAATTTATAACACATAAATTAAAATAAATTGTGAGAAATATTAGAAAGGAAAATTATCTACTTGTGTATCACCAGATCAAGGGAAGTACTCTTAAATACACAACACATGTTAAATGAATATTATCATGGTACTTTTTCAGTTTTGATCCTTGCTTTGAAAGAGACATGCAGATTTAGAAAGGTGTAAAATTAGTATATTTTCAGCAGCAAAGACAGGTGAACCTCTAAATGAACAGGAAAGAATAAAATGCAGAATTGATATTTTAATGCTAGTAGACTTAGTGGAGCTAAAATATGAGATTCATAGTTCCTTTTTTTTTTCTTCTCTTATCTCAACAACTTAGCACATGGATGGGCATAGGTGTCTAAAAGAAAATTCACTTTTCAATTGAGGATATAGTATCATAAAGCTCTAACCAAATGCTGATATTGGCTATTATGAAATCAAATTATAAGATCTGTGACTTTTCATAAAGTAAATTTTACCAAATGAGAATACTATATCACACTATTTTAACAGCATCTTCTTTGTAAATAAACATTTATATTGTGATATTTAAAAGTCAAAATTGTTTGCTGAAACTCCACTTTCTAAATTGAAAATGTTTAGATAATTATGTTTCTCTAAAGTCTAAAATATTTAGTTTAGATAAAGCAAATACCTATAAACTGTTCCTTTTCTCAACATCAAGAAGAAAACTTTACACCAAGAAAAATAGTTGCAAAGAGTTTTACTTTTATTACAATGATATTAAAGTAAAAATCATTGAAATAATGCATACTCAAGTAAAAAATATACAATTTGAAATAGTACAGAACTAATGTCTACTTAACTGCTTTTAAAAAAAGTTACAGTAATCGTTTTGATCTCAAAATAAAGGCAATTTCTTAGAGAAATAGTTTTCAATAGTGACAGGAACATTTAATGTGAAATCTTCCCTTTTAACATATTTTTATACTATAACTTTAACCACAGTTAACTACAGGTACCATGTTGTACAGCAGATCTCTAACTTACTTATCTAGCACAACTGAAATTTAATACCCTTTGAACCACAATTTCCCATTTCCTTCTCCCTAGCCTTTGGCAACCAGCATTCTATTTTCTTCTTCTATGAATTTGAATATTTTAGATATCTCATATAAGTGAGAGTATGCTGCCTTTGTTCATCTGTGACTAAAGTGAATTAAAGTGCTATGACAGTATTCATAAGTGTTGTTTAAGAGCACTTCTCATTGTTGCTATTTCATTATTCCACCTTTTCCATATTCATTTTTTCATTTTTTGCCTTCTTTCCAATCAAATATTTTTTGCTTATACATGCTGCCCTTGTAGACTTCTGATATACATTTCCTAACTAATTCATTCAATGCTTATCCACGTGTTGTATCCATGTTTGTATTCATGTGTTGTATCCATGTTTGTATCCACATGTTGTATCCATGTTTTCCTGGGCTAGTCTCCCTCGAATGCTCTTTATTCCTACCTTCATAAAATTGTCTACAACTCTACTCGTTTGTCAGTGTCTTAGTCACCAGTTTCCACTTGGTTTTCTACCTAATACTTTCCTCTGGGCTTCTTCATCACTCGCTTTTCTGTCTCAGAGAATTTCAGCTACTTGGCTTCTAGACCTGGATGTTTCAGCTTAGAAATTTTTTCACTTCAAGGTAAAAATATACCCAGAATATTGTAGTAACTTCTGTACTTTGATTCTCTCTTTGATCTTGGCTCCCCATATTTTCAGTGCTTTTGTATTTCGCCTCCACCTTCAGGTGTTAGTTATTAAGTACTACACAGATTTTCCATTTGTGCATTATATGGGACATTGATTCAAACTATTCCTACATAGCTGTAAGTAGAATTCATGCATTCTTTATTTATTATTCACCAACTATGTTTTGAATTCTTACTATTTATTCAGAATGTATTTACTGAGCACATACTAAGTGTCTGGTACTCTTCAAGATAGTAGGTATACCATAGTAAAATAAAGGATGACTTTATACTTGTAAAATGTATATTCTAGTGAGGAGGCATGAACCAAAAATCCTAAACATACAGACATGTAATATTATTTGTTATAGGTAGGTAAATATTCTGTAATGAAAAATAAAGAAGGATAAGAAAATGAAGAGTGATAAGTATACTTTTAGATAGGATGGTTAGGGGATCCTCTTTGTGGAGGTAATAGAAGCAGCATGAATGAATTGAGGCACTAAACTATTTAGGGGAAGATAATACTATATGGAGAGAAGAGAAAATATAAAATCCTAAACATACAAGACTGCTTCTTTTTCCTGAGATTAGCAAAAAGTCCAGTATGGTGGAGTAAAATTATTAAGAGCAATTATAATAGGATCAGGTAGATTTAGGGTACAGAGCACATAGGGACTGTCAGGTCATAGTAGTAACATGAGCTTTTATTCTAAATGTGAGAAGTCAATAAAAGATGAAAATGATATGACTTAATGTTTTAGAATATTTCTTTGGCTGTTCTGTTGATAACAGACTGAAAGTGGCAAAAGAACAAGGAGACCTCTAAGGATACTATTCCATTGTACTAAGATGTAGACAAAGATGATACTAGTAGAAAGGTTGGTGACATGGCCAGATTTGGCATATCCTTCCAAGTTAATGCTTACCAGTTGAGTTTATGGATGAACTACAATGGGCTTGTAAGAAAGGGAAGAGTCAAAGCCATTTATCTGTAGAGATACATGTCCCCCCGATGTTCACTGCATCACTACTCATGGTGGCTAAGACATGGAAACAAATCAAAGCGTCTTTGATAGGTGATTGGATAAAGAAGACGTGGCATATATATACAATGGAATATTACTCAGTCATAAGAAAAGATAAAATGCCACCATTTGCAACAACGTGGTTGGATCTTGAGATTATCATGCTAAGTGAAATAAGTCAGACAGGAAAAGTTGAGAACCATATGATTTCACTCATATATAGAATATAAAACTGAAAGCAATGAACAAGACAAACAAAAACTCATAGACACAGACAACAGTTTAGTGGTTACCAGAGGGAAAAGGAGGAGGAGAGAGGTAGATAAGGGTAAAGAGGGTCAATTATATGGTGATAGGAGATTTGACTTTGAATGTTGAACACACAATGCTATATACAGATGATGTAGTATCAAATTGTACACCTGAAACCTATATAGTTTTAATCAATGTCACCCCGATAAATTTAATTTAAAAAAATGAAAAAATATAAGAATAGAGGTGTAGGAAGTGGCAGTGGGTAAGATTTTTGGAAGATTTCGTATTGTTTTTTGAAGTCTGAAATGTCTGAGTTGTTCAAAGGAGATGTTGCATAGACAATATAAGCTACTCAAACTCAGCATTAAGCTTGGAGCTGGGGATATAAATTTGACTATTATTACCATTAAAATCCTGAGAAACAATAAAATCTTTAGGCAATATACATTAAGAAAGGAAACAAAATGGATGAATACTGAATTTTAAATTTTAGAGATTTGAAAACAAGAATTTAGTATGAGTCTGAGAAGGAGCTCTCAAAAAGGTAGGAAGAAATCGAGAAGAAAGTGATATCTTGGATTACAAGGTCATTATTTCAAGAAGATGGTGTCAAATACTACTACGAAATTGAATAAGGTGAGGACTGGTAATTGACGATTAACAATGGCTAGCCTCTTTGCCAGGTACGTGATTTAAAATGGAAATCATAGATATAACATGGTTTTTGCCTTTAACGGGTTCATGATCCAGTGGGGGTAAAAAGACAGTCATCAAATGATTACCAAAAACAATGAAAATTTCATTTGTATGGTTTTTCAAAATAAAGGGTTTACAATGCTAAGAGAAAGAAATGTAATCCAGCTATGTGGGTCAACTGATAACTCCTTTCTGAAATGATATTTAGGCTAACAGCTGAGGGATGAATAAGCATTAAATAGACGAAGAATGAAGGAAACAGCTACCGTAAAATGTGTGTATTAGTAAAGGATACTGAATTGTTGAAAGGCTGACAGACCCAAGTATGCCTGTAGACAGTGTGTGATATGAGAATAAAGGACTAGAGAGAGACCAAACCATGTTGGGCACACTGAACTACATTAAGAGGTTTTGTTTTCATTCAGGATAATATGAAGCCTTATATGGATTTAAAGCAGAGAGCAATCAAGACCAGGTTTGTTATTTTAAATAAAATGTGTAGGAAAATTTAGTAGAGAGGCTAGAATGGACAAAGGATGCAAGTTAGAAAATCACAGTATAGAACCAGGAAGAGAGGCTGGTGTTGAGCTAGGATGGTGGTTGTGTGAAAAAGATAGAGGAAAATGGACATATTCAAAATAATTTATTTTCTATTTTTAATTCTTTTGGGCTCTTAGCAAGGTATAAACAGAATTTGGATCCTATTATATTTTCATGGACATGTCATGAGATAGATTATATCATTTTCAGAGACATATGAATTTATGTTGACTTATTTTCAATAATTTTTTTCTGATGAGAAAAATGACATGTAAAACTTTAATAATAACAGTAACAGTTTATCATATCATGGATTGTATTCCTAAATCCAATCCATAAATTTTGTTTCAAAGGATTTGATACTATGTGTCAGTAGTATGGGAATGCATAAGATAATTTTTAGTACCTGTAACATTTGTTATTATGGAGTATTATTAAGTGCTAAGTACAGAGGTAAGAAATTATGTCTCTTTATTCTTAACAACTCTGAGGCATGTATTGTTGTTATGCCTTTTTTGACAAAAACACTGAGATTAGAGAGATTAAATAACATTCTCAAGGTTACGCAGCTACTTAATCAAAGAGCAAGAGTTTGAATTCAGGAGGAGACAGTGCTTACATTCTAGAGCTTTCCAATGCAGAAAAAAATTAGGTAATTTTTTTTGAAAAGAGCCTGATTTTTCTCAGTGAGTCATTAACCTTGTCCAAACAATGTAATTTTCTTACTCCCTAATTCACTTGACCTTTGTAGCTACATTATAAAATTTAAAACCTTTAGTTATCCTAAATAATGATTTTTGAGAAACATTTAAGCATTATAAGGTCACTGAAATATAGTTTTTTCATTAAAAATGTATTGATTTTGAAAAACTGCACATACATTTGAAAAAAATCTCAAGGTATTGCCCTGCTACACATTTCATTTCTGGGAAAAAAAAAATGTCTCCCAATGTCCAGTACCTCTAGTAGCCCCTGTCTTGAGCTGCCCCTGAGGAGATGTCAGCCTGGCACTCTTCCCTGATGGCATACATATTGTGAAGATTAAGTGGCTGAAATGGGGCCATATCAGTAGTGGAGATGATAAAAGTCTCCAATGAAAAGAGACAAAGAGAATTTCTTCCTTCAGAAGTTCTACAGCCTTTGCCCAGGAATGGTACCAATGACGGCTTAGTGATCATAAGTCCAACAACAGGTCAGGTTTGTCCCTCCACACCAGAATACACCAAAAGACCAGACATCTCCTTGTGAATGTGAGACTCCCATCTCCTCTCCATTGCTGAAGTTATATTAGACATCTCACTTATTTGCACCCAGAAGAAAAATGAAGATGAGGAGATCAGAAAACTGGGAAAGACTTATGTGAGTCATGTAAGTAGATCTAAATTATCTAAAGAAACAGAACAAATCACCAGATTATATTAAAATATAACACCACCTTCTCATACATGTATTTTTTATGCATTAAAAAGTTTGGATAAGTTATAAAGAAACAAAATAAGTAAATCTACCTTTACATACAGAATTGAGACTATATTTTAAGATTGAAGAGTAAAATCCATTGACTGAATGCTCAGAACTCCAGAAGAATATAGTTCATTTAATGCTGAGTACAGAAGAATAAATCAGAATTACTTCTCCAAAAGAGTTCAAGATGACAGCCCAGTACTCATTGGTGTCCAGGGTTAACCAGCAGCAAAAACTGAGAAACAATTTAGCCAACTCTCACTTCAAGAACTATTTTCTGGAAGTAAAGAAAAACGTAGTATAGGTATAAAAACATAGAAAAGAGGGATGACTAGGAAAGAGGATTTTCCATAGAAAATATAAAAAAAGCTAAAAAGAATCTACAATCAAGGAAGGAAAAAGGAAGCCAAAACCACACATACTTTAAAAAAATAAAACACAATCTGAAGGTTGTTTATATTTTTTGAAATAAAAATTTGCCTTCTTTGGCAGGGGAAAAAAACAATGGCCTACAAGACAAGATAAGGTGTTCTACACATAAAGAAAACTGGGATTACCAAAATTATTTGAAAATATGACCTTTAAAAATTGTACTGTAATAACCAATTTTTGCAAGAGCTCAGTTTTTCATTTTAATTATAAATGTGACAGGGGCAGAGGCTTTTGCAGTTTTATGATAAAAGGCCAAGCAGCAGCTTATCATACTAAACGTGTGTTCACTAAAGGTACGTGAAGCATATTTCTGTTAAAATTATATGCAACAGAGCATCAAAGAAATAATGCAGACAGACTGAAATGAGAGAGAAAGTAGAACTTTCTGTATTAACCCAAATATTAAGGCATGTAACACAGTCTCAAGAACATAGATTCTGATGTCAGACTGAGTCAGAGTATTATGCCACTTACATTATGTAGAAAACAAGGAGAGGTACTCAATTATCTTTATATCCATTTCTTCATTGATAAATAGATTATACTATATACCTCACAGAATTGTCATGAACACTAATAAGGATATGTATGTTAAACATTTAATTCAATTTCTGATAAATAGTAAGTGGTCAGTAAAATGTAGATGTGATGATGATAATATGATTGTTCAGTTGAAGATAATATATCTGGGATTTCTACTTTCCTGACTTTGCAGAATATAAGAATTACCAGTATTAAGTTAGGAAACTCCAAAAAAATATTTTACCTTAGTCTGTAAATGTTATCTAATTTGCATATATGTTGTAAGCAATTTGTGTAGACATAATATCTAGACATTCTCATTTTTATTCTGTTACTTTCAAGTAGAAGGTGATTGATAAAATGTCTATTGAATGACAGAAAGAAGAGAGAGAGAGGAAATGAGAGAGGAAAAAGTGATTTGGCACTAGTCCAATGTATTTAATGTATGCAAAGAAAATTGTATAGATAAATGTTAACCCTAAGATTTTATGTTAATTCTAAACAGTACATTGGCTATTTCCAAACATTAAGCTAGGCAGGTATATAACATAGGTTACTTTTACTAATATTATCTTGACAAAGCAATGCATTAGAAAATATCTTAGCCACATTTAATACAGCACCTTTTATAGCACCTGTCATATACTGGGTCTTCAGGTATTATTTGATGGATACATTTTGAATAAAAAATATAAAACTAGATTCTCACACCTAACCTAGAATTAGACAGTGGTGTTCACTGCACTAATACCATTTTATCAAAAAATTGAATTATTGATAAAATATTTTGATAATGAATTTGCATTATGTAAGAACATCAGTAACAGTTCTTACCACTTGTAACCTGAAAGATAAGTGATTCAAATGACAACATTCATCCTATATTACGTTTTTTAAACATGTGGTATGAAATATTACTTGGAAGCCTAGTTTGGAAAGCAGTTAAAAGTTGAGCAGCTGAAGTTAACGTGATTTGAGAGACCAAAACCTTAGTTAGGAAAAGGAAGTTTGGGGCCAAGTCTGACACTCCTTCAATAAAGCTCTCTCATAATTGTCAATAGAGAATTCAAGCACAGCTGAGAAAATGGACAGATAGAACCATTAGCAAAGTTATTCTCATCAGTAACAACTCTAAATAAGTATGAATCATTTTTGAGATTCCTTTCTTGATGTTATATACTCTTACTTTGGAAGTTATTTTTGTCTGTTTGTATTATAAATTTAAAGATGGTCAGGTATAACCAGGTGAATTTTTTAAAAATGCAATGTTTTGTAATTCAAATGGGAAACACTAGAGAAAACAAAGGTGGTGTGAAATTTTTCATGTTATTAATTTCGCATTGTCTGATTTTTTTTTAAAGTGGACAATAGACAGGAATACTTCTAATCCATATAACTATGGAACTATCTTGATGAAAAAACTTATAAAAGGGTTGAAGATCAATTTCAGTAGCGAAAAATAAATGTGGGTGAAAAGCATTCCCCAAATGTATTCTTTTTCATAGTTATTTCATTTGAGGAATTCTGAAAATATTGTAAAATCTTACATAAGAGGGTAGAAAAGTATACATTAGAGAAATAGTTCTATTTGTGAATGAAAAAATTCTATCAATATTTCACCAATATGCCTATTTTTAATTATCTGAAAACATGGCCCAGGAGCTTTAAAAATGGTGAGCACTTTTAACAGCTATAAACACTGCCAAGCAAATAGATGTGTAAATTAAGAAATTCCTAATATTGCTGTTATTGAAAAGTTAATTCAAGATCATTAAGAAAAGTTTATGAAAAACTTGCAATGTAATTAACATTTAAAGTTCTGGTTTAAGATGGCAACATACCCTCCTCCCACAGCAAATATACAGCTACCTATAAAACAATTTCCTCTGGAAAAAAAACAAACCCTGAAAACTAGCTGAGTGACTGCTACACATTAAAAACCCACATCAAAGTGAGTAGGGGAAGCTGAGACATGATCTTGCCATAAATCTCACTCCTGGTTTGGCAACTCACAATTGGGAAGGAACTTGGTGCAGAGCTTCTCCCTGTAGTGAACTCTACAAGGGCACCCCGAATTTTAATACCTTTGTCTGAGAAACGAGTCCCTAAAACATCTAGTTTTGAAAAGAGAAGGGGCTCATGTCCACAAGACACACAGATTATAACAAACTGAGAAATGGCTCTTAAAAGGCTCACATGTTCAGACTCACCTGCCTGAGGGCCCACAGCAGAAACAGCTGATTGAGAGGTGCTCAGACTTTATATGAAACTGGTTATTTGCCTATCTTAAAGCATCGACTTGAGGCAGAGGCAACTAATTGAGCAAACATCTAGGAGCATGCTGGTGTACCATCCAGGAATGGAGGCTAGTGAGCTCCATCTTAGCAAACTCTAGAGCATCATTTTCTCCCAGGCATGTACCCTGGTTTTTATGTCTGGTGCACAGTTTTTGTGGCTGCTACCCAGAGGATGCTCACTGATTGTATAGCTCTATTAGAGAAGCTTGTGATCCTGGGTCCCAGGAGACTATAAAATTAGATAGTTTTTGGTTGGCTACCATATTCAAAGCACTTCATGGATAGCACACTGAAACTCATCTTCAGTCTTTCCATGAGAAAGGCTTATTTCCTTGCCTAGGAAACTTGGCCTGGGAACAAACTTCTAGTTTGACACATATCTAGAGGCCTGTGAAGGTGTTCTCAGGGAATGGTGGTCATTAGGTGCAATCTGTGCACTCTCCCTCTGCCATCCTCCAGCTTGCCAGTATTTCCCTGAGAGGAGCTCATACCTTTATCTGAAGCCCAATTTTTGTGGCTGACATGAGGGCATACCTCTAAATCATCTGGTTCTGGACTTGTGGTCGCACAGGACTGTATGTACTTGCATAATTTAAAAACTTTGTCCTATGGTCTGGCTTCCAACCAGCCGCAATCTAGGTTTTAACTGAGACCTTCTTCTTTGGGAGACTGACATGTTCTGGTACACCGTAAACTACTGGGAGCCACTAAATATAAAAAGGGCTGCTTAGACAATCACAAAGGTTTGAGAAAAAACCAACAGGTAAGGTAGGGTTGAAGAGTGAGTTCACTCCTATATGAGGCCACTCTTTCAAGACTGGGAGAAGTGACGGCTGTTTTATCTAAAATAGAAAACAATGCAGAGAGTTAAGAAAAATGAATAAACAAAGAAATTTGTTTCAAACAAAAGAAGAAAACATCATAAAAATTTTTAATAAAATAAAGATAAGTGATTTACCAGGTAAAGAATTCAAAATAATAATCATAGAAATGTTCACCAAATTTGGAGGAGAATGGATGAATACAATGAAAACTTCAACAAAGAGAAAATATAAGAAAGTATCATATAGAAGTCAGAGATAAAGAATGTAATAATTTCACTGAAAAATACACTAGAGAAGTTCAATATTCGAAGTAGATGATGAGAAAGGATCAGTGACCTTTAAGACAAAGAAGTGCAACTCATACAGTCAGAAGAACAAAAAGAAAAAAAAGGCTAAAGAAGTGAAGATAGATTAATGGACTTATTGGACATCAAGCAAAGCAACATTAACATTATAGGGGACCCAGATGGAGAAGAGAGAAAGGAGAAAACTTATTTGAAGAAATAATGACTGAAAACTTCCTTAACTTGGGGAAGGAAACCAACACGCAGATCCAGGAAGCCCAGAGAGTTCTAAATCAGATGAAGCCAAAGAGATTCAAAAGTCACAATATAATTAAAATGTCAAAAGTTAAAGGAGAGGATCTTAAAAGCAGTAAGAGACAACAACTTGTTACACACACATGATCTCCCATTAGATTATAAACAGATTCTTTTTTAAGCAGAAACTTTGCATGCCAGAAGAGAGTAGCATAATATATTCAGAGTATTAACTCTTTTCCCATTTAGAACAAAAAATGTGCAGGTGATGTAAGAAAGCTACATATTCTAGGATTTGGCAATTTCAGTGATTGAACTAAAAAATGCAATGCTATAAATAGAATTATGTCATTTGTTTCCAAAGGATATTGAGATACTAGAGCAATGTGAAAATAATAATAAAAGTGAGGTAAGGTTAGGACTGTAATCCCTGAGTTATCTCGGGGCAAACAGGAAAAGGGTTAAAAGAAAAAAAAAAAAAAAGAAAATAGAAACCCAATTAAGACTATTCTACCTAGCAAAATTGTCACTCAGAATTGAAAGAGACCATTTTTGACCAGCAAATACTAAAGGAATTCATCACCACTTGACCAGCCTTCCAAGAAATGTTAAAGGGATTTTTTTTTTTAAACAGAAATGAAAGGCCACTAATTAGGGACAGTTAAACATATAAAAGTGTAAGTCTCACTGGTAGAGATAAATATATAGCACAGGTGTTAGATTAATCACTTATAAAGCTAGTATGAAGGTTAAAAGACAAAAGCAGTAAAAATAATTACGATTACAACTATATGTTAAGGGATACACCAGATAAAAAGATGTAAAATGTGACATCAAAAACATAAAACATATCTGAGGAGAGTAATAATGTTTGCTTTACAATGAGATCAAACTTTAGTTGTTACCACCTTAAAATGGACTGATAAAAAAATCAATTCTAGATGGATTAAAAATCTAAATGTAATAGAAAAAAACAATAACATGTAGACTGCTATAAATACGTTATATGCAAGTGTCATGATAATCACAAAGCAATAACCTACAGTAGATACAAAAAAAAAATGAAATAAGTCTAAACATACCACTAGAAATCCTCAAACAAGGGAGGGGAAAAAAAAAGAAGGAACAGAGGAACTACAAAAAAGCCAGAAAACAATTAAAATGGCAATAAGTGTATAACTATCAATAATTATTTTAAGTGTAAATGGTTAAATTATCCAAGTAAAAGCCTGAGTGGATAAACAAACAAACAAAACTAGACCTATCTATATGCTGCCTATAAGAGATCCATTTAAGATGTAAAGACACACACATACTGAAAGTGATGGGATGCAGATATATTTTCCATGCGAATGGAAACCAAAAGAAAGCAGGTAGCCATACTTATAGCAGACAAAATAGAGTTTAAAACAAAGACTGTAATCACATACAAAAAGGGTAATGCAAAATGATAAAGGAGTCAATCCAATAAGAGGATATAACAGCAATACTTATGCATCCAACATAGAAACTTCCAAATATAAAAAGCAAATATTAACAGACATAAAGAGAGAAAGAGAAATACAGTTGTAATAAGGGACTTGAATACCTCATTTTCATCAATGGATTATCCAAACAGATAATCAATAAACATTTGTCTTAACAGGTTACACCATATGGACTTAATGTGTGTGTGTAATATTCTATGCATATGTGGATATATTCTATATAACATTCTATGCATATAAATATTATAATATATAATATTTGCATAGTATAAATACTATATATAATAATCCATGTAAAAGCAACAGAA
This sequence comes from Eidolon dupreanum, assembly GCA_028627145.1. NCBI lineage: Eukaryota > Metazoa > Chordata > Mammalia > Chiroptera > Pteropodidae > Eidolon > Eidolon dupreanum. The sequence continues at coordinate 31,377,982 of CM053501.1, forward strand.
TGAACATTCTTCTCAAGTACGCAATGAACATTCTCCTGAATAGATCATATGTTTGTCCATAAACCTAGTCTTAATAAATTTAAGAAGACTGAGATTATTTCAAGCAACTTTCTGGCCACAATGGTATGAAATAGAAATCAATTACAAGAAGAAAACTGGAGAATGCACAAATGTGTGAAGGTTAAACAACATGCTACTAAACCACCAATGTGTCAAAGAAGACATCAAAAGAGAAATAAAAATATACTTGAGGCCAATGGAAATTAAAAATACAACCTACCAAAACTTACACAACAAAGCAAGGGCAGTTTTAAGAGGAAAATTCATAGTGATAAATGCCTAAGAAACAAGAAATATCTCACATAAACAATCTAACTTTATATTTCAATGAACTGAAAAATAATTTTAAAAGATCAAAGTTAGAAGGAAGTAGCAAAAATGAGTATAAAAAGAGAGAGTAAAAAGGAAAACAGAAACCCTCAATAAAACAGCTGGTTTTTGAAAAGATAAAACTGACAAACTTTATCTAGACTCACCAAGAAAAAAAAGAGGACTCAGATAAAATAGAAATGAAAGAGTAGACATTACAACTGACACCATTGAAATCAAAGGATCAGAGATACAAGGAACAATTACATGCCAACATCAGACAACCTAGAAAAAATAGGTAAATTTCTAGAAAGATACAATGTAGCACACTGAATCATGAAGAAATATATAATCTGAGCAGACTGAGGATATTTACAATAGCCAAGATATGAAAACAGTTTAGGTGTCCAGGGGTGGATGAACAAATAAAGATGTATGAATGAATATGTGACATGTATTTTCAGCTATAAAAAACAATGAAATCTTGCCATTTGCAATAACATGAATGGACCTTGAGGACATTTTTTAAATGAAATAATTCAGACCAGAAAGGCAAATACTGTATAACCTCACTTATATGTGAAATCTAAACAAGCAAAGAAACAAAATGAAAATAACAACAAAAGCATAGATATAGAGAATGGGTTGGCACTTGCCAGCGGAGGCCAGGGTTGGCAGTTGGGAAATGGGTGAAGGGAGCCAAAAGATACAAACTTCCACTTATAAAATAAGTTATGAGGACATACTGTGCAGCATGGTGACTACAGTAACACTGTATTGCGTATTTTAAAGTTGCTAAGTGAGTAGATCTTAAAAATTCTCATTGCAAGAAAAAAAATATTTTGTGATTATGTATGATAATGAATGTTAACTAAATTTATAAGGGCGATCATGTCACAATATATACAAATACTTAAAAATTGTATTCTTGAAACTAATATAATGTTATGTGTCAATTTTAATTTTATAAAATTAACATTGTTTGATATTTTAAGAAGTATCTTCCAACTTCACAATATTAGTGGCAGATATTTCAAGCACTGTGACAAAATGTGGCTGAGGAAGTCTGGGGGAACTGTGACATTAGGGTATCTTTAAATCATAATCTGCAGGTGGCCAGGACATTTGGAACAGCATATTAACCTTGTATCTCTTTGAAAAATACGGAAAACAAATCAAGAGTTTCTAACACAAGTGTGACTAAGTCATGTTGCAATGTTATTTAAAAAGATCTGTGATACAAAGCCATAATATGCAATTAAAATAACATTGTTTTCACAGATTTCAAAAGGCTGAGAATTTGAGGAATGGAATTCTGCATTATATATACTAATCAGAGGGCATTTATGTTGTTTACATTATAAAGGCAGAGGTGTTCCAAGTTGTACTAAGTTGAATTAAATAGAAGCAAGCCTAACATGACAGTGCTTGATAAATATTTTTATTTTTTTCTTTAGAGGAAAAATATAGACATTAAAATTTTAATGACAAGTTCTAGAAACTAGCTCTATTTCATTGATGAAGAAAGAAAGCTGAACACCTTATTGTTCTCAAGAGACATAAAATTTTATCAGCCCTGTGTTATCTCTCTCTTGGCTTCCTTACTCCATGAATTTCAGCCCCATGTGGTAGAAAATTGTGTCCATTGTTTTATATACGCTTTTTAACAAAATGCATCAATGAGTCCAATTTCATCATTGGTAATAGAATTACACAATTTAATATATTTGGATACTATTTCTGCTGTTAAGATGTGAAATATAACACTATTTCTAATAAAAAACAAGTATACAAATCACTTAAAGCGTTTTATTTATGAACATTTATTGTTACATATTCTGCCTAGGTTACGTGTCTGCTCATGATATAGCCTAAAGTTTTGTGAGAACTCAAACTTATAGACCCACAGAAGAAAAGAATGTACTTCAAGTCACTTTGGGGTCAATGCTCATGAGAAATTTTGGTGGTGTTCTACACAAACTCTAGAAATATGTTAAAGTAACTTTTAGAAAATTAGAGATTATTTGCCTTCAGATGTTATTTCTTCTTTAATAACGTAATGGGCTTGCATATGAAATTTACTGAAAACACAATGTTTATAGGATATGTTTGATTTAGTCATAGTGGTACTATTTTCTTAAAGCATACACTTGAGTGGGATTGTTTCCTTTTGCCCCTTTAAATGTATTCTCCACCCTCTCTATCCTACCCTATGTTCCAGGCTTCATTGCCCACATGTCTTCCTGTTGGGTTTGGTTATTAGGAGATCATTATAAGACCATTAGGATATCATACTTGGTGAGAAGAACAAACTTGAGCATTTAGTCTTCTGGATCCTTTCCTGTGGCACCATGGCAACCTCTTCTTAATAGCTATGGATTTTGCTGAATTTTTGTAACTTACTCCACTTGCGCCTTCAGCCTTGGAATAGTAGATGCTTCCTCCTGCTGCTGTTACTATTCCTTATTGGTTTCCCTTAATCTTATTTGCATCTTTGTAAACAGACCCTTTATTAAACCCTCTTCAATTACCCATTTTGAATATGTCAGTAGATAATTGCTATATTATACTAGATTGGAAGAGAGAATTAGCAAAAAATAAATAAATAAATAACCAAGATATGCACAGAAAGATAAAATATGCAAAATGTGAGGGAAGTGTAAGTGATAGGGATATAAAATGCATCAAATGTGTATCTTATCAAAGTGGAAGGAGACAACAAAGTGAATGAGGAAAGTAATATTAGAAAAGATCGTAGCTGAGAATTTTTCAGAACTGATGAGAGATTTCAATCTACACATTTCCAAATTAAAAAAAAAAAAATGCTATGGTTTAATGTTTGTGACCCCGAAATTCATATGTTGAAACCTAACTCCCAATGTGACAGTATTAGGAGGTGGGGCAGATGATTAAGTCACGAGGGCAGAGCTATCATGAATAGAATAGTGTCCCTCCAAAAAAGATCTGAGGGTGTTCTCTTGCTTTCTCTGTCATGTGAAGTTACAGTGAAAAGAACTGTGAGCAATAAGTGTTGCTTGTAAGGCACACAGTTTATAGTATTTTTGTTATAGCAGGCAAATAGACTAAGACAAAAAGAAATCTCAGCAGGGTAGATGTAAGGAAATTTACACCCAGACACATTTTAGTAAAACTTCAAACCATGAAAGATGAAATGATAATCTTAGAGGTAGCCAAAGTAGTAGCAAAGAGTGGCTTCAAAAATCAAGTCAGACTGAAAGCTGACTTCCCAGCAGCAACAGTTGGGGACAAAGTGATCTTTTCTTCTGTGCTGAAATCAATAACTGCCAACTGCTAAATTAATTCCTGGTAAAGATATATTTCAAAAATATGATCAAAGTAAAACTCTTCAGAAAACAAAATATGACTGTATTCAAGAATTTTTAAAGACTGAGAGGCAAAGTAAGTGGTAAAATGGTAGTAAAACTAATTAAGCATTGGCTACTTGAAAATATGATGTATAATAGAAATAAAATTTAAAAACAAAATATAATTAAAAAGTATGGCAATAAAAAATGTAAAGTCACAAAGGGACTGAAGAGGAAGGTAAGTGTATTAATTAAATTTGAGTTTAACAAATTAAATATTCATACTGTAATTTCCTGGGTAAAAAGTGATGATTAGAAACAGGTTCTATCACTTTGAAAATAATATATGGGCAGAAAATAAAATGGTTAAAATAAACTATGTCAAAAAATATAAGAAATTAGAGAAGGAAGGGAAATAGAACAGATAGAACATACAGAAATAGGAATTCTGATATATAGAATTTATATAGATTATTTCCTACAGGAAAAGACAATCACCATGACATGGAGTTTTAAATAATACAACTATTAAAAAAATGTATCATTTCTAAGAGAAACTCGTATAACATAAGGATATAGAAACTTTGGAAGATACAATGGTAGAAGAAAGTATCCCGTGCAGAAATACAGGAGCTATTGAGAAGGAAGTTTCTGTATCCACTCAGACAATGCAACTGCTAGAATGTAACGAAATAAAAGAGTTAGAGGTAAACCTGAGTCCTGGGAGGGAAACCTCTACAAGTTCAGTGCTGTAAATGAAGTTAGAAGAAACAGTGCTTCTGGTAGGACATTTAGGAGATTGTAGCTCATCAAGGAACCAGGAATGAAGGATTGTGGAGGGGGTTAAGAAATTATTCTCCTTTAGTATCAAAGTCCTTCAGGCTACTATAGAAAAAATCCATGAAGTGGGTAGTTTACAAACAACAGAAATTATTTCTCATGGTGCCAGCATCTCTTCTGGATCAGAGACTTCTTCATATGCCCACACATGGCAGAAGAGAGGAGCCAGCTCTCTGGGGCCACCTATATAAGGGAACTGATTTTATCCATAAGTGCTTTGCCCTCATGAACTAATCACTTACGAAAGGCCCCAACACAATCATCCTGGGCATCAAGTTTTCAACATATGCATTTGGCATGGACACAAACCTTCAGACTAGAGCATTCAGTTAACTGAAACTATTTAAAAGGCTTCAAAATAAGATAAGTAGGTAGAAATGATATGATAATGGATTTTTTATTTAACAGGAACAATTTTAATTTTACTGCAAATATCTGACTATGGAACGGAACTCTTTGGAAATAATGAGCATTTCATTAATAGAGGTCTTATTTGGGGTAATAATTTGGAAGAATAATTAAAAATGATTTTATATTTTGGCATTATGTGAGCAATCAGGGTGAGGGTTGTGCACTCAGCTGGCTAACAAGTTAGCTATACACCTGCAAATGGGAGCAAAACAGCACCAGTAAACAGATGTGAGCACACATCTGCATCTTAAACCTCTTTTAAAGTTGTATATTTATAAGGATAACAAATACAATATGTGTTCTGTGACCAAAAGCCAGAGAATGAGCATATATTTCCAGATTCAGAGGAAGATAATAACTTTGGGGAGAAATTATTAATTGGATGTTCATGGAAAGTATTTTAGAAAATTATTTGGTTTCTTGGTTAAGTTATAAAGATTTAAAGAACTTCCCAGCATATCATTTTACATGATGAAAGGATTTTATCTTTGTATATTGGATCATACATGTTAGAGAATGATGTCCATAAATATCACTGGAAATTATGTCTATATTATCCATGCAAAGTAGAATTCCTCAGTTTTCTGCAGAACTATAATGAATAGATATAGCTTTATGTTTTCCTATCTTTCATTCTATCTCTCCATCTATATATAGTATTCACTTCACTTGGCTATTATTCCACCTCCCTAATGCTTGTTAACTAATTTTTTTTTATTTATAAAATCAATATAGTGTCAATCTTGATGTCTTCTGGCATCTCAGTGTAAAATTATCCTGTGAGTGAGGGAGCCATCAAGAGAGTGTGATTAAAGTATTTCTCAGAATTTCAATCTCTAAGTTTTTGAGGATAGGAAAATATGAGATCTGTGGAAGGAATGGCAAATCAAATTATATCGCAGCACTAGGGTAATAAGAAAATGCGAAATGTGAGAGAGAAACCAGTGTGCTCCTAGACAGTAAATGTAAAAGTGAAGATTATGCATTATTGGTTAAGGGCAAAGGAAATTCTAGAACTGGCCACAAATTACAGATTCTACAGAGCCTACTATTTTAGCTATGTTATAGTAATTATCTTTTATAATTATATTTATATAATTATATTTTATATATCAGATATACAATGTTAGATTAATATATTTTAAGCTGAAGAAATATGTGTTAGAAGAGATGCAGGATCTTAGGAAGTATCTCTCAACCTGTAGCATTTTTTTATTGCCTGAGAAAAATATTCCAGAGGGTAAACAACAGAGTTTTGATTGATGTAGAAGTTACCTTGCTTGACTTCATTGTTTTTAATAGGGGGAAAAAAAACATTTTAAAAGAGAGACAGTTTTTACCACCTGTTCAGATTAATATTAGTTTAAAAGGGAAATACATCATAACCACAGCACTTCTCCAGGAAAGCAGTTGTCTCTCCGTTTCTTAGAAAAAATAACAACTGTCATCTCAAATTCATTCTCTAACTTATATGCTAAATCTTTCTGTCATTGTCTCCAAAGCATCCTTTTCTCAATATATAACCAAAAAGACTCAAAAGGAAAATACTTTCTCAAAAGGAGCACTATGGATTATAGGCACTGAAATTAAGAGCAATTAATCTCCATTGGTCCTTCTTCTTTAAATGGAAGGGAAGAGTGGTGAATTTAAATGCTCTTCCCCTGTCTTTGTCTTATAGCTCACCACATCCCACCTCAGGTTGAACCTAGAGAAAGAGCAAGCAACAGGAAAAAGAAAACGACTCCTGTCAAAGACCCAGAACTGTCACAATTGCCCTCATTTTTGAGTTCTGATTTTCAATTCTATTAAACTCAGTCCTGAGGATAATGTATTTTTTTTTATCTCAGAATTTCTAGTGCCTAACAAATAATGCCAAAGCATTGATTGAAATACAATTGTCTTGACTATGTTTCAAATCCTTGAAAAGTATGGAGTAAATGATAGATGCACAACTAAGTAATTTGTTTGCCTAGCATTGGTTTCTAATGTATTATCCTCCATGGCTTTGCAAACTATCAATGTATGTGGATATACATGCATAAAAGATTATGCATGCATGCTGAAACAGAATATGCTCAAAGGTCTTACATCCAAAAATTTGTCTCATGGGAACTTGGCAGGTCTGTGTATACCTTCCATATTAAAAAAGGTGTACCAGAAATTATAGTTTTGTATTCAGTTCTGCTCACATTTTAATGTAATATTTAGAAATGCTTTCAATTAGTTAACTGCAGTACATTAAGAAATTATATGCAAGAAGTGAAAAGGCATAAAGCTTTTAGGTGAAAAGATCCCTAAGGAGTCAGCTGATATTGCATGTAAGTTCAGATTATCCAGTCTGCATATCAGTATTAGGGATGTTACTTGCATGCAAAAGACCATAAAGTTATGGTCCTTTTCATGGGATAAGCACTGTCTGGATATTCAGCAGTGTCTTTGGCTATCAACGATTTTACTATATTTACCACAAGTATCTTCCTTAGTAAATGTGAAAAAGGAACAAGTAGATGACTATTCTTTCTGTAGTATGTTAAGGCTAAAATAAAAAATAGAACATTGTATGATGAGAGTTCAAATAGGTGAGGGAGGACATTATTTAAAGGTGTCTAATTGATCTAGTATAATAGATTCTGAATATTCTCCTGTGTAATTCCTCTACTTGTCTTCTAATATTGCAGATGAGAATGAGAAAAGTATTTTGTTAGGATAAGATTTATGTAATTATAAGTAGAAGTAAAAAATGATAATAAGGGATATTTGGAAATTTTTCTGTCCTGAGAGGTTAATAGCATACATTTTAATAGGATTGACCTTTTACACTAAGAGAATAAAATGTCACCCAAATTAAAGCAATACGATGAGCTGTAAAAAGTCCCCTTACACCCAAATAAATCTGCTCCTCTACTAGATTGCTCTGATGCATAAAATTCCAGTGTTAGTGTTCCTTTCCTTTCTTCTAATGTCTTCCTCACAGTTTTTATTGCAAATTTTACTCAGGATAGATAACTAAGAAACCACCACATGATTTCTGTGATGACACTCATAATGTAATTAGATATAAGGATCAATAAAATAGGTGGCAGACAGAGGAAGAAAAATTAATTTGTAGCAACAAAGTTCACTTATTGAAATTTTATCTAGAGCTTTTAGACAGGGATAATCATGAGAAAGTTGCCTATTATAGATAACTCCAGCACTTTTGAAAAAAAAATTTACATCAAATTTGCCTCCTATATGCTCATCTAAGGGCATGAGTATGTTCTCAAAGGAAAAATAGGCAAGTCTGTGAAGAGATCAATACTTTAACTACCTGATAATGTTCACAACGGCAGTTGGGAGAATGGAACTGGGGAATGTTGGGATTGGGTTTCTAGGGAAGCTGATCTGACCCAGAGATTGCCATTAGAGTAGTTTATTAGTGTTATAAGAATCTACATCCATGGAAGGGAGAATAAAGATAAAGGATTATGCAGAGGGTGAAGCTGGATAGCAATGCAGTTCCAGCAAGACCTCAGCCAACCCTGCAGCGACCTCTGATTCTGTGATGACCCGTTAGAGTTGTCAGGTTTGAGGCTTGGGGCCTGAGCATTCAGGCTCCTGTATCACAAAGTCATTGGATGCAGGTTGTCCCTGGAAAGGTGTTTGGTCTTGGAGATGGCTCTCTACAACTCAGTCAAGCTTTCTGAAGGGGTTGAAAGCTGAGACCTGTAAGTCAAAAACTTTTCCAGAATCTAGGGGATAGATTCTTTTGTTCAAATGCTGGGTCTGGGTAGCAAGAAAAGCACCTCCCAGGAAGATGTACTACTTTCTTCCAGTTTAGCCAAGTTACTCATTAATAATCCTCTGATAGAAATTTTACTTTCACTCTTTCTTCTTTTTCAACACAATTTTTACTTATACAAGCTCTGCTATATCCTATTCCTTTACTCCTCAATGAGTCCGTCTCCCAACACTTTTAATGTATTTACTCAATGTTATCTTGTATGCCCCGTATTAAAGTAAACCATTTGAAAATATGTAGGGAAGATGCAACCATTCAATTTTTAAAGGTAAATAATGTCTAATAAATGTTTTCTACTTTTGTGGTTTTTGCACTGTTATTTTTTTTGTTGTTCTAATTACCATAGCATGAGTCACTGCATCCTTTGTATTTATTTCTTTACTGTTTATTCTCATTTACATGCAGAAATGTATGCTATAATTCTGCCACAATATATTAGTTGAATTAGAAGTATTAAAGTAGCTACTCTTTATAGCAGAACTGGGAGAGCTTACTTCATTATTGTCTTAGAAATACATGTTATCTACTCATTAGCCCACAATAAAGAGGACAGCTGAGCTTTTTTCCCACAAAGCCATGCCTTGGATTGTCTGAGAAAACATAATATCCAGAATGTAATACAACTACTAACGTTATATATGACTTATTCATTGATATTGTACAAAAAAATTTACCATGTGAATTTTTTTTCTTTAATGTTAACAGGAAACTTTATTAGAAAAGGGTAACACTCCACACACAGACAGTGTGGTCTCCTCTCAGAGGCAGAGAGTAAGAGGGACAGTGAGAGAGTAAAGGACTGTGGGAAGTTTTAAAACAGTAAATCTGAAAGATAAAAACATCAACTGAATTCTCATTTTATGTATTGTGTATGAGGATTTTAGAGATGCATGAGCAATTAAACAGAGTAAATTCTAATGTTGCTCACATATTGATTGTGCATATCTGTAATATAGTTATTGTAAAACTAAAACCATGTGTTCCAAAGACCATTGCATGATGAATTTTTCCTGGTGGAACACTAATTCAGACAAGATCTTGATGCATATTCCCAAGACATAGTTTTCTGCCTTCCTCTGACACTATCATTTTTATAAGACTAACTCAATCTCACTATTCAGAACTCAGTTTTACCTGAATTCACCAGTTTCAATCCTAAACTATGTCATCACTCCATTATATTGCAACTCAGAACCTTACATATTCCTCATATCATTATGTCAGGTTAATATTAAGTACAATTGACCCTTGAACAATGCAGGAGTTAGGGGCACCAACCCTATGCAGTCAAAAATCTGTAACTTTTGACTCCCCCAAAACTTAGTTGTCCCTCAGTATCTGTGGGGGCTGATCCCAGAACACTCCTTGCAGATACCAAAATCCATGGATGCATAAGTTCCCTCTATAAAATGGCATTGATCAATGCATTCAATATGTGCATCCATAGATTCCCAACAGCAGATCGAAAATAGTACAGGTATTTATTGAAAAAAAAAAAATCTGCATATAAGTAGACCCATGCAGGTCAAACTTGTGTTATTCAAGGTTCAACTGTATACAAAGTATTTATTGGCATAATTGTCTGTTGTCTGTCTTGTGCATTTAGCTGTAAGGTACATAGAGAACTATGTGTGTTGTTCACACTGTATCCCCATGGCCCAGGACAGGGCCAGGCATATAGGAGGCAATCTCTAAGCAGCAATAGGATGAATACATGAATATCAGTTAACTCCTTAATGTATGGTTTATCAAATCCATATTCATTGAAATTTTGAAAATAAACTATAACTCTTGTCCTTATCCTAAAAGAAATGGAAAACACTTATATGCTTTAATTATTACTTTCTTCATCCATACATTTAACAACTATTATTTGACACTTAATACTTGCCAAACACTAGGCATACAATGGTGAACAAAACAGATTCTGTCTTGGCTCTCAAGGATATTACAGCCCATGTAGACAACCAATATTAATTATTTACATAAATGTCCATGTCCATAACAGTATGAATGCCATACAAACATAACAACAAAAAATATAGGGAGCTAAGAGTGTGTAAATATATGCTATGAACTAAGCGGGGTTAAGGAAAACATTTCTGAAAAAGAAGCATTTAAGCTTAGATCTGAATAGTGAGTGTAGATTAACAAGATATGGTGGCGGGGGGCGGGAATCTTTTCATTCATTATGTTTATACAGACGTCTTTGGGCAAACACCACTGTTACCACTGTAGTGATGAAACAAGTCAGAGGATCTAGAGAAGCACAGTTACCTATTCTCTCTGAAGCTTACAGAATGGAGCAAGTGTGTAGAGTGCTGTGGGCTGTACTTAACAAGGAAACAGTGCTCCATTACTGTTTCCATGTTATGTTGTTAGCAGAAGAGTGGTTTGTGACTGAAAAGGAAAAACTCAACTACTTGGTGCCCAAGCTGTCTGTAATTACAAGTGTTCGATGGAATGCTGGAAATGCTGTTTGCCCAGGACCTTGGGGTCCCAGTCCTGTGAGAAAACTAGTACAGATGAAGTCACTCCAGAAAGAAAGTGCCTCTTTGCAAAGTAATTGTTGCCAGGCAATTCCAATAAATTATTAGGTTCAATCACTAAACTACCCTGCTTTTCTCCACATAGAGATAGAGCATCAGTCTTCAACTTTTTCCACACCAGAGACCAGTGCTCCTGTGAGAATCTAATGTCTGGTGATCTGAAGTGGAGCTGAGGTGGTGATGCTAGCGCTGGGGAGTGGCTATAAACACAGATAAAGCTTCCCTTGCTTACCAGCTGCTCACCTCCTGCTGTGCGACTTGATTCCTAACAGGCCACGGAATGTTATCTACGTATGGCCCAGGGGTTGGGGACACCTGCAAGGCACATATTAATTAATAGTGGATTGATGGTAAATATCTTTTGATATATAACCGTATAAATATAAAGCTTCCTGTTAGAGATGCAGGAAGCATCCTCAGCCATGTTTATACCTCCAGTGAGGTAAGCCAGGCAGTTTGGGATCACTTTTGCACAATGTATGTTATTTTTTTAATTGCATTGTTCATTGAAGGCTGAGCTGTTATACATGTTCGCCATCACATATGATAGAATAGTTCTAGGACATTCAAAACTGAAGTGTTCCTATTTCTTTTGACTCTAAGTTCACCGTGACTTTGCCACTGACTCAGCACTTCTCTTCACTCCTGGACATGTCCTGAGGCTTCCCGCTCTGGCATTTTATCTCAATTTCTCCCTAGCCATTCATACTGCTCCTGGTAGATAGCAACATATAACTGGAGATGACAAAAACGTTTCATTTGAGTACTGAACTTTAGTCAAGGCTTCCTAGAGTGCTGTTTTAAGGCACCATTTATCTGTTGTAAGGTACAGTGGGGCTGGTAGTAAAATGTGCTGATGTTCGTTATAACATCAGCAATACACATTATCAGGGTGGTGGAAAAACAGCAATTTGTATTGGTAAATTCCGTCACATGTAGAAAAGAAATAACATGTACTTTGGCCTTATACCTAAAATTCAGATTCAGGAAATGTTGGATGGGGAAATCCTTACAAAGTTTTAGGCCAAGGAAACCTGAAAATACTAGATTACATATAAAATAAATCTTCCTGAAAGCATCGTACAGCTAAACAAGAGAGTGAGATCTTTGGGAAACAAAAATCTGGAATGGTGACTGAATAAAAAGTTTTGTTATCACTTTTGCATAGTGGAAATTAGCTGATTCAGAAGTGGTATAAGATGCTCAGTTTCACTGAGGACAGCCTCTCAGACAGGGAGACACCTTTTGGAGTCCCTGGTCTGCCTAGAATAGTACGAATTATAGAATTTACCCAATGTCAAATTTTACTAATGATTTCGAGAATATAGGAAGACATAGGCAACAAGCAGAGCAGGAAGTAGTGGAGATCACCAACATAGACGCCAAGTCCTTTCTTATCCCATTAATATGCACTCTGTCTGGTTCAGGTTAATATCTGATATCTCCACATTTTGTATGCGATCACATCATTTATACAGAAGGGAGATGTCTTTGTCACAGCATATTACCTTTTATACTGATAGTATAAATTACATGGCATTTTTCGTGACCCATAATTATATAGTCTGTTTCTTTGCCATAAATAATCGAGACAGACCAATTATACACAATGCTACAGAACACTATAGATAAGGATTGTACCACAGAAATAACATGAGTGTATTTGCCAGAAGGTCCTTGATTAGCATATTTTCAAGATCTGTCTGGGTTACTTTCCTGGGGACAGCCCCTTGATAAACAAAGAGACTAGATTCCAAGCCAGCTGCTAATCATTGCCTTCCCATATTCTTAGATTTCTTATAGGTTGATGATATAATTAGAAAGTTTTCTCTACTCCAATTAATAAAATAAATGATCTTTTTAGGCATTTAAACATTTGCTCCATCAGGAAATTGTTTTCCTATAAGAAGTATAGATCTAAATGTATCATACCTTCATGCCACCCAATTATCTCAATATTATTAGTCTCATACTAATCTGAAGTTAAAATTTCATTATCATCTTTATGAAAATATATAACATCTAATACATATCCAGGATTACTTTACTCTTTTACTTCCATGAAAACTCGAATTTCTGACTTTATTAAACTCTTAATTTCTCAATGAATAAAGTGCTTCTTTTTAAATTTTAATGATATATTGTGGTTTTGTGGTTTCTATAATTTTAATAAGATATATTTTTAATAGCTATCTTCAAAAAATAAGTTCCGATGTTGCTTGCTACAATTTGTAATATTCATTCTAACAATATTCCTTCTAATAATAAGCAACTGTAACAGTATAAACCATTACATCTTTTCCAGTGTGTGAATATTGTATCATTTTATTTTTTCATTTTATTGTCTCATATCTATATTATCTTTGATTTTGGCTTTGGGTTATATTATACATTTTTTTTCCTCTTATACAACTGACTATTCCAAGGGCTCTGACCTCGCCTCAATTATGTTTCATCTGTACAAATGTCAGACCTTATGAGATTAAATAGCTAGGTAGGGCTATCTAATAGTATTAAGTTTTCTACTATTACTAATACTATTAGTAATTATTAATAGTATTATTAATAGTTCCTTATGAAAGAGAATTTCATTTCATGAATTTCAAGCTCATGAATTTAACTCTCATGCTTGAAATTGCAGGGACAAACTAAATGGCAAATCAAGATGACTAGGTTTATTTCATGGCCTTATATGTAATTCAATACAGTAAAAAGCATGAGATGTAGCTATTTTTCTCTTTTTTCTCTGTTTCTTGCTGGCATTTATTATTTTTACAACTCAATTTTTAAATTTTTATTTTTTATTAAATTTATTGGGGTGACATTGGTTGATAAAGTTATATAGATTTCAAGTGTATAATTTAACAATATATCATATGTATATTACATTGCGTGTTCATCAAAGTTAAATTTTATGCTGTCACCATATTTATCCATTTACCCTCTCCCCCTTGGGTAACAACTAAACTGTTGTCTGTGTCCATGAGTCTCTGTTTATTTGTCTTGTTTGTTGGTAGCTTTCAATTTTATTTACAACATATAAGTGAAATTATATGGCTCTCAATTCTGTCTTATTTCTCTTAGCATGAGTATCTCAAGATCCAACCATGTTGTTACAAATGGCAGTGTTCCATCTTTTCTTATGGCTGAATAATACTTTTATATATATGTGCTACACTCTCCTTATCCAATCTATCAAAGGGCACTTCAGTTGTTTCCATGTCTTAGCTGCCGTGAATAATGCTGCAATGAACCTCGGGGTGCATATATCTTTACAGATAAATGCTTTCAAATTTTTTTGGGTAGACACCCAGAAGAAGGATTGCTGGGTCATAATTATTGAATTGTACACTTGAAATCTGTATAATTTTATTAACCAATGTCACCCCAATAAATTTAATTTTAAAAAGAAAAAAATCTAAATTTTTTTTTTTTAAGGAATCATCTACATTTCTGAGTTCGAGTAATTGTCTTTATGGAAGGAGTTCAAATTCCTTCCATTCAAAGTTGGGGTGGAAAGAGAAATAAAGGTGCAAGAAGAACCCTAAAGAATTTTTTCATTTGCTTTTTTTTTTAATTATAGAAATGATTAAAACAAATAGAAGAGTAAAGTGAAAAGTTATATGCGTATTACCTTGATTTGAGAATTTTTAACAAAACTATTTGCTTAAAGTATTTTTTTAAAAAAGTATTTTAAAGTAAATTGTAGGCATCATTACATTTTAACAATATTTCTATGTGAATTTCTAAAAATTAAGAACTCCTTTATATAACCATATGATTCTCAGACCTAACAAAAGGAGCAATTATTCTCTAACCAAATCTGATAGCCAATCCATATTTGTATTCCCTCAGTTTTCCCCAATATCATTTATAGCTAGTTGAACAGAAAATTATCCACTTAACGGCATGCTTTGGGTTGCCATGGCTCTTAAATCTCTTTTAATCTAGAAGAGTCTTTCCTTGACATAGAAATGCTTTTTGAAGAGGCAGGCCATTTGTTTTATATATAGTACCTGCACTCTGCATTGATCTGATTGTTTTCTGATGGTGGCATTTGACATTTCAATCACCTTTTATGACTAGCAAAATGGATATTATATCAAAATGCCTTAAATAGATTTAGGTTGAAATAATTTTGGCAAGATGACTTAAGAGATGATGCTGTATACCTTAGATTGCATCGCATCAGGAGGCTTGTCAAGGTCTGTTGTCCCACCATTAGTGATGCTGAGATTCATCTCTGACTTAAAAGAGTGACAGTTACTGCTCTCAATGCAAACTTGTGTTTACTCTTTCTACAGCAAGTAATCTAAGGGAAGAAACTTGGATATCACAGCTTTGCCATCGACATTTTACCTAATGGTTTTATCATGCATTTAAGATCCTTTCCAGATTGATCTTTTAGAGGTAAAAAATATTGGACAGTTAGAAATATTTTTATCATTCTATTGATTTGCTATCATTCTTTGGTAAAGAAGAAATTTTTCTCATTTATTGAATGAGTTTAATCATGAAGATATTTTCTATAGGAAAGTCAAGATTAATGAGTAATTCTTTCCCCTTACCAATTTTCAGGGAGAGAAAGAGAGTCATTTTTAATGGTGACATATAAGTATTTGTTACCATCATTTGTTTGCTTTTCAATTTTTTAAAAATATTATTATATATTTGGTTTTCATGTTTAGTGTATTTGAAGAAACTGAAGTACTTCTCTATTTGATGTTCAAGTAGTTTTAAAATTGGCCAGTAAGAAGGTATTCCGGATGGCTCCTTATCTTTCTACCACCACATTTTTGTTTGCCTCATTTTTGCTTTTCTCATTTTAAGCTGTTTTAGACCCTTCTCAGATATTCCCTGTTGAGAACTGGAGTCTGCCAGTTCTCCAAGAAGCCCTGGGTCTTCATAGTAAACTGGGTTTACTGGTGTTTAGGGACCAGTGTTTATTGTCAATGAGTATATTGCTTCTAAACAATTTGGTAGTCACAGTAGGAAATATAATGTATAACTTACAGTTCAAATTTAACATTTCAGAATTGAATTATTAACATAGAAATTAGAGTCCTAAAAATATCAATATAATTTTTTGCTGTTCAAACAACATGCATAAGATAGTTTCAAAATTACCATACAAATATTACATTAACAGCAAAACACTAAGTATAAGACTTCAGCATATCTTTTTATCTTTAAGCACCACATTTACTAGTGTCTTCTAATTACTGAAATTTTTAGATCTCGACATATATTATAGTCAAAAGTGTGTTTGTATAAAACAGAAATTATATGAAATAGTTTAGTTAAGCTATTTCTAAAACTTCATATTCATAGTCCTATTCTTCCGAATCACTTTTGAACTCAAGGGACATCAAAATCTGTATTGTTCTATTCTGTATTGTCCTTTTCATTAAAAACAAACAAACAAACAAAAAACAAAACTAAACTTGGTAAAGCAGCATTTCTTTACATAGTGCACATTATCATTTCTGGGGTTTTCTTCCAAGTGGCTGATATCTATTTGGGAACATTATTGTTTAAACTTAAAATTCCTAATCAAATCAGCAGGAAGTTTTTGACAAATTGTTGCACACAATCTTAAAAATGGTCCTGATTAATGTGTGAAGCAGTGACACAAACCAATTATTACTTTAAAAGTCTTCAACTTTACTGATAAAGTTGGCAATTCCTCTGCCTCCAATTGCAGTGCATGGTGTGCAACCCCAGCATGTGCACTACTAACTCTGAAATGCACACAATTCCATTTAGATGATGAAAAAAAAGTCACAGGTTTACAGGTAATGATAATTAGGACTTGGCCTCCCTCTTAACCAACAGAAAGATGCTATCATTTGCAAAATACAATCTGATTTTAGAGATGTGAAAAAAAAAATACTTGCTTTAAAATGATGAGATAAGATATGGCCAAATGCCATCCATATAGGGATGAATAAAGGGATCTTTTTCTCATAAGTTTGTTGCAAACTTTTTGATTTTCATCAGCTTGAGAGATGAGAAAACATATTCAGTGTTGTTCGAGTTTTTCTTTTCTCAAGGGTAAATCTGAACATTGTTTACACACGTTAAGGCTACTCACTGAACTGTAAACATTTTTCACATCTTTTGTTGTCTTTATTATCAGGAACATGGACTTTTTTTTTTTTAACTTGACTTCAAAAAAGTTTTAATGAGTTTGTGAGATTAACCTTTTGCCTGTCGAATAAATAGCAATTATTTTCCCATAGTTTTCTTTTGATTTTACTTTTGATATTTTCTTTATAAAGTATTTTAATTTTTAATCAAAATAATTATGTTGTATTGCTTTAGAATTTCAATAATAATTTAAAATATTTTTCCACTCCAAGGTTATAAAAGTATTCAACTAATGTTCTAATAATGGCATGGTTTACATTTATATTTTCAAACCTCTGACCCACGTGGAAATTAAGAAACAATGTGAGGTAACATTTTACAAATAACTATTCAGTTGACCCTACATCATTTATTAAAAAGTGTACTTTATTCTCATTGATTTGAAATGCCATTTCTATTGCATACCAACTTTCCTTATGTACTGGGCTCTCCATCTGGATTTTTATATTCAGTTCCACTAATCTGCCCATACATCTATGCCATATACAGTTATTTTATTACTGAGGATTTATCTTAAGTTTTAATATTTGGTAGGTTTTCTGGTAGGTGTTATCCAGCTATTCTGGCATTGTTAAGGCCTATTGTTGTTTCTCAGGACATATTACCATTTCCTTCATATAAGTTTAACATATTTCTTAGTGTTGTATTTCCTATGTTTATATTGAGAATGGAGTCTTTTCTCTCATTATGTCTTCTAATTAATAGTTTGCATATAAACTTAATTTTATATCCTATTCCCTTCCTGAATTTTCTCATTCCTGTAGTAGCTTTTCCATTCTTTTTAGTTTCCCAGATATTTTTTAAAAAGTAATCTCTTAATAGTTGTTTTTATCTCTTTATAATTCTTATACACTCAATTATTTTGTCTAATTTCATTGAATATCTCCAGATTTTTTATATTTTAAATATTACATATACACAGAAGTCCATATTAAACAAGCATACAGATCAATAAATTATTATAAACTGCCCACCAATGTAACCACTGCCCATGTTAGAAAAATGTTGTCAACCAGCTCACACCACCTCTGGTTGATATTAATATAGCCACACTGACTTTCTACTGATTAGTTTTTGATACCTTCTACTATACTTATTTGCTATTACCGTCATCTAGTAATTTCATTTTTAGTATTATATATTTCATGTTTAGTTTGCACTTGATTCTTTTTTCTTATATCATCTACTTTTCATTATGTTCATGTTTCCTTTTGACATTTGAGCATATAAAGCATATGTATAATAACTATTTTAAAGTTCAGGTCTGCAAATTCCAATATATCTGTGATTGCTGCTTCTGTTTCTGTTGATTGATTTGCTCCTATCGGTCAAATTTTCCTATGTCTTTTATGTCTAATAATTTTTTTATTGAATGCTAGACTCAATGATGTTACATTTGCAATGCCTGGATTTTGTTGTCTTAAAGAGTATGGTCTTTGTTCTGACAGGCAGTTACTTACAAATTAGCTTTATACTTCTGAGACTTGTCTTAAGGCTTTTCACAGGGAGAGTCCAGAGTAACCTTATTTGTGAGTTTAAACCATTCTTTTTCAACCTGACTCATACATTCCATTAACCTTAGGCTTACCAAACTCAAATCTATTGGTTTCTGTTTGTGTTCTCTTTCCTGTTTCATGGTCCAGAATTTGCCTGCAGGGGGCGAAAAAAAAAAAAATCCAGAGCAATTGTAGAGCTGACCTCATTTCTCCCTTTCCTCAAGGATAACAGTCCTGTGCAGTCTCATGTCCAATATCTGAAAATAGTTATTTTATGTATTTTGTGCTGTTTTCGAGTTATTTATGGCACAATGGTAATTCGGGACTTGTTATTTCAAAACTTCTAGAAGCAGAATTCTAATTATCTTTCACTTTCTTAGCAATACATTTCATGGTTGTCTATTGCTCTGTACTGTTTAAAATTAAAAAGTAAAAAGCTTAGTAGAAAAGCTAATTGACTTCTGTGATATGGTCTTCCCTTGAATCTTACTCTGTGTTTGTGTGTGTGTTGTAATTCCATTTTTCCTTGTTGATACTTGACCTCTTTTTTTTGTTGTTGTTGTTAGAGTTCTCTATTTATTTTAAAAGGTCCCTCAGCCTTAGCTGTTTTCTTCCCTTCCTTAATATCAGCTGCTTCCCCCAAGAGAACCCCACTGCACCACACATTTTCCTTTCAATTGGTCCACTGAACTGTGCTATCACAGAGATAGACACACTAATTCCCACCCTGGGGTCCCTTTCTTCTGGGAGGAACCCTTTGCTGAAGCATTCTGGATTCTTCTAACTAAGGTTATGCTGCTCCCAATTCTTTTATGCATCTACCATTAGACTCAGAACACCTCCATTGGTATTGATCCTGATTCTGCTGGTCTTAGGTATTTATTTTTCTCCATAATTTGAGGTTTACATTTCTCTATCATCTAGTTACTCCATAGAGGTAGGTTATGTGCACTTTCTATCCTTGTTATATGGTATGAATTCAGAACATGTGTGGGGATAATTTGATCTAGGCAAATGTCTTTATTCTAAAGCAACCCAGAAGATCTAGCCCATAGAACCTGATGTGGTCACAGAGATTAGACCTCAATAAAGATAGCCAGATACTTAAAGATTCAATGTAGTGTGTAGATATGGCACAATCTTGAGTTTGCCTGGATGGGAGGGGTAGAGTAGAAAGCTGGTCAGGGAAAACCAACAGAGTTTCCTGTAATATTCAATGTAATAATATAGAATATCATATAGGCCCATTATAAGTTTGAGTCTCTTTACTGATGGTATTCAGCAGGAATACAGTGTTAGGTATAAGGTCGAAGTCAAAGAAATCTCCCTAGCTTGACTGAAAGAACAGATCACAATGAATAACAGAAAAGTTTAGTTCTGTAAAATAAATGATGATAGGAAATCGAGGAACTAGAAGGAAGAAACATTTATTTAATGTCATACATGGTTAGTATTATGCCAAAATAATTGGGATTAGGGCATCTTTTAAACTATTCCTTGGCACACTAGATATTAGTTTCGCTTAACAAAGTATCTTAATTCTGAAAGCATTAAGCAATGGGGCTGAAGGTCCTAATATTATCATCTATCTGTGCCTCTGAAACTTGAGCTTTCCTGATCCGTAGAAGTACTGTTATTGCTATTAATGCAAAGCTACTAATTGAGTAGCTTCATCTATATGAGGTTGTAACTGTACTAATATTATATTCATTTACACAGAAGAGAATGAGTATCAGAAACAAAGTATTGACTCAGTATCAAGCCACTGGTAAATACTCCAAATTTGTGACTCCAAAGTTAATGCTCTTAATTTCTACATTGACTGCCTCTAGGCAGACTGCAGCAATTCGTATTGTAGTTCTAAGGGCCAGTGTGAGATTACCAAGGTAAATAAAAAGTTCCCAGTGGCATCTTCCTTTCAAAGAAGTTTTTCCTTCTTTTCTTAAATGACTGTGGACCATGATGCAAACAATAGAGAATGGTTAGTAAAAGCCTGAAGGGAAATACACTAGCCCAGGAAAGGACAATGTAGGGGAGAGAAGATGGTCCAGAGAGTGAAATCTAAATTGGATAGCTAACCCATGATCATCCTCCTTTTTTAAATAGAATAAACATATCAGAAATATATCCCAATGTTGTATGTCAATATGTCCTTACAACTTCTGGTTTTATAACCAAATAGTTTATGTATTTCAATATACTAAAGTATTAACTACAACTTTTCTGCCTCCAAGCATTTCTGGAGTTTGAAATCTGGCACCAAGTGGAATCACAGGTAGTATTCTCATTGAAGTACATATATTTTCATAAGGTTCTACTATTTGATAAATAAAGTAATCTCATTTGCAAGATATGTATTAACACTTAATACAGTCTTTTAAAATGTCTATGTTCTTAAATTGTACACCTGAAACTTACTGGATTTCATTAACCAATATCACAAACACAAAAATAAATTTAAAAAAATTTTTTTAAATAAAATAAAATGTCCATGTTCTTTAATTCTAGCTCGGCTAGGAAAGTCAAAGCAGTGACCATATTAAATTTAAGCATGCAAAATAATGCACAAATTATAGATATAACTGTACTTATTGTTATCAATGTCAGGCTACTAATTTTTGAGTGTTTACATATACGTTTCTTTATACAAACTCTAGTACTCTACAACAAACTTAAGTACAATTTGTGACTCATATGTCTTATAAAAATTAAAGAAACATTGCTATAATTCATAAAAATATGTAAATAAGACAATTTTACCTTTTCCAAACTGATCATCTCAAACATCTACTGTATGATATAAGATTCTCTTAGTTAATATCAGTATGATGCTATTTTATTAGGTTTAATGAATGTCATTTTTCAGACATTTGGATTTTTAATTGCTTTCCTTTCAGCTTCATTAGCACAATGGCAACTCTTCAGTCATTCCAATTTTAAGTAAAAAAAAAAAAATACATTCCTGTAACTTTTTGGAGTGTTTCAAGAAAATGTGCTATTAAGTAAAAATGTTGTACAAATTTAGGCTTTTACACATAGCACCAAATTTCAAAGTAGCTAAAATCTTGTTTGGCTTTTCCAATCTCTTTCCTCTTAATCTAATAAAATGAACACTTTTTACTCTGAAAATCAACCCTTTTCTCTATCTCTTCCAGATAGCTTATCTATCATGATGTCTTGCACAGTTCCTAATCAATTCTAAAGGTATAGTTGAGAAGAGTCATGAAATCCAGAAAAAATATTTTTTAAAGCCCACCCTCTTAGTCTATGAGCTATAAGGTCCATGAATGTTAAAGCTAGTCATAATCATTTTCTTTAGCAATATGTAAGAAGCTCTGTCTACAGAGAGGAAAGTAGAGAGGGATCTTTAGAAATAAGGCTGTTACATTATTTGGCGCCTTAACTTGTCACATGTTAAGCCAGATTAACCTCTGTATTTCCCAGTGATGTGAGTCATATGTACCTAACTAGCTCAAGTTGGTTTTCAGGTACAGGGGTCCAAAGTATCTTCATTAATCCAACGATGTGAGTGAAATATCTCAGCTTAAGCAGTCAGTAGTAGTCTCACTGACTAATGGCCTCAAAAGGCCAACATTGAATGGAAAGGCTCCTACAGCTGAGTACAGATTCCTCAGAAATTTAGTGATCATATGTTTGAATTCCTCTGCTAGTCCCTGATTATAAAGCACTGCTAGATTAGGCCTATTTCATCGAATCCACTAATTGACAACAAAAATTCAAAAATTCCATTCAATAAAAAGACAAATTGGTTATTTATCCGGAACGTCTAGCTGATTTTGGCCAAATGGTTAAATCATTTTAGGTCTCAGAGACCACTGCAGATGTTCAAACTCTCTGGTGGCCATAGGAAACTATTTTATAAACTGCTACTTAGCTTCCAACTTGGAAAACTATTGTCCTAAAAAAGCGAATGTGACTTTCCAGTAGAGCTATTTTATTACACAAGCAGGCATGGATCAAATTGATGTAAGTCTATGCAAGAAGATCAGAGAGAAAAAGGAAGAATACACCTTAAAACTAGGAGCTACAGATTCACTGAGCTTTACAAAAGACATAAAATTATTTAATCCAGGAGAAATTGACAAACATATGAAACAATGTGGCTATGGTATGAAAAAAAAAATAAGTATATATAAAGCAATTTTTTTCCAGAACTTATCTCTAGTAGGTAGTAAGGATGTATTAATGCACGTTTTAATATTTATGTATATAAAACAACTAATATTAACCCATCGTATATCACAACAACTGAAATGAGGTGGCCTGAATAAGGCACCACACAGGAAGCAATCGTTAGAAAGTGAACTACTGATAAATAACCCAGTATTCACTTTGTCATTTAAAATTATTTTTTAACTTTTTAATTTCTGCATGTGGTATAGTTTATTTTTATAACAGTGAATTTAATTGTATGATTCTGAATAAAAATAGAAACATGAAAAGTTATAAGAATATATGGCAATATGACTATGGTTTTCCTTTTATTTTCTAAGAATAAACAGAGCCTATCCTTTTTTTCTGTTAGGTGTCCCCTTCCTTTCATACCTCCCCAGTAAGAATCATTAACCAGTGGGCCCCCCTCAGGTAGTTAGTCAGCAACCATGAGGAAATAAAGTAATTTATACCTTTTCCTTTTCCTCAATGTTTTTTATTTTACTTTCTGTCAGTCTCTCTATACATCTTGCTCTTGGTCTTTCTCTTTCTGTCCTTTCTTTCCTCACTCCTTTTCTATAATCTCAAAGTACATTAATTAATTTTCATAATATGCGGAAAAGTGTTACATAAGGGAAAATTGAGGAAAGAGTTTAAGGAGCTTTCCCAAGATTATAAAACTTGTAAACAGCAAAGACCAAAGCAACTTCATGTGCCTTCCATATCAATGCAAATGAAATTTTAGTATGAAAAGTACTCTGTATTTAAGAAAAAAAGGACAAAAAACCCTTCACTACACTATGGTAACATTAAATTGCTATCACATTGATGACCAAGTTCATTTGAAATGGGTTCTCTAACAGTACTTCATTTCCTGAGAGTCACAGTCTTACAACCCATTAAGAAAGAATTGCTAACACTGACTAAAACTTAAATAAGTAACAGGTTTCACCAGCAATGAGCCTCTGCTCAATGATATTTTGACAACTTCCATTTCTCCATTTCTACCAAAAGGTCTGATGAAATGGAGTGAGATGGAAAACCACTGTCTAAATTATAAAAGAAGGTTAACCTAAATGATGAAAAAGGTGGTTGTACACAATAAAGTAATTTATGCACTTCAGACCACTGTACAAATTCAAGATATGGATATGTAAAGATCCACTTTTTCTTTTTTTTTTATTAATTTATGTAAATATTAAGTTGTTCAAACTTTCTGGAGGATATTTTGCCATTATGTCTAAGAAACTTTAAAATGTTCATAAAATTTGAAGAAATTATTTGACTTCCTGGAATTCAGCTCAATTTGAGAAAATAAGTAGAATACTGATAGGCATATAGTTATATGAATCATTATTTTGCCATTATTTATAATTCTGTAAATTTAAAATAAATTAAAAATCCTAAAATGTTTTAAAAATGAAAGTGCCTCTAGGAAATGGAACATTAATCAGCTATTGATAACATTTATGAATCTAAGAAAAAACTCATAATTCATTGTTAAATGAAAAAAGCAGGATATAAAAGGTTACTTAGATAGTAAACTTAAATTATGAATGTATTACATAAATCAACAGAAAAAATTTGGGAAAAAAAACATAAACTAAGGTGTTAAGAGTATATATGTGTTATTAGTACTTTTTTATTGTCTTACTTGACAATACCATCTAATTTACTGAGTTTCTATGCATTGTTTTGGATATTTAAAAATTTGTTATACTCACAAACACCACACACATTAACAGAAAATTCCTTAAAAAATAGATGAGTTCATTGCTCAATAACTTAATTTTATCTTAGAGAATTAAAAGGTCAACATTCAGACCATGTTTTAAGATGTATAGGAAGATGTAAATGACATAGCACACAATGAATCTCAAGACAGAGAGCTAGAGTGTACCGCAGTCCTGTTATGGTGCTCTTTTATAGGGGTACAAACTCTGAGAATGAGGGTCATCATTGATAAAGTACAAATGTAATCCACCTTGATTCTCAGCACTTCTAAAGTCACTATTTAATTACTATATACCTGATAGAAATACATCTGTTTTTTTAAAAAATAATAAATGTATAAAATAAAAGTTTGATTTTTTATCCATCTTCCCCATTCTGCACAGGTGTGTTTAGGTGTATATATTTAATTATTCCCATAATTACAAATAAGTGAATGCGTATCTTTATTGATTAAATTTAGTCTGAATTAATCTGTCACTCAAATGTAAAATCTGAATTCTTTGAATGACCTACCATATCTAAATTCTGATTTACAAAGATACTATTTTTCTTAGATATTCTAGGAAGTTTTAGAAATATTGTGTTCTCTTCCAGACTGAAATCTTTATCTTTTGTACATACAGATGCATGCTATTAGGACAAATCAAATCAAAATTTAAAATGAGACTCATTTGTCCCTGTTCAAAATAAGGGGATGAGACTTCCCCCCACCTCTTTTTACTTAGAACATTTACTTTAGAAAACTTGTCATTGTGAGTACTACTTTCTCCTTTATTTGAAGTGTAGAAAACTCAATATTAGGCCTTTCATCAGCTCTAAGAACCAGGAATGTCTTTCTCAAGGTCCTGGGGTCTATCTCTTTGAAATGTAAACATCAGGAGAGACAACACCCCTACATCCCAGTTTCTGTGAAAAGATAGGAGCCTATCCCTTGCTCCAGGTCCCAAAACTACCTTCTGTCATAAAGAGAGAAGTTTGTTTCTCCTCTGGATGAAGTCAAGAAGCTAACACAGATGGTCACCCCAATCACTAGGTAAAGTCAGGATGATCTAGGTGTGACAAATGGTGCTGTCGAGTCCTCTTACTTGAGGACTAGCTGTTGATCTTGAAAACATGTGTACAATGGGCTGTCTCTGCATAGCTGTGTAAGGAGGTGAGACTCTTCTGTCTTTTTGCAATCACTTAGCTGAATGCCTGTGATATTCATTATATTCTGGTTTAATATTTACTGAATAATTACAAATATTTTCTGTCTCCACTACTTTTAAGGAAGATATTCTGGGTTAGAGATTTTGTTTTCTAATTATATTTCCTACCAACATGCATGCAAGTGCACATTTTCCATTTAGTGTTTTCAAATTTTCCCGGCATTTTTCTTCATTATTTTTACCCTTAATATGGACAGCTCTATCTAGTTTTCTTATTTTCTTTGATATAATTTGAGGAAATTTTTCTTGTCACTTTCCTATCTAAAACCTTTCTGTCATCCCTATACAGACCATACACTGGGAGCTGGGCATAACATAACCTTTCAGGAGCATGCAGCATTGTGGCTAATTGTACAGATATAAGGCATGCACTGGCTCAGCACGCAGTCTGCTTTTCTAGCAACTAATGAGTTTAGCAAGCCTTTCACCATTTTCTCTTCCCCCACCCCTGTATTTCTTTACCAAAGCATAACAGATCATCTCTTATAACCTCTCATTTTTTTCCAGTTTTTTTTTAAATTAAGTTTATTGGGTTACATTGGTTAATATAATTATATGATTTTCAGGTGTACATTATAATTTGACATCTGTATATTCTACTGTGTGTTTACCACCCAAAGTCCAGTTTCCTTCAGCTACCATATATTTGATCCCCTTTACCCTCATCCCCCTGTATTTGATGACATTTATTTTTTTTAAGGTTGTATACTTTATGTTACTACTGATGAATTCTTTGCTTACTTTTAATATGTTTAGTTATTTGATTAGGTGATAACAGAGTTTAATGATACTACCTCATTCTCTTGTCATTATGCAACGGTCTCTATATAATTTGTGTTTTCTATATTTCTGTATAAAGACTGAGAAGAAAAATCACTTTTCTCTCCTGGATGGCATTATCTGCCTTTTACTTTCTTTTTTCTTTTTAACTGCCCTTTTTTTTTTTTTTCCTTTGGCATGAGTAAGCCAACTCAACAAAAGAACAGTAGTCTCTAGCTGATAGATGTGTTTTATGGAAACTCCTTTTCTCGAGATCTGGTTACTTTCCCTTTTAAGTGGGGAGATTTCCCCAAAGAAAACCCTCATTGTTACATGGCCCCTTCTTAATTCTCATATACACACACACACACACACACACACTCTCCCCCCCCTCTCCCCCCTCCCCCTCCCTAAGAGACCATGTTCCCCTCCTTTCCGTAGTCTCCAGTGCTGGATCACTGGACCACTTTCCATAGTCTCCAGTGCTGTCTCCATCAGCATACCTCCCTATGAAAAACAGAGTGCTGGGTGGGGGTGGGGTCAGTGGGCAACGTGTGCACTAACTGTAAGCATTCCACAGTAAACTCTGCCTTATGCCCACATTTTCTATGCCCTTTACCTGATTAAAGATGAACCACCTTTATTTTAAAAAATGACAAAAATATGTACTTATACAATTTTGCATTTGACATGCTTAATGGCCTATGATACAAACAGTTATAAAGCCCCATGGTATATAGTTGTTATTCTATAAATCGAATACATGATAGCTGCCGCAGAAAATAAAAGACATTTTGCATTGTCAATCTTTTTCTGGCTTTGTGTATGTTTTTTAACCAAGAAGAAAATTTAAAAGAATTGGTCCTCTGGAGAAAGTTGAGAGCAAATAAAAAGATACTTTTCTTCACATTTGACAGAGATGTATATGCCTTGGGCTATTTATAAGGAGTCAGAATGCTCAAGTATTTGTTCAGAAGTTACAATTATATATTTCTGTATACATAACATTACTTGCCACCATTTGTTATGATGAACTTAGAATGTTAGTCAAATAATTACCCTGGGAAAATGTAAATACAATTAACCCATTACAAATTTCAAGTTAAATTTGATCAAATTTATAACCAGAGATAGATAAGAGACAGAAATCTGGCCTTGTAAGGGTCAGGCCACCTTTTCAACATAGGTCCTTTCACTCAGAATTTCCCCAACTCTACCACAGGCATGGAGTAGAGCTATTGGGGTTATATGTCTCTAATTCTTATTGAATTTTTCTACCAAAGATGTTCTGCTCAATATATTCATTAATTCACTCATTCATAAATACTAAGTGCTGATTTGATCAGCTAAGCACTGAGTATATAACAGCAAACTCAACCAACAGCTTATAGTTTAGTAAGGGAGATAGATCTTAGAGATATTGAAACAAATACACGTTGTTAAAAGTTGTTAAAATACTTTGAAAGGAAAGCAAAAAATAAAATGCAATTAGAGAGAAGCATGGGGGCAGGCACATTTAGATGTGGGTCAGGGATAGCTTCCCCTTGGAAGACACTTGGACTGAGGCTTTAGGAATGAGTAAGAGTGATGCATATGAAGAGTGGTAGAGGTACCAGCACACATGAAGGAATAGACTATACAGAGTTTGGCACATCAGAGGAATAGAACAAAGGCATACCCGTCTAGACGAAGTGGAGAGAGAGAGGAACAAGAGATTCTACTGAAGTAGGCTGAAGTCAGACAACACCTTATATGCCACATATTGATATATTTCATATAATTTAACTTCTAGAATAAGTTAAATATTTGTAAACTCATGAATTAGTCTCCTTTCCCTTCCTGTTTTCATTTAAGCACTCTTGGAAGTTCAAGATTCCTGGGCATCTTTCCTAAAAGCCTGTATTTCCCAATCTGTAACTCATTTGCCAAGGCCTCTCCTGGTTTCTTCATTCGATCTACCTCAAATTAGACCTGCTCTATTTCATCTCCTTTGAATTGTTGGGAAGAGTTAATTTGATGAAGTAATTTGTACTAAAATGAAAACAACTAACAATAATCCAATATGTTGTTTCAGGCACAGAATATTTCCATTTAGAGATGCTTTTGAAAGTGCTAATATAAAGAAATGAGAAATGTAAGATTTCAACAAACTGTCAAGAAATGAAGGTGTTATCATGACTCAGAAAAGTCTGACCTTATCAAATTGTATCTGTGGCCATCGTCTATCCATAAAGGTAAGTGTGTGACCAGTGACATTTCAGCAAAGTACATTTTAAGCAAAACACACTGTCTAAATAATACTTTTTCCAGAAAGAGGAATCAAATATATGTTTTAGGCCTAAGTTAGGAACATTTTTTAAATTTATTCTCTATGGCAAATATATTAAACTTTATAAAAAGTTAAATACTAAGGTATTTAAACTATTTAAAATTGCTCAGGGCACAGGATGCAATAAGGAAAAAAAATATTTCTCAATATGCATTGCCCCTAAAAGTTGCCTAGTGTGTGGTTAGGATAAGGAAAGATTATTAGGTTTCAACCCTCATGAGATCTCAAGAAATTTTAACAGGAATTCTTAGCAATATTAATATTTTTTAAGTAAATAGAAATTGAATAATGACTTACTTTATGATCTACTGAGGTAATAACTATCAGAGAGGAATTCCTTTGTTGTTCTAAAATCAAATATATTTATTTCTCTATCAATATTCTCCTGCCATTATGGACATGAATCCCATTTCTCTTTCCTTTTCAAATATTTTTCTTAGTCTTTTATCCCTGTACTCTGTTATTAATTTCTCCTTCTATATGGCCACCTCTGTCCTTCAGATCTCTTTCCAGAAAATTCCTCTGACTCCTTGTGTCTCTGACTCTGCAATCCAATCTGACTTAAATCTTCACCATTCCACTGAAACTGCTCTACTTAGATGCTCTCCTCCAGCAGAATGGATTCACGCACCTCCTATGTGCTGACTCTAGGCTCAAACATTTAACTGCTTCCCTGGAATCTACAACTCAATATTAAATAAATATTGCCAGCTTAAGATGTTAAAAAGAATCCTAAAACACAAACCAAAACAACAACAAAAAAATAGAACACAAAAAAAGTAGCCATAACTAGAATTTTAACAATTTTTTTGGAGATGTGATGGACACCAAAATTTACTGAATTACAGTTTGATGCACAGTTTCACTTGCATTGCAATATTAGTATATGCAGGTAAACATATTTAAGAATGTATTAATTCTAAAATAACAATATATCAAAAGCTCTGATTTATATTTTTTGTAACTTTGAAGTGTTTAAGTTTCTGTCCTCTATTTAAAAGTGAGATGAAGCTATTTCTGTGCACCTGAGTAAATATACATGTATAACTGCATGTATGTACAAAATCATCTAGAATGCATATGGACTTATATTAGCTACAGGGGTAATTAATTGGTTTGGAGGATTTGGGGTTATAAAACAATAGGAACTTTCTACTTGACTATTTGACCCAGATAGTCTTCCAACTAGAACAATAAAATTCCTACATATAATATTTACTACCTCAGATGATATTACTAGTGTACATACAATTCTCTTTAGCATTTGGCATATGACTGGTACCATTTAAACTTAGTCTACACAAAGAAAACAAAGGCCACTGACATTATAAAACAATATGCCCTTTGATAAAGAAGAGAATACAAGTGTATTTACCGTGAGGATGAGTTGAACAGGTACATTAGGATTGGTTATTGTAATACTGGTCATAAATCAGAGTTTAAATAATCATCATAAAAATACAGATTATTTGATAAACTTAATGCACATTCATACTCGTATTTTTTGTCAATATTCATAATTGTATACATATACAGAGGCAAACAATCATATTTATAAAAATGAAGAGCACACTATATGTGGTAGGCAGAATTCTAAGGTGACCTTCAAAGAGGCATGCTCTTGTATAACCCCTTCCATTGTCACTTGTTCCAGCCAATAGAATATGGCAAAAAGTGATGGTAAAAGTTACTCCCTTAATTAGTTATGTTATGTGACAAAGGTGACGGATAGTCACTGTCACGATTATGTGATATAAGACTCCATTTCTGCAGAGCGCAGCAGCAGAGTCTCCTGCTGACTTTGAAGGAGGCTGCCATGTTATGGCAGAGCTTGTGAGGGGGCCATGCAACAAGGAACTTCAGGGGCTCCTAGTTGCTGAGAATAGACCCTGGCTGACGACCAGTAAGTAATAAGGACCTCAGTCCTACAACGGCAAGAAACTGAATTCTAAAAACAACCCTTGAGCTTGAAAGAGGACCGTGATCTCCAGAGAGTGATATAGCCCAGTCAATGCTGTGATAGCAGTCTTATGAGACTCAGGGAAGAGAACTCAGTTTAGCTAGGCCCAAAATGAGATAATAAATGTGTATCATTTTGATTTGCTAAATTTGTGATAATTTATAACCAGCAAAAGAAAACTAATGCAGTATATATAAAATTTCTGCTCTGTTTTATTTTATTTTCAATTTTATTTCCCTATGTTATTATGTTTTTAAATAAGTTTCTAAATTGTAATAAAAATATACAACCATATAGAGATGTCATGGCCTACACACTGGAAATGTTCAATCTACATCCCAATTTTCAAGAAAGGAGAATGCCAAGAAGTATAGCTGCTATTGAACCACTGCTCTAATTTTCTACTCAAGTAAAGTGATGCTCAAGGTGATGTAACAAACCCTTCTACCCTAGATGTAGTGAGAAATGCTGGATGCTGAAGCTGGATTCAGAAAATAAAGAGGCACTCAAGATCGATGTACAAAACATTTACTGGATACCAAATGCTCCAAAGGATTTCACAAGAAGTTTAGTCTGTTATACAGACTACAGTAAAGCCTTTGACTGTGTGGATCATGAAAAACTATGGGCTGCTCTGAAAGAAATGGGTTTGCCTCAGCACTTGATCATCCTGTGGACAGGAAACCACTGTTAGGAAAGAATATGAGGAGACAGAATGGTTTCCTATAGGCAAAAGCGTCAGACAGGAGTGCATTTTATCTCACTACTTGCTCAGTCTCGAAGCAGATCATACAAAAACTGAGCTAGACTCAAAGGTAGGAGGAGTGAAACTGGAGGAAGAAATATCAGTAATTTAAGAAATACAGATGACACCATCTTACTGGCAGAATGTAGCAATGATTTGAAATGACTTCTGATAAAAGTTAAAGAAGAAAGTACAAAGGCAGGGCTGTATGTGAACATCAAGACATTAATCATAACCACAGAAAATGTAATGTACACTATGGTGACCATTCTTAATGATACAGTGTTACATATTTGAAAGTTAATAAAAGTGAAAAATTTTAAAGTTCTCATCACAGGAAAAAGTTTTTGAAACTGTAGCGATATGTTAACTAGACTGTGATCATTTCACAATATATGCAAATATAAAATCATTACGTTGTACATATGAAACTAATAATGTCGTGTCAATTATACCTCAATTAAAAATGTGATATATACATAAAATGGAATATTATTCAACCTTAAAAAAAGGATATTCTTCATTTTGTGACAATATGGATGAGACTTTAGAACATTATACTAAGTGAAGTAAGCCAGTCAGAGAAATACAAACATTGCATGATTCTACTTATATGAAATAGTCAAATTCATAGAATTAAAGTATGGAATGGTGGTTGTCAAGGGCTGGGTAAGAGAAAAATGTAGAGTTACTAATCAATGGGAGTAAAGTTTTAATTAAACATTTGTTAAGTTTAATGTATTTTTCCCTAAATCTATAATTTCAATTCTATAAATTTTAAAATTTCATTTATAGTCTCTTATTTCATAAATATAGCACTTAAAGCTTTGCGCATTTGTGTCACTATAATTTTAACATTTTGTAAATATTCTATAATTGCTATTTTGACTTATGTAACTTAATTTATTCATTAGATACTTTCTATTTTCACATTTGAAGGATTTGCTTGCAACAATTTTTATAATTTTTAGTTTTTTTGCATTGTAATGAGAAAGTAAGGCTCATACCATGCACAGTTGAGGAAATTCTATACATTTTCTGTATAGAATACTTTTAACCATTTTTGTAAACATTTTATCTATACTTCAAAAATGTGTATGCCATGTAGAACATAAAATTTAATGTATAAATGTTATTTTAAACCATATTATCTATACTTCTATGTCTTTTTGTGTAATAATTAATCAAATATTGCATCATTAATATTTTGTAAATTCTCTAACTTTATTTTATAATTTACATCTGTATAACATCATTATTCACTGAAAATTTCATGACTATAGTATCTTCTTGAGTTTTAATTACTACTATTTTAATTACTAATGTAATTAAACTCATTTGTGTTTTGTTACATTTTATAATTTTGCTCTTTATATTCTTTGTTAATATTCATAGGACTAGATCTATTTAAACTTTGTAATTTCCTGATTCATCATTTTGCATTTTTACATTTTTACCTATCTTTTTATGTGTGTAGTACAAACATCATAATTAGATGTTGCTGCTTGAATCAGGTTGGAGAATATGTTAATAAACAAGACTAATATATTTACATAAGACAGATAAACTTTGCCTTATTTTCCTTATCAAGTTCCATGCATTTTTAAAAATGACTTCTGGCTCTTTTTTGGTGCTATTTTTTCTTTCATATAAAAATAATTGTCTTATTGACTTTTCCTTTTGTTTGAAGGTATGTATTATTTGAGTAATTCCATGAATACATTACACTACACATCTGATATTAGAATATCACGCTTGCTCTATGTTCAAAATATATCCATTGCCTCCACTGTCACCACCCTGTTCTGAGCAGACTCCAACCTTTCCTGAATAATACCGGCCTATTAACCAATCACCCTGACTTGACCTTTTCTCAGCAGCCAAAATAATTCTTTCAAACGAAAGTCAGATCAAGTCACTTCCCTGTGTAAAATTTTCCAGTACTTCTCTTTTCAATCAGAGTCAATGTCAAAAACCTTATAGTGACACACATGGTCTCACATGATAGAGCTACACAGTTATCTTTGATTCATCTCTTACTAGCCACATCATTTATTCTATTCTAGCCACACAGGCCTCTTTGATGTGCCTTGAATATGAGAGACAAGTCCCAAACTTATATTCTTATATTGACTGCTCCCACTGTCCAGAACACTCTTTGCCCAGGGAGCTAACTCCCTCACTTCCTTCATCCTGGGCCCTGATCATTAGAGGTGCCACTGCTAGAGGAAGTCCAGATGGTTGAAAGAGACTTACTCCTGAAACCCAGGCAAGTAAGACTCTGGCCAGGCTCTCTACCTTCATGACTCCTCCCGCTAAGTTAATAAGCACCAAGTGAAAAGTGAGACCACTGGTGAAGGGAATAAATGTACAGAAAAGTACCCTCTAATATGCAGGTGAATCAAGATGGCTTACACCAGGGGTGGACAGAACAATGAGAAAACCTCTCTAGCAAATCAACCTCCATCATGAACACCAGGAAACTCTAGAGGAACCATTTCAAGGACAGAGAATTCTTTTTTCTTCCCCCTGCTGTTAAACATCTTCACCTGTGCCATGGAGAATACTAGGTGCCTTAAGGTTTTTGCCCACAGGGAAGGGTCAAGGAAAGCCCTTGGCATCTCCCCCACTGGGAGGGAGCTGATCCCCTCTTCCAGGCCTGCCCACCCTGGGAAGCTTTCTTCAGTGTCTACCCCCAGTCTTTTTCCTGAAAACCCAGTAAGGGACTATAATTGGGTGCAAACTCCCCTTTTATCTGTTTCTATACTCTCCTGTTAGCCCACATTCAAACTTCAGCAATTCGTTAAAACTTTTAGCTGTTATTTTCCACATGTCTTCCTCTTTGCTCTATCGAAGTTTAGCTAGTACTTGTGTCCTATTTCTTGAAGTTACTTTTCTTTCTTTCAATTTCAGATTAGTTGTTTGCCCTGCAACCTAACCTCTCTAAAGGTTTCAAGGAAAATTATTACCTTATAGATTATCTGGCTTTTTCTGTTGTCAGGGTGAGAGCAATGCTCTTTCCAGATCTCTACCAGCTGGGCTGACCAGAATTTCCATTGGCTTTTTATTTTATGTAAGAAAATTATGTTCTATGGTATAATTCTTGAAGCCTCACTGTAAGACAAAATATCACATCCTTTAGTGTTAAGTAGGTCTGACTTTCTTCATTTTTATGCAAATTTATAAAAAAGATAACATGAGTCCACTTTTCAATATTAATGTCACTTTCTTTTGAGTGTGAGAGAGTGGACTTCTGCATAGATTTTCCCAGTTAAAAAAAAAAATTCTGGTTAGTCGCTAAAGTAAATTGTGAATTTTTCCATTTTGGGCCAATCACTTCTTATTGTTTATTCTATTCTAGTCCGTTGATTTTCCTCTTTTCCAGCACAGAAACATTTTTATTCCCCAGTTTTATTCCCTAAGCAGACCAGAGTTCTCGTCAAGCTAAAATGGAGGCTGACCTTGGGGCATCTTAATATTCCAGAGATGGACTAAGCTGAGGCTTGTATCTGCACTCAATTGCAAACTGGAGAAGCTGCTATATAGTCTCAAAATTGTTTTAATCTTTCTCAGACATGTTATTCTTCAATAAACCATCCCAAATGCACTGAATTTTACAAGATATGCAGCAGTCATCATTCACTATGTGTCTTGGGCTTAAAAATACAGAAAAGAAAAAAAGAATTACTTTAAAAAAACCAGTAACTTATTCAAATTACAAACTGAAAATGGCCTGTTTGAAAAACTCATCTTTTTCTTTCAGTATCTAGATTCCTTATATGCAAACTGTTCTATGTAGCTGGAATAGACTCATAAGAGTATCACCTTCATGCAATTATTCTTAGGATCATAAAGCTATCACCTTAGTTAGTGATAGCAATAGAGGGTTATTAATATACACTTATTTGCATTTATTAAGCTGAATTTTGAAAGGCAATTTCAGCATACTTTACAATATAAGACTCAAATCAATAAACTTATTCTCTTCTAACCTATTGGATGTATACTAAATTCATATATATATTTCCGGAGGTAAATAAATGCATACACATTGAAGAATAGGGGAACTTATAGCTCTACATTATAGGAGAAAAAGCATTTTAACATTCATTCTAGCTTTGTTTGTGTAGTCCTAGGTCATTTATCTGAAAAGACTCAGATAATTCCATATGGCAAAGGTTCCTAAACCTATATACATGAGCCCCTGAAACAATCTCTGATTATTTAACTCTTACAAACAAGTTACAGAAGATTATGACTTATAAAACATATTTATGTGAGAAATGAGTCTACATTTCAAAGACTTATAAACTCCCTTTAAAAAAAATAAAATGTTGACAGGTGTATCTCAATAAGATAAAGGTGTGCATGTGGAATAGTTATAATGGTTTGCTTCTCATAAAACTATGTTCCGGTACTCTTGAAATTTCGTTCAACCCTGTTAGTGTTTGTTCAAGATTCAAGCAAGATCATGTTACAGGGAGAGTTATTCTAAACTTTTTGATATTGAATTTTATGCTCCTGCTTTGTAAGCTGGCACACTGCTAAAATGGCTTTCAATTCCATGGCTTCTATTCAGGTCCTCTTTCTTTTCTTTCTACAGTGTTCATAGTAAGGAAAAAATGTAAAATCTGTTCGATTTTCAAGGATAATCTAGGTAAAGTTCTTGTTACAGGATACTACTATAGTCATATCTTTTTCTACTTTATTTTTCTGAAAGCAGTTGTCCTCATCCATATATTCCACATAATCGACATAGAAAAGATAATTCTGTTCAAAAAGTGACAACAAAGAAAAAAATGAGTTCTCAATATAAGGGTTCTGCATATGTAATGAAAAAAAAAACATTTAATTGAATGTGCGCTCTGGTGAAAACTTGAGGAAAGTAGTAAGTTTCTGAAAGCTGTCTTTGGTTGTGACACTTCAAGATTATTAATGCATTAATGTCCCAGATAATGAGGCCATGTGAGAGTTTAGAGTATGGCATCATGTTGAAAAGAATAGTGAACCACTGTAAGCTTGCTTGGAGTGGACTGCAATTGCAGAGGTGCTATAAAGAGAAAAGGAAGGCAGCTGCTCTGTTGCCAAGATGTCACAATGTGGGACAGTAGCTCTGCTCTCGGGGGCAGTGCTGTGATCAAATAATTCCAGACGGGCAAAAGTTGAACACTGGTCCAAGTCATCCTCATTAGTCCTTTATACGTGCTCAGCCTTACTTTACAGTCTCACCCCTGAAGCCTACCCAGCCAGATTTGATTTGATCTATTTCCTCATTTTCAACATTTGGGATTATTGACTTTGAGACATACCATATCATAATTTGAAGAAACCAAGAAAAAGCCTAATGCAAAATTATACTAGGACTTGAAATAAATTAATTTTGCTTCAAATTGAATGTATGTGATTATGTACATATATATATGTACATACATTTCAATATATGTACAGCATACATACTACATACATATATAACATATAGCATTATAGAGTATAAATATATTTTTACTATATATACAACAGTTTATATGTTTACTATATTTAAACAGTTTATTCTCATATACATTACACAGTTCTATCTCTCCACCTAGTTATCTAAGGTATTCTGTCAAACCAATTTTACAAACCATCCAGTACCTAATATTTTTTTGAATACATGGTACTTTCTATATGTGGTGCTCTTTGAGATAATGGTTATTGCCTTTCCACTTGGGTTTATTCAAACCATTTGCTATGCTAATGTGTATTATCTGACATATAGGATAACAGATGATCTAACAGAAATAATTACTAACTTACAGAAGAATGAGAATTTTACCATTACCACAGAGTAGACAATATATAACCTTGTTACATCCAAAATATCAGATCATAATTAATGTACTTGAAGAACAAATATGCCATGTAATTGTAGAGAGAAACACATTAAGTTTCTGAAGAGAAAACATCAAGTTCTCTTAAAAAGCAAAATGTAAACCTTGTGGATTTATTTAGTTTTAAATGTCTCCATTTAAGTTTTGCAATTCACCAATCACTCATTGTGAGGTCACAGTGATTAATGTTTTGTCCTTGCTCTCATAGAGTATTCAGTCTGATGGGGAAAAGCTGGCATTAAAACATAATTACAATTCAATTTCAAAAGCAATACAGAAAAGGGTCAGAGAGAATGCATTTACTAACTCTGAGGTTGTCAAGAAAAAGTTTACAGAAGGAATATACTTGTGCTGAGAGGGTGAAAGGGGATTTGGAAGACACCAGTCAGAAAAAAACAGAAAAGATAATTATAAATAAACACATTGAGGTTTGAAAGAGCAAGGGCTTGACTATTCAAAATCCCGGTAGTTCACATGACTGAAGTAGAGAGTAGATAGAGGAAGTGGAGGAACTTGTTAAAACCTTCAGTAACAATAAATCACAGTAATGATATCAGGCATCCTTGTTAATGATTCTAAAGTTTATAAACTTTTGTTTTATGTTGTTTGATGTGGCTTTCAGTTAAGTACTCCACACAAAATAAGGAAATGGCTCTTTCTTCTTAAATCGCTATTTTTTTTCTTTAGAAATGTTATCAAATTCTTCTTAAGCATCTATC
This sequence comes from Eidolon dupreanum, assembly GCA_028627145.1. NCBI lineage: Eukaryota > Metazoa > Chordata > Mammalia > Chiroptera > Pteropodidae > Eidolon > Eidolon dupreanum. The sequence goes on from CM053501.1 coordinate 31,416,401, forward strand.
AAGATGATCATGTAAATTTTCTCCTTATTCTTCTATTGTGAACTATATTAATACATATATAAAGATTATTGAGATAATCCTTATTACATTCCTAAGATATATTAATTCATAATTTATTATTTCAAAGTTATATATGCAAATATTTTTTAGACCTTTTCATCAATGTTCATAAAATTTATTTAAACTTTTTCACTTTTCCACCTAATATTGTCTGATCCCAGAAAAAAGAGTAACAGCCAATTTGGAAGCAGATACCCCAACCCCAGAGGCTCCAACAGGTACCATGTGGGTCAGAAAAGCTCCCACATAAGACCTCTCTAAATTTCTCACAAAATCATAGGCAAAATAAAATGGTTGTTTAAGGCCTTTAAGTATTGGGTTGATGTTATATAACAATAAATAGCTGAGCACCAATTCACTTCTCTAAAGCTTTATGTTCTTGACAAATCAGGGACTTACCTCAGGTTTGTGCAGTCCCTCAGCATCAGTCCACAGTCCATCCTGCACTGCTGTCATCATATAGAATCAACTGACTCTATTGTTTCTATTGTTGTCTGGGGGCAAGAATTTTTTTTTTTACTAGCATTTAAATTTTTCCTTGTTGTTGGTGTTTTCTGTTTTCATCTCTATTCTGAGTTATTACTGAAATATCAACTTACTATTTTAACTACATTTTCAAATTAATATATAGAAAATATTATATGGAAAAAATAAAGTATAAAGTACTTACAACTTGCTTGCTTCCTTAACTTCTATCCCCAAATAAGAAATTCCTTTGTTGTTGTTGTTGCTTGGTCACAAGGAGTTTCTGTCTTTGTTTTTAATGAGTGAAGTAAGGAGGACAGATACAGTCCTAAGGAAGCCAAAAGAAGTGAATGGGTGACTTAAGAAAATGAAGATTACTATCTAACTACTTATCTTATCCCCTCCTCCCCCAATTTACTTACAGTTATTATTTTTCTTAGAAACGATTCAACTCTGTATCTACTTCTTTGGTCTAAGTTAGTTTTGACCATAGTCCACAAATTTAGAATTACAAGTATGCTGCTGGTTTACTTCTTAATAGGTTATATCACTTAAATTTGTCCCTTTGCCCTAAGACTTACTTAGATCAGTATATATATTTATTTTTGTTTCTATTCATTTAAACAATTTTGACCAAGGTTTTTAATGTCCAAAACATTACATCTTAAATTAGTTACTTTGGCTATAAATTCCGCTTGCAGATGCTGTATTTGGAGTTGAGCCCAATCTCCCTCCCACTGCAAAATCCCATAGCAGTGGTCTCTATACCTACTGTGATAGTCCTGAATAAAGTTGGCTTTGCCATCTTTAGCAAGTTTCATAAATACAAAACATTGTATCAGGACAGGTGAACCTTTAAAACAAAATATAAATCAGCTTTTTGTTTTTGTTTTTGAGCTTTGATGTCTAACACATTCCAACCATACCTAAGGGATATTTTGAGAAGACAAATGTGAGCTTTCAAAATGTTTAATCCTAGAATTAAATTTTTTTTCACCTTTCCTGTGACTAGCATTGTGATATTTGAAATGTAATGAAATACAACAGATAAGTATTGATAAATTTATAAGTGGTTTTCCTCTACTAATGTTAATATTAAAGTGAGTAATATTGTTAAAGAAAAAATTGACCTATGTTTGTAAAGACAGTAAGGAAAACTTTTTTCAAAAGGCTACTACAATCGAGTTTTGCAATAGCAAGGAGAGAATGGGCTCAACTACAAATACAAGAGGGGATTCATAGGCAAGGAACAGAGTGGGAGTTAGTGGGCAGAAAATTAATAAGAGAAAACATCAGGATCAGAGGGGATTCTGGCTAAATCCACCTATCAGGATTCTTGCTGAGGGCAGGCCAAGGTGATTGGATATCACCAGGGGAATGGTAACAGATGAAAAATTTGATCAGGCATCAGGATGATCAGATATCAGGCATAAAGATTCTTGTTAAAATGACTTAGCTAGATTCTTGATCTACCTGCTCATGCAGGCCCAACAAATTGGGCCTAGAGGGTTTAGAGGAACCTGATTAAAGTATGGCCAAGGACAGTCTTTGTCAATATGTGCCACAAATACTTTATCTACTGAAAAGAAAAATATATATTTTCATGAGATAATTCACCTTCTAATATAATCATTACCATATAAAGATTTTTGAGAAGGTTTTTCCACAAAGCAATTAATGTTAATTTGAAATAGGATTTCTTTTTGGAAGCTGGTTATGCAGGATGTGGAGTCTTTAAGTCCTCACTACACGAATGTGGCCCACAGACCAACAGCATTGTATCACTTGGGGCTGCTTATTAAAAATTTGAATCTTACACTCTACTCCAGACCTACTGCACTGGAATCCAATTAAATATATATATATAATTTATATATATATATATATATGTGTGTGTGTGTGTGTGTGTGTGTGTGTATTATATATATATATATATATATAATTTCTCCCCTCCAGGTGGCTCCTATACACATCTAAGTTCAAAAAGAAACACATTAAGAAACTAGTGAAGAAAATATGGAAAAATACTGAGTTCTTACACATGAATAACGGTTTACCTATGACCTTCATACTTAAAAGTCAGTTTTCTGCATATAAAAGCCTTTTATTCTCTTAAGTATGTTACTCCATGTTCTACTTAGTATAGGTTTGCTATTAGTCTGATAATAATTTACTTTTCTTTTTTTACTTTTGCTATCAAGTTACTCTGTTTTCTATGTGTAAATGTGGATATATTAAAAAATTATGCCACCACCACACCTGCCATCTGACCCCTCTAATATACTTTGAGAAATATTATTTTCATATATATTTTTGTATATTTCCTGGTCCAAAAGCTTATTGTAACCCTTTTGTATATGGTTTTAACAATGAAGCTTAAATATTTTATAAACCATTACTTTATATCTAAGTAAGCTATTATTACCAGAATTACTAAGATACTTCACATTTTTCAATCTTCCCTATTAAGGAAATAGTCTTACATTGTAGGTCTTTTTTATATACTGTTCCCATGGATAACATCCTCACTCTTTCTATATGACTCATATAGGTATACCCAGACAAATATTTGGTACATTTTTGCAATAAAATTCCTATAAATAATTTATCCAAATTATATTATGTTCCTTAGTATTAGAATGAGTAATTTAATACATTTAATAATGACCAACTTCCAGGAATTATTTTGAATTTATATCTGAATTAAATAATGTATAAATTAGATATGACGTAACTTGTGTACAAATTATCATTTTACTGGGTTTTTCATATTTGAAAAGAATTGAGAATTATGTATATGTGGCATTTCTTAGTAGAGTATAATCTGATGTCAGTAGTACAGTATAATAACAGAAATAATGTCATATTTAAGCATATTTAACAAATCCAATCTTCCTATCTCTCACTCCACTAGGTAAATAGATCACAGTATAAAAGTACAACCTCCAAGTTGACATTAGACATACATTAACTAAATATTTGACAGGAAAATTTCCTATTTTGCAGAATAGCTTTATTTTCTGATAATGTAAGTTATTGAATTCCTTCAACCAATTTGTTTCCACATTAAATTATTTTGTACATTGTAGTGGATACATAATATTTTCTGTCCTAAATCTACCCACTTTCAAAAAATATGTTTCAAATTGAACCCAAGATAAAGCAGTCCCTCTGTGGAGGTAAAATGAAAAGATTCAAGAGCATTTGGAAACTGTATCTCCCAAGTTGTCAAAGTCTCAGATGCCATCACTGGCCCCTCCCTGTTTTTCTTAGCCAGGGTGAGATTATTATTAAGTACAATACATCCTGTAAATGTACTGAAAAAGAGAAAAGGTTAAGACTCATGGGTATATAGTTTGGATGCTTATTAGTGGATATTATACATTGTGTATTAACTTTGCCAAAACAAACAAGTCAACAAACACATGCAATTCATTAGCTCCTAGATCCAAAATACAAGAAAGCAGTGGGGCTGCTTCAGGAAATGGAAAGCTGTCAGGACTTTCTCTGCCTCTCATCTATGTGCTGTTTTTATTTTCTCTCTCTATAGATGCCTACCTCTTCCCCCTTCCCCACCCACCAGCAGAGAACTTCATTGGGAACTCTGCATTTACATTTCTAGAGTGTCATCCTCACTGGAAGAAATGAAATCCACACACTCTCACTAATGTCATCTGGAAACAAGAGAGAAATGGCCCAGAGTGATCCAATTAGATCCTGAATCAGGGTGACAAGGCATCACGGTTGCTGGAGTCTGTATCACAGTCAATGGAGCTTGTAAAGGTTTGTGATCCAGGTCGGAAATACACAGCCACCTCCATGAAAATGACACAGGGTCATTGTTTCAGGCTGAGCTGTATCCCCGCCAACATTTATATGTTGAAGATGTAACACCCGGTGCCTCAGAATGTGACTATATGCACAAACAGGGTTTTTAAAGAGGTAATTAAGTTAAAATGCTATTATCAGGGTAGGTCCTAATCCAATATGACTTTTTAAAAGTGGAAACCAGGGTAGATACATATACATGTACAGAGAGAAGACCATGTGAAGACAAAGAGAAAAGACAGTCAGGAGAGAAGCCTCAGAAGGAACCAGTCTCCCAACACCCAGATTTTGGATTTCTAGTCTCCAGAGCTATGAGGAAATAAATTTCTGTTAATAAACAAGCCAATTTATGGGACTTTGTAAGATTTGTTGCTCTTGATGCCATTTGATTTGCTAAGGAGCCCTAGCAAATTAAGTCATTCAAAAAAGAGAACCTACTTCTACTACAACAAACCCAACTACTTTTATGATAAGAACTATAAGTGTTTATCCCAATAGATACCCATCATAAGACTATTCAACTAATAGATGTCTGGGTGAAGGTATAAGTGATTATAAGAACCTTTCTTTGATCTTATATCTAAGAAATCGTAGCATTGGACTCACTACATTGCATGACCCAGTTGTCTTTCACTACTGTCCATGCATTTACATGGCATGTATTTTCTGTTTGATTTTACTCATAAAACACTTAATATGTTTAATAGAACATTTTGATAATTTAGAACAAAAAAAAATGACATGTTCTAGTCATCATACCTCAGGATAAGTTTAGCGAGTCAGTTTGGATCTAAGGAATGTTTCCAGAAGTTTCTCCTCACACCATTTTACCCTTTTCTTCTACTTTGGTCATGATATTCAATGTCAGTTTCTCTTCAATCTAATAAAAAAATATATGTACATGTATAAATTATATGAATGGAGAGCAAATATAAAGTATATTTTAAAGATATCATTTTTATTTAACCAAGGCCAAAGTATCACGTGATTAGTAGAAAAGTTTAAATCACATTAGAATAAAAGAAAATGCACACTATATATTTTGCTTAGTATTTCAAGGGAGATATATCGCTTAATAAAAATTTATCTCACAGGTATATAAAATAATTTTCTTTCTTTTGGTGTTATAATGAATGTATTTGGATGAGTATTAAAAGTTCCCCAAGGAAAAAGATTTCTACATCATTTTCTTTTCCCAGATGAGCTGAAAACAATGATCTTTGTGTGGGGAAAAAATATCAAACTCTGTATATAAATAGGGAAAATAAGGTTTTCCTCCTATTGACTGCACAATATCTAAAATCCCATATAGACAATGGATCTATGAAAAAGAAACAATTCAAATGGCATCAAGAGCAACAAATCTTTCTTGCAAACATTTTTAGAATTTTAATGAAATTAATTTCATAAAGAAGTTATTTATGCTAAGTCTGTTAAACTTTGTTCTGTTACAATGAGGTATAATTCGGGGACAATTGAGTATAAATAAAGATCTTTTGTTTCACAGAAAAATAAGAATTACTTTTTCTCTCAAAAGTCTTCTCTGTGTTCATTCATATATATATATGTGTGTGTGTGTGTGTGTGTGTGTGTGTGTGTGTATGTATGTATGTGTATATATATAATTGGTGCTATATTTATATTCTAATGAACTCACAAAAGCAATTATCGGTATTTGAAATCATATTTCTCTACTCGGACACACAAACATGTATACAATTATTTATCATATATATTTGAGAGGCATATAGAGTCTAATTCATAAAAGATCAATCAAGCACCGTTAATTTTCCTTATGAATTTAATAAGAGAATACAAATTTGTATATTATGCTCGCTGTGCTGTAATTTTAAATAATGAAGTTACTTTTATTGTTCCAAGATAGCACATTGGGGGAAAAAATACTTATTGTTATTTCCGATATACTAAGTATCAGGGGAAATTAGTAGTTGCATTTCATCTGATAGAAGCCATCCCCTCTGCCTTTTTTAAAAAATTAGACTTAAACATGGCACAAATTCAGGCTGAGGGATTTTATTTTGAAAGACAGAAAGCACCTAAGGAAAATTATTGATCAGAACTTAGAGACAAAGTAGAAAAGCAGCTTTGTGTCATCGTTTTAAAAGGCCGTTGACTATTAGTGTCTACTTTAGTCTGTCTCTAGACAGGAAAGGCAATCCAAATTAAATCAGAACTTTAAGCTCCAATTTTATCTGTTTGTGTAGATAAAACCTCAAAGTTTTATCATGCCAAATATACCATCTTAAGCAATTGGTTTCCTTATCATCTTTCAACATTTTATCATGTGACAGACCAAGAAACAACACTGATTTCCCTAGGAGAGTTTAAGTCACATGTGGTATCTTTTAGAAGGCTTTCCTCACAGGAATAGTGATCATAATATGAAACCTTTCACCTTTAATAACATTTTAAACATTATTTACTTGCACGCAAATTAAAGTTCTAGAAGGAATACGTCAAAGTGACTTCCAGCCTGATAGTTGAATTCCTTCCCAAGGCCTGAGGAGAAATCTTCTGACCTGAGACACACTCTCCACTTTGTTTATAGCACTTGGACAGGAGTCTGACCACCCCTGGGAAACTACAAAGTACAACAGTTTATGTAAACTTTTCCACAAGGGACTAATTAATGGGGACTTACTGAAGGAAATCCCCTGGGAAAGTTTAAGAAGCTTGAAAACAGTGAGGCACAGCTACCTTATTCCATGCACTTTCCCTGTTTCGTCCATAAAATGTCTTCATAACAGAAAATGTGATCCTTTTATTGCATTTTTGTGGTCATGGTAAATGTTTCAAGTTTACTGGCAGTTAGCAAGATCTAGTCTCTCTATTCACATATTCCTCCAAATCCAGGAAACCCATTTTAAGTGTTCCTGAGAACTTCACCAAATGCTACTCTGCTGTCATGACACTAGAGGGGAGCCTGAATCTGGGACTTTGCCAGCTGCTAACAGGGATTTAGGAATCTAGACACATCTCGGCTCATGGGAAATTTTATTGGAGCCCATTTCATTTGGCTTGGGTTAGGAAGGGCAGCAAACCCACAATATTCACTGTGTGGCTGATGACTCATGGGAAACATTTTCATTAGAAAGTAGAGTTTGCTGACTTAGTTTCTAGTTAATTTAATGCTAATGTATACTCTCTTCCATTTTTCTAAAAAAAATATAAAAGGAAACAGTTATCTCTTCTGTACATATATATTCCTATAATGGAGGGTAGAATAGTCAGGGGGGCTCAATTAAATAAAAATAATTTTGAGCTAATTTTTAATCATGGGTCCTCTATACTCTGAAGACATTAGGCAATTTTTTAACCTTCTATACTTCAGTTTACTCTATAAAATATGGGTTAAAATTGTACCGACCTCATACATTTGTTTTGGAATATGATATGGTATGTAATTTATTTAGAATAGTTTCTGGCACATATTAAAAACTCAAAAATGTTATTAGGATTTGCAGTAGATACTCTGCAAATTTACATAGTCCAACACAACTCACATAGGGAAGTTTGGATAATATTTTTATGAGACCTTTGGCATCTACCTTTTTTTACCGTGTAACTAAAAGAGTGGCCACATTTTGTTCCCCCACCACCAAATGTCATAGGGGAGAAAATTAATAGTCATTTCTGATATTCTTACACAAGATATCAGTAATTAATGGAAAATAATTCCTTTATAATTTCAGGATGTATTGGGGTGCTGTAGGTAAAAAAAAATCTAAGTCC
>CM053501.1:31425006-31515705 GCA_028627145.1 Eidolon dupreanum
TTAGACTACATAAGGTAGAGAAAGAAGGGATCAGCTCGTAGTGAACTATAAACACTAGAGACATATCTCAGCACAATAGAGAAAGGTATGGCAGAAATGATTAGTTCTTCCCTCCTGAGGGAGTACCAAACCTGTAATCTTGGAAGTTCAAACAGAGTAACTGTGAAGTCTGGAGGAAGAACGTTTGATAGGTAGAAAGGCCTATCTGGACACGTTAGCTGTGGTAAAGACTGGAAATTTCATAAGTTACCCTTCTGTCCAGGAATCTGCTGAGCATGGTTCACCATCTCATCACATACATTAATAGTAAGATTATCTAGTTGTTATTACATAAGAGAAATTCCTTATCTTTTATAATTTTAGTTATATTAATATCCAGGGGAAAGTACTCTGTCTTCAGCTTATATGATACCATAAACAACTTTTTTCAGTTAATTTAATTTTTTACCCACCACTCATCCATATATTTAAATTAATTGGGTTATGGAAGAATTTCAAATCATTCTAGGATAGTTTTATTTATTTCTAATTAAAATATGTCATCCATCACACACATGGTTTCCCTTTCGGTAGTAATTCATTAACTGAACTCTCAGTATAATTTCATAATCTTCTAATTAGTTTTGAATTACTAAAGTACTTTCATTGCACTTCTTAAAATTTAGTCTAGTTTATTTTAATAATCAAAACTCAAAATTTTAAATAAATCTTTCTTTATATCTACTTCATTCCATAGACTGTGGCTTTCTTGATTTGACATGCTAGGGAAGAAGTTTTTGAGAATAAAGAGAAAATATAGATATGTCCTTACATGGCTGAAAGTTGTTACACTCTATCATTCTCCAACACCAATCCCTATTTGGTTTGGCTGTTTCAAAAATGCTAGTCCTCAGACTGTGGAATTCATGGAGATGCCATGATATATCTCACTAATGGATAGATCATTCTGGATGAGTTTACTTTAGTAATGATATTTTTTCACAAGTTTAGCCACTATTTAGGGCTATTCTCCAGTCAGTGATATTATACTATATTCCGCTGATATATATTGTTCTTTGTATCCCAAATTATAGCCATGCATCCCATATTATAGCCATCCCTCAAGACTGTTGTCTCAAAGTTGAGCAGAAATGTATGTGTACATGTTTGCAATCCATATTTTTTTAAACTTTGGGGAACTTATTATTGTTACTTGTATTTCAGCAGCATAATCACTGAACTAGTATATGAAAGAGCAATACCTCTGCCTTATATGGGATCCCAGAGTTTAAAAGTGATTCTTCTGGTATCTAACTCCCTTGGCTTTAAAAAGGGATAGCATTACCTCTTCTCTTATGTGGAAAACAATTCACTTCTTCATGACAGCATTATTCTTCTAAAGGCCCCCTTAACCACTTAAACCAAGTAGGTGTAAATGAGAGTTGGCAGAGCTGGTGCTCATTCTGCTTATCAAACCTGTGGAGAGGACCTTGCTACAGCTGCTGGCAGGTTTCTGAACTTAAACTGAAAGTTCTTTGTAACTTTTGTTACATGACATCATGCCATACACACACACACACACACACACACACACACACACACACACACACACACACACACGAATCTTTCAGCAGCTCTACCATCTTTCCTAATGCCTGACCAGTTACAACTCAGGATGCACCAGCAATAATTTCAGACTTCTACGATTTCTGGCCAAGACGAGCCTTATTGTCTACTCTGAGGACATAGGCTACATCGAAGCACAAGAAAAACTGACACGTATCACAGTTATTAGATGAGCAATTAAATGTTAAGAAAAACATTGACACTTCATAATTTTGCCTGCAATTTCATGTTTTGTACACAAATAGAACATATTATTAAGAAATACTTCATGACTTACTGAGATCTGGAGCTCTAAAACACATTTTTCCTATATAATTATTGAGAAACTTTTCTGAAATCTAAGAATAAAAATATCTAATCTAAGCAAAAATAAAAAATTTCCAATACTTATATTTTTAGTTATGTCTGAAACATTCTTAGCCATCTACTTAGGATTTTTTAATTATCAGCCAACCTTCCCTGCAATTCACACATTAATTTTAAAAATGCTTATTTCGAACTACTTTAATTTCATCACATGATTATCTATCCTTTATATTGTCTTGCCCAACATTTGACAGAATTCAACATGTTTGTGTTATAAAAATGCTTAACAAATTGGGAAAAGGAACGTACCCCAACATAATGAAGGCCATATATGACAAGCCCATGGTTAACACTGTACTCAACAGTAATGTTTAAAAGCTTTTTCTTCAAAATCAGGGACAAAATAAGGGTACCCATCTCATTGCTCCTATTCAACATAGTACTGGAATTTCTAACCAGGTTAATAAGGCAGGAAAAAAAAATAAAAAGCATCTAAATTAGACAGTAAATTGTCTTTGTTTTCAGATATTATCTTAACAATGAAAAATCCCAAAGACTCCACTAAAAAAAAATCATTAGAAGCAATCAACAAATTTAGTAAACTTGCAAGGTACATGATCAACATTCAGAGATTAGTTGTGTTTCTGTATACTAACAAAATATTTGAAAAAGAAATAGAAGCATTCTTATTCTCAATAGCATCTGAAACAATGAATACTTAAGGAATAAATTAAATCCAAGAGGTGAAAGTTTTGTATAATGATAACTAAAATATAATGAAAGAAATGGAATGAGACACAAATATAAAGATATCCCTGTGTTCATGGATTGGAAATATTTAAATTAGCCATACAACCCAAGCATCTATAGATTCAATGCATTCCGTATCAAAATTCCAATAAAAGATAATTCCAAAATTTGTATGGAACCACAAAAAACCTGATTAGCCAAACTAATCCTGGAAATAACCAAACAAATGAACCAACCTGGAAGCATCACACTTCCTGATTTCAAAATGTATACAAAGATTTAGTAAACAAAACAGTATGGTACTTGAAAAAAAGACACACACCAATGGACCATAATTGAGAGCCAAGAAATAAACCTTAGCATATACAATAAACTAATATTTGACAAAGAAGCCAAGAGCACTCAATGAGAATAGCATAGTCTCTTCAATAAATGGTTTTGAAAAAATTGGATAACTACAAGCAAAAGAATGAAATCAAATCCCTGTCTTATACAACTTATCACAAAAATTAACTCAAAATGGATTAGAGACTTATAAAAATGTGCTCATCACTAATTGTCCAGGAAATGCAAATTAATAGCACAATGAGATATCACTTTTACCTGTTAGAATAGCTCTCCTCAAAAAGATAAGAGATAAAAAATATTAATGAAGATGTGGAGAAAAAGGAACTTCTGTGCACTGTTGGTGGGAATATAAATTGGTAAAAACGCTATGGTAAATGGTGTGGAGATTTCTCAAAAACTAAAAATTGAACTGTCATATGATCCAGCAATTCCACTGGTGGATATTTACCCAAAGAAATGAAAACACTATCTTGAAAAGATATTTGTACCCCATGTCAATTGCTGTATTATTCATAATAGTTAAGATATGGAAACAATCTAATTGCCCACAGATAGATGAATGGGTAAAGAAGATATGGATATTATGCTAAGCAAAATAAGTCAGATAAAGACATATACTGTATGATCTCACTTATATGTACATTCTCAAAAAGCTGGCCTCATACTAACAGAGAGTATAATGGTATTTACCAGGGATTGGTGGGTAAAAGGAATAAAGAAATATTGGTCAAAGGTTACAAACTTCCAATTACAAGATAAATAAGTTCTAGGTATCCAATGCATAGCCAAGTTATTATAGTTAACAACACAGTATTTTATACTTGAAAGTTGCTAAGAGTAGATTTTAAATGCTCCCATCAGACAAAAGAAATGGTAATTATGTGACATAATGGAGGTGTTAGCTAATACTATAATCATGGTAATCATATTGCAACATATGTGTATCAAAAGATTATATATCTTAAACTTATACGATATTATATGTCAATTATAGCTCAATGAAGCTGGAAAATAGAGGTATACAATGAGATATACATTGTGACAATAATATTAAATGTGGATAGGATAAGTTAGAGTTTTTGTGTGTGATTGGACTAAAGTTATCAGCTTAACACAGACTGTTATAATTTATGCAAGCCCTAAGATACCACTATAAAAAATATTATGTTATATAATGAAATAAGAGAAAGGAATCAAATCATATTGATACAAAAAAATAAAACACAAAGAAAGAGTACTATAGGAAAAGAGAAACAAAGAACTTGAGGCTAAGAGAAAACAAATTGTAATATTGAATTTTTTCCTATTGATAATTACTTTAAAAATAACTGGGTTAAACTATCAAAAGAAATAATAACTGAATGGATTTAAAAAGATAAGATAAAATTATATGCTGTCTGAAAGAAACATAATGTTAGATTTAAGGACACAAAAGTCTGAAAGGGATGAAAGAATATTCCACACAAATGGTAACCAAAATAGAGCAGGGGTAGCTCTAATTATATCAGACAAAATAGACTTTAACTAAAAAACTATCACAAGAGACAAAGATCTTATATAATGATAAAAAGGATCAATCCATTAGGAAGACATTACAATTATAAATATATTTACACTTAAATCAGAGCATCTAAGTACATAAAGCAAATGACAGAACTAAAGGGAAAATAGACAACAATGTAACAGTGAAATGTTTCAATACCCCAATTATTATAATGAATAGACCATCTGGAAGTAAAATCAATAAAGAAAGTGACTTAAACATCACTATATACCTAATGGATCTAAAAGAAATATACAGAACATTTTGCCCAACAGCAGAACACACATTATTCTCAAGCACATATGAAACTTTGTCCAAAATAGATCACATCACATCATAAAACAAGTCTTAATAAATTTAAGATTGAAATCATATCAAATGTCTTTTCTGACCAAAATGGAAGGGTTTGAACAACCATTTGGTCAAAAAACCAAAAAGGGAGTAAAAATAATGTCATAAATCAAAAGAAACACAAATACCAAAATTTATGGTAGGCAGTAAAAATATATTGAGAAGTCTAATGCAGTAAATATATTTTTTTAAAAAAAAATCTCAAACACACTAATTTTATATCTCAAAAAAGCTTGAAAAATAAACTAAGCCCAAAGTTAGCAGATAAATTAAAAAAAAAACCTAAAGCAGAAATAAACAAATATCAAAGACACTGAATGCTAGGTTTTTAAAAGATAAAAATTGACAAACCCTTAACCAGACTAAGAAGAAAAATAAAAGGAGACATTACGACTGATATTATAGAAATAGATTGTAACACCACTGTGAATAATTATATGTCAATAAAATAGATAACCTAAAAGATATGTATAAATTCCTAAAATTTACAACCCACCAATATTGAATCAGGATTAAAGTTTGATCAAATTTATAAGAAGTATGGAAATTGAATCAATAATCAAAAAATTCCCAATGAAGATATTCTAGTAGCAGTGGCCTTCATGGGTAAATCTACCAAACATTTGAAGAAAAGTCGATACACAACATGGATGGACCTAGAGGATATTATGCTAAGTGAAATAAGACAAAGACAAATAGCATATAGTTTCACTTATATGTGTGTGGTATCTAAGGAACAAAATATACAAAACAAAAACAGACTAGGATATAGAAAACAAACTGGCGACTGATAAATGAGAGGGAGGTTGGTGGGGCTGGGTGAAAAAGGAAAGGATTAAGAAGTGCAAATTGGTAGTTGCAAAATAGTTATAAGCATGTAAAGTAATAGCATATGGAATATCATCACTATTATCATAACTATAATGCCAAGTGGATACTAGACTAATTGGGGGGAATCACTGTGTAAATGATAGAAATATCTAACCACTATGCTGTACACATGAAACTAAAAAAATAATGAGTGTCAATTCTAATTGAAAAAAATAGAATTAAAAAAAAAAGAATGAATGCCAATCCTCAAACTCATTCATAAAATTGAAGAGGAGGGAACACTTTCAAATTAATTTGATGTCAGCATTACCTTGATACCAAAGCCAGGAAAAGCCAGGATACCACAAGAAAACTATAGGCCGATATCCCAGATGAATGTAAATGTAAAAATTCTCGATGATATACTTGAAAAACAAATTCCAATATTAAAACTATCATAAATGGGTTTTATCCCTGGTATGCAAGAATGGTTCAACTTACAACAATAACAAAAATCAACAAAGGTGATATACCACATTAACACAATGATCATAAAAACCACACAACTGTCTCAATGAATGCAGAAAAAGCATTTGACAAAATTCAACACCCTTTCATGATAAAAACTCAACAAAATAAGTATAGAAGGAAAACTTCAATACGATAAAAGCAATATATGAAAAGCCCATAACTAACATAACTTAGAAGTGCAAAACTGAAAGTTTTTCCTCTAAGGTAGAAGGAAAGCAAGGTTGCCTTCTCTTTGCCCTTCTATTCAGCATAGTATTGAAAATCTTACCCAGAGCAATTAGCAAGAAAAAGAAATAAAAATCATCCAAATCAGAAAGAAAAAAGTAAAATTGTCCCTGTTTGCAGATATCATGGTTTTATGTGGAGTAAACTCTAAAGGCATCATTTAAAAGTTAGAACTAGTAAATAAGTTCAGTAAAGTTGTAGGATACTAAATCAACATACAAAAATCACTTTCATTTCTGTACACTAACAATGAGCTATCTTATGATGAAATTAGGGGAAAAATTCCCATTTACAATAACACCAAAGATACAAAATTCTTAGAAATAAACTTAATGAGGTGAAAGATTTATATAGTATAAACTATGAAACAGGGAAGAAATTAATAAAGACCCAAATGAAAAGACACCCTGTGATCATGGATTGGTAGAATATTGTTAAATGTTCATATTACCCAGAAAAATCTACAGGTTCAATATAATCTCTATAAAAATTCCCAAGGTATATTTTAGAGAAGAATTACAAAATTTACAAAAGACCACAAACAGCCACATTAATCTTGAGATAAAAGAACAAAGCTAAAGACATCATATTTCTTGATTCCAAAATATATTATAATCCTATAGTTATCAAAACAGTATGGTAGTGGCATAAAAACATATACGCCAATGTTTCAGCATAGAAATCCCAGAAATAAATTCTCACATAGATAGTCCACTGATAGTCAACAACATTACTAACAATTCACATTAGGTAAAGGATATTCTCTTTAGCAAATTATGTCACGAAAAATGATATCCACATGTAAAAGAATGAAATTGGACCCTTATCTTACACCATATTGTAAAATCAACTCAAAATAGGTTAAAGACTTACACTAAGGACCTGAAAATGTAAAATCACTATAAGAAAACACAGGGGAAAAGCTTCATGACTTTGGTCTTGACCATGATTTCTCATATTGACAATAAAAGCATAGGCAACAAAAGCAAAATTAGACAAATGGGTCTATCAAATTAAAAAGCTTCTATACAGCAAAAGAAACAATGTAAAAATGCAACCTACGAGAAGATCATAATATAGGAAAGGCACATGAGAACTACACAAATTGACTAAATATGAAAATGGGTTGTACTCAGAGCCAACTGCAAGCTGCTAGACACGAGAACCTGGCCGATCAGCATAAGACTAGACCACAGGAAGCCTACAGAAAGATTCTAACAACTATTTCCCCATGCCTTTAATGCTACATACCCATATTCTGAAAACAAACAAACAAACAAACAAAAAAACATATAAATGCAATTCCTCAAACACTCAAGGTCTAAGTTTCTGGCTTTGAAAGGAGACCATGTCTCTGTCTGTGGAACATTATTCCTTTGCTAATAAACTTTCCTTTGTCTCTAACTCTGGTTCACTCTTGAATTCTTTCCTGAGCAGAGCCAAGGGCCCTCTCTCAGTAGGCATAGGGCTTGAGACCCCACTCGGGGGAATTTGCCCCATCCTCCATCACTTGAAAATATTTTAAAACCATATATCTGATAAGAAGTTAATCTCAAAAATGTATAAGTAACTTGTAAGCTCAATACCAAAAAACCCTAAAAATCCAACTTTAAAAAGGGCTAAGGACTTGAGGACATATCTCCAAAGATGACATGCAAATGCCCAACCTAAATGTGGACAATGGTTAACATCACTAATCAGGAACGTGCAAATTGAAACCACAATGACATATTCCTTTACACATGTTAGGATGGATATTATCCTTTAAAAAGCAGAGAGAGAGAGAGAGAAAGAATAAGTGTTGGTTAAGATGTGGAGAAATTAGAATCCTTTCACAGTGTTGATGGGTATGCGAAGTGGTGTAACCACTACAGAAAAGTTTCCTCAAAAAATTAAAAAGAACTACCATAAGATCCAGGAATACCACTTCTGGCTATTTATCCAAAATAACTGAAATTAGGATCTCGAAGAGCTATTAGCATGCCCATGTTCACTGCGGCACTATTTGCAATAGCCAAGATGTGGAAACAACTAAGTGACCAAAATAGATAAATGGATCAAGAAAATGTGGTATATACAGAAACAAAATATAATTCAACCTTTAAAAAAAAAAAAGTTTTTTTTCCAGCTGATTATTTGAAGAGAATAGTAAAATAAACTCTTTGCAAACTAAATTAAAAAATGAGGAAGTAAATGCAAATACAAAATTGAAAATGAGACCTTAAAAGCCCTCCCTGGCACAGCAGCCACAACTGGAAAGGAACTCAAAAGCGAAGCTTCTCCCTGAGGAGTAAAAGGTTTGACACCCACCTCAGGCACCCCAACAATTAATACTTGTACCTGAGATACAAGCCTCCAAAACATGCAGCTTTGAAAACCAATGAAGCTCATATCAAGGAGACCCTGGCTCTGGTGGCCAAGTGGGTTGTTTTCGTTGGTCCCATTAGATTATAACATTGGAGAGACTGTTCTTGGCAGAGTATCACTCAGGCACTGCACATACAGCAGACTGAAATAAATCACTAGTTTAGTCTACAGCCATGCTACCCTGAACAAGCCTGAACCCATCTGATCTTGGAAGCTAAGCAGGATTGAGCCTAGTTAGTACTTGGATGGGAGAGCACCTAGGAAGACCAGGTGCTGTAGGCATAAAAAATAAAACAAATAAAAAATAAAGATTATAAACTGACAAGGTCCTTGTAATCTGTGAGGTCAACCAAGGGTTGCCTCATCTAAAAAAAAAAAAAAACAAAAACACAAAAACAACAACAACAACAAAAACAGTTAATCACTAGTCTTTCTGTGAAAGACAGCTATTCACCCAGAAGCTTTGGTCTGAAGGGCAGGCTTCTGGTTTGGCCACTTCTAGGGATCTAGGGAGATATTTTCATGGAACAGAGGCTGGCAGGTGCCATTTCTGTGGTCTCCCTATGCATCACTCCAGTTATCTGGTATCTCCTAGAAAGGAGCTTATATAACCTTGCCTGACACCCCAATTTTTTGAAGTTGATAACAGTAGCAGTGAACTAGAAGACAGCAGAATGAACCTCACCAAATGAGTGTAATGAAAAAAAAAGTGAAAAAAGTGAAGATAGCTTAAAGATTTGAGACAGCATCAAGCAACCAACATTTGTACTATAGAGGTCTCAGAAGAAGAAAAAGGGGCAGAGAACTTATTCAAAGAAATAATGGCTGAAAACTTCCCTAATCTGAAGAAAAAGACACTCACATTCGGGAAGCCCAAAAAGTTTTAAATAAAATGAATCCAAAGAGATCCACAACAAGTCACATTATAATTTAAGTGTCAGAAGTTAAAGACAGGAAAATGCGAACCAATACCACAATGAGATATTGCTTCACAACTATCAGAATGGCAAATGAATGAATGAACGAATATATCCAGTATTGGTGAAGATGTAGAGAAAAGGGAACCCCTGTGCATTGTTATGGGAATGTAAATAGGTGCAGCCACTATAGAAAACTGTATAAAGTTTTCCCAAAAAATCAAAATAGAACTAACATTTGATCCTGCTGTTCCATTTGTGGGTATTTATCTGAAGAAAATCAACATACTAACTCAAAGAGATGTATGTACCCACATGTTTATTGCAGCACTATTATAATACCCAAGATATGGAAACAACCTAAGTGTCTATCAATGCAGGAATAGAAACAACTTAAGTGTTTATCAATGGAGAAATAAAGAATGGGATACACATACACATACACACACCCACACACCCACCCACATGGAATATTATTCAGCCTTGAGACAGAAGGAAAACTACCATTTGTGAGAAGACGGATGGACCTTGAGGGCATTATGTTAAGTGAAATAAGTCTACAGAGATATATGAATGCTATGTGATCTCACTTATATTTGGAGTCTAAAAACAAAAACCAAACCACACCAAAACAAAACAAAACAAAAAAACCCTGAGCTCACAGATCCAGAAAACAGATTGGTGGAGGTCAAAAGGTACAAACTGTCAGTTACACAATACCTAAGTCATGGGGATATTATGTAAGTATGAAGACTATAGTTAATACTATATTGCATAAGTTATAAGAGTAGATCATAAAAGTTCTCGCAAGAAAAGAAACCGTACTACATATGGTGACAGGTGTTAACTAGACTTGTTGTGGTCATTTCAATAGTGCATGTAAGTATCAAACAATTATGTTGTGTGTCTGAAACTAATATATTATTATATATCAATTAGTACAATACAGACTTGGTGTAAAATAGTCATGAATTATAATTTCTGGTCTCCCAAATACTAGCTGAATTACAAAGAACAAATTAAACTCTCTAAACCCAAATCAGTCTTTAGATGGTTGAATAAAATAGCATATATGTATTTGTAATAAATTACATAAAAACACTGAATTAATGATAGCTGTCATTTTTATTATACCTCTAATTTATCAATAGCATAGCTGTTATTTTAATGCTTTTACAAACAAGGAGGATTATAATATAGAGCAATGTAACTGTTGCTAATTTTCTTAAAAGTTTATCAATTATAAGAGAAAAAACAGAATTATCTTCATTTATAACATTCCAATAGCCAAAGAATTTAAATAAATTTACCATGGTCTGAAAGCTGAGCATTCTGGCTCCATTTGCCATATGTCATTCTTTAAGTGTAGTATTTAAAAATTATTGAATATAACATTTCAAAATTCTCTAAGACTATAAGTAAAATTTGCAATTTTAATCAATGCATTGAGCAATAAATTTTAGTCATAAATACAAGTTTATTGGTTTTCGATAACTTAAGAAATGAAGAAGTTTAAAGATTTACCAAAATTTAGAAAAGGAATTCATATTAGCAATGAAAACATGCCAATAACTGACTCCTTTTCACTCTTCAAATTGTAATTGAAAGATGAGAACATTAAAATTTAGAAAAAAAAACAAATTTATGAAGGGTCTATTTTACCAAAGTGCCAATATGTATAGGTAAATACTCTCCTGAGACAATTATAAATAATGAAACCACATGCATTCTTAGGTGTCAAATGTCAGCAACAAAAAGTTCATAAGGACTGGTCTTTTTTTAAACCACATTAAGTTGAGAAGAAATGGTCCAGTTTTCTTTGAATGTCATTTTTGTTCAAAGGTTACCTCTCATTGATATAATTTGAAGAGTATTGTGAAAACTGATATCCCTAAGTTCCAATTATGTTCTGCAAATTAGAATTCAATCCGATGTTATGCCAGATAGTCTGTGCCTAGAATGTGCCCAGAAATCTTGAAAATGAAGACAAATTTCATAAATCGTAAGAAGCATCTGTTTCAAAAACAAAAGTTTATACTTCTGGAGCTAAATATGCCCCAAAAGAGAGTTCCACAAGAAGGAGGACTTTAAATTTAATTGATAACTAATGCAATATACTAAAAAAAAATAGAAATGAATGTTTCAAAGCACACTTCAAGTTCTTCAATGTTACATCTTAATAAATTGCTTTAATTTTGTTCAATTTTTCTACCTTGGCACAGTAAATTGATCTTATTAGCTCAAAGCCCATCTTTGAGCCTAGTATTTTAATTAATGACTCCAGAGAGCTGAGTAGGAAAACAAAACAACAATAAAATTGATTACTTTAAATAGACTAAATTTGATCACTTTTAGTTACATTAGTTTTTTTTTTGTTGTTGTTGTTGTTGTTTTTTCAATTTGAGCCTAGAGAAAAAGGGAATATATTTTACTTCTTGAAATTGATAATCTAGCCTAGGACAAAAAGATGTACAGATAATAAGATATCATAGCATATTTCTGCCTATGGGAACAGATGGAAATCTTTACATTCTAATTTATAAAGTCCCCCAACACTCAGCTGTTTTAATCAAAACACAGGTTACCTAATGAAGATGATGGGGTTGTCAAGTATGAAAGTTAAAAAATTTCAGAATCACATATGTATTCATATATCATGTTTCACTATGGTATCATTCCCTTACACTTACATATTTTTAAATCAAAAGCACAATAGTTTATTTAAATCTAATTCTCAAGTCAGCAGTTAGGACTGGTCTCAGCTGGAGTCGCTCATGTACCTGTTGTCAGAAGCAGGTTGACAGAGGGCAAAGCATTCCAGATTCACAGTGATGCCTAGATTTACAGTGGCACATTATCACTTCCACCACATCCTATATATCAAAGAAAACCACAAGTTCAGGACAGATTTAAGAGATAGAGAAATAGACTCCAACTCTCAATAAGAGTATCTATAAATTCATTGGCAAGAAACATGAATACAATGAGAGGAATAATCAGGGTCATTTTTCCAAACAGCATATGACAGTTTACAAATTGGGGAAAACAAAAACCCCACAAGATAAAAATAAAAATTTCAAGCAGTATAGAACATTAATAAACACTCAACTTTCCTTGTTATCACAATCTAAGCATATGCTCTATGCTTAAGCATCATTCCAAAAATTTTTATGAACATAAATATATTTGTGTCAATTCTGGTTCTGGGTAACATGGAGTAAGCATACTCCATCTGGTCTCTTCCAATTAATTTAACTATAAAACCTGGACAGAATATATGGAAGATAAATTTGACCACTACAGAAGGAAACAGTAGCAGACAGATGAGGGAAGAATATCAAACTGGAAGAAGCATCACTGAATATGTAATGAATTTACCATGGTCCCCCTCACCCACCCACCATCACCACATCCCCCAGCCAGAACTCGATGCAGCCTGAAACCTGGATGTGGGTAGTGTGGCAACTACAGAGCTCCAGTGGAGACAGTCTTAGAACAAGAAACAGAACTCTGTCCTCAGGAGAGTATGGAAATCTACTTTTTTCCTTTTCTCTGTGTTACTTCCCAATTCACCACCGATCTCCACAGGGTCAATGGCAGTGTCCGCTAAGGGAAACTGCAGGAGCCAAACCCTGAGGAGTGGAAACTTTCCTCTCCCTACAGTGGAACTGCAGTTATAAGGTTGAGCCATTCCCACTGTCTTGTTTTTCTTGCCTTCCATTCTCCACTCAACACTAGAAATGGATGCAATCATGCAAGTGTACAGCAGAGAAAGTTTATTAGTGCTGCAAGTTTTTGGCTGAATGATAGATGAGGGTAATCTCACAAAATAGGAAAGTACTGGGAAGACTCTGGAGTGAAGGAAGCTCAGAAAAGAGACATACTGAAGTTGTTTATAAACTCCTAGACTCACCCACTACCTGAATATGCATAGATTTGTTCTTAATTAGCATTATATTAAAATCTTTGAGAATTGAACAGATGAATAGACAATTATCCAAGATTCAAAATGATCAGTTGGGTGGTACACATCTGGGATCAATCCAAAGAATACTGTAAAGTTTTGAAAAAGTAAACTAATGATAAAACCAGAGTCCACAGAAGGTGTGTTTGAACTTGGGGCCTGACCTTGTGTTGAATGCCTACTAACAGAAAAATATTATTAACATTATCCATAGGACTTAGCTATGACACAGTTTCAAAATGTAATACTAAAAATGACCAGGTTACAAATATTTGGCATACAAAAAAAAAATTCCACTCACATCAAAAATGACAAAGATAAGCTATTACATTATAAAGACTTTAAAAGTGACTGTTATAAAAATGCTCAGAAGTGATTGTGCATCTTCTTTTAAAAATAGAAAAATAAAAAGGGCTAGTAAAGAAACAGAAGACTAAAAAAATGAAACTGTTAGAACTAAAAATTTCAATAATAAAAGTAAAAATCTCACTAGATGATTTCAGTAGCAGAATGGAGATGACAGAAAAAAAGTCAATGAGCTCTTTAAGACAGGTTAGTAGGAAATATTTAATCTAAATAAGAGAAAAAAGACTGAAAAAAAATGAACACAAAGCTTCAGGGATTGTTAAAAATTAATAAGTACTCTAAAGTTCATGTTATTGGTGTTCCAAAAGGCAGTTAAGAAAGAATGTGGTGCTGAAAATTATTTGAAGAGATAGTGTAAGAAAACTTCTCAAATTTAGCGAAAGACAAAATCTAAAAATCTAAGGATCTCAATAAAGCCAGAATGGAATAAGCCCAATAGATCTTTGTCCAGACGCATCATAAACTGCAGAAAACTAAACACAAAGAAACAACAGTGGAAATAGCCAGAAAACTGCTATATTAACTACAGGAAACAATTCAACCGACTATAGTTCTCTCATCAAAAATGGAGCCAGAATGAAGTGGCACTTTATATTTTTTAAATAAAAATTATATACATATCCTTAAGGTGTATGACATATTATATATAAAATGATTACTAAAATCAAGATAATATATCGGCTCCTCAGTTACCATTTTCTATGATGAGCACATCTGAAATCTACTCTCTGCCTATTTCCAGTGCTCAATACAGTATTAAGTATAATCATTATGCCTACATATTAGATCTCTGGACTTATTTATCCTATATAACTGCAACTTTGTGCCATTTAACTAACATCTACCCATTTCTCCATCCCCAGAACCTGGGAACCACCATTCTACTCTTTGCTTCTATAGGTTCAGTTTTATTTTTTAATATTCCACATATGAATAAAATCGTACAATACTTGTTGTTGCAAATGGCAGGATTTCCTTCCTACTCACTGCTAAATAATATTCCATTATATTTACGTGTGTGTGTGTGTGTGTGTGTGTGTGTGTAAAAGTGCTCAGGGAAATATCTGTCAACCCAGAATTCTGCATCAGTGAAAATATCTTTAAGTATTCTAGGTAAAATGACAACATTCTCTGAAGGAAGAAAACTAAAAAAGTCATAGCCAACAAGTGGAATCTAAAATAATTTCCAAAGAAAATTATTAATAAAGAAAATGATATCGGAAGGAAACTTGAAAATTAAGCATGAAGGAAAAGTGAGAGAAATTATAAATAAAACATAATTACATAGACTATTCTCTGAATTCTTCAAAATAAGTTTGATATTTGAAACAAAATTAAAACATTGTTTAATGGGATTTTCAATGTGTATAGATATAGTACCTAAGACAACTATAGCACTAAGGAACAAGGGTGAAAAAGTCCCTATGATGGCAACATTTCTACATTCTAATTCAAGAAGAGATCGACAGTACATAAACTATGAAGGGTTATTTATGTCTTTTATAAACCCTAGAGTAATGACTAAAAACTATATAAAGAGACATTAAAATCATAATATCCAAATTAAAATAGAGTGCTAAATTTTTTACAAACCTATTAAAAAGTGGTTCTATTTCTCTGGAAATAGAACAAAGAAGAGAATGAACAGAACAACAACGGTAAACCTAAATCCACATAATAATCATCTTAAAGTAAAAAAAAAATCTAAAAATAGTAATTAAATGACAGATTTTATCAAAATATACTAAAAAACATGATAGAACTACATACTATCAACAAAAAACTTATTACAACTATAATGATATTGGTAGGTTAAAAGTAAAAAGATGGGAAAAGATCTACCATAACACCATTTTAGAGTAAGTAAAAGTGGCTGTATTAATATAAGACAAAGTAAACTTCAGAGCAAAGAAAACACCAGAGATAAAAGAAATGTTTTGTTTCTAATTTACTATAAATAACTTTAATATTATCATTGCATCTATATTTTAGTTTATAGTTTACCAAATATTTCACCAGTTATTGTTAAGTACATATTTCTCATAATTCTTACCAATTATTTCTAAGATCTTTAGACAACAATGCTATTAAACTATTATTCTAAATTATTGTCTCAGTATTCAACACAGATGATTGCAAAAGAAATAAATTCATCTTCTATTATAGAATAACATAAAAGGTTAGCAGTCTAATTCTAACATAAAAATGAATAGAACTGTAATTAATAAAAAATAGAACTAGTAATTAAAAATGTGAAACTTTTGAAAAAATAGTAACAATTATGTAAAGGAAAAAAATGTATTCTTCTTAGATCATGCTGAATCCATGAATTGCACTGAAACATTATTAATTTATTAATGCTTAGATCAGGCACAATCCCAGATCTAGAATTTAACCATGACATGATATAGGACACCAATCAGGAACAATAATTCTGTACACAAAACATATACTTGCCAAAGCTATTCTCACATAAAGGTTAAATATTCAAGGGTGTATAATAGGTAAGGCATATTCCCATATTATCTTTAGTTAAGCTGGGAAAATGGCACATTTTAAATTTCAGTATGTATATAACATACAAATTTAAAAGTTTTATTTCATCCATAAAACAAATCCCCCAAAATATTCATTTCAACAACACTCAGTCAGAAAGTAATTTAATATGCAAAACAGATAACCCTGGTTAAAATTGGTCTTTTAATCCACACACCATACTAGTGCCTTCAACTGGTATACTTTTGCATAAGTAAATTATATTTCAGAACTGATTTCTGCTGCAATTAGCAAGACAAATTAAGTTGTTCAGTAATATGAACAGATGGCAGATATATTACACACCAAATTGTTAAATATATCTAATTAGTTTCTTACTCAGTAGTAAATATTCCTGTATGTTATCTAATGAATAAGATTAATGTAAATATGACTTTACAAAGACTTTTATATTATAAAGATGTTTAAACTATACTTAACTGTAAGCCACATAAAATGTATATAACTTTGTATCTAAAATTATTTTAATTTTGTAGGTTATACAAATTTCATGTTTGTTGTTAGGTGGCAGACATTTGAAAAAGCAACAGAAGCACAAAGTTAGATGGATACATGACATATTTAAATAACAACAAGACGATGGCCTTGTCTGTGTCTGTGGAGGAAGGGTGCTGGAAAGTCAATGCGGGAATAATTTGGGCCACAACAACAGAGTCCGAAATGCCAGGATAAAGAACAAGGACTTACTATATACACATTCATAAAAATGAGCCTATTAATCTTTCAGAAGTAGAAAGAAAAGCATGCCTTATGATATCCAATTGCTCGAGGTAGTTATCTACTCAATTACTTTATTTTACCCTTGTGTGTTTTTGAAGATCACACAAGTTAAAAAAGATAAAATCTGATTTGTTTCTGGTCAAAAATTCATTTTTAAAAAAATTTATAATTTATAATTTAGAAAGTAACTATGATGAGAAAAGTTTATTAAAGTTTTAGTAAATGAAGAGAAGTTAAAAAACATTTAAAAAATACAAAAATGTATAAATCCATTTTTCCTTATATTAGTTGTTGTATTCATCAGATTCAAGCATTATGTATTTTCCTGCATATTCAACTGAGTCAATATCCAGTATAGATTTGTTTAATTTTCTAATTCACTAAATCTAAGTATTTTAGTTAAGTATGGAATATGTTTATATGAACAACTAATTAGGTAGAAAATATTAAAATAGTGGTAAAATTTTTCTTCAATATATCTCTAAAAGTCATTAAAATATATTTTAATATCTTTAAATATTTTAATTGTTAGTTACAAAATGTTTTAGAATACATTAAAATAAAAAAAACTAAAAAAATTTGCATGTTGATTCAAATTTTAAGTAAAATATTGCAAATAAAGTTTCTCTGTTCATTCCATTGTCCTCTCCCCTTTCTCTGCTGAATTTAATACATCTTCTTCTTATGCATGTTTTAAAGAAATCTGCAGCATATTATGGATATGTAAATATTAGTGTCTTATTTTTCAGTCATAAATTGTCACATTTAAATTTTGTAATTTCCTTTCTTTCACAGCACACTGAGATGCCAACTGCTGTCAAGTGTTTAGTTTTATTAATATATTGGATCACTCTTCTGTGATATTTATATATTTTTAATTATTACATACATGAAATATACAACTTATTCCTTTATTGTGTGCACTCAAAGTCTATTGTGATAGGACTTGAAATCTCACATAATTTCTCAATAGAAAAAATTGTTCTTTATAATTATACTTTTCTGGTTGGCATAACCCTTTCAGAAAATGATGAAACTAAGTAACTTTAATAAAGGTAATGCATTTATCGGAATTTCATATACCTTTATTCAGCAAAATAAATAGATATCTTATCCACACAACACAGATAGTTTTGTCCTATTAAATGCAAGATGAATCAGAATATTTAATCTAATTCTAGGTACTCAGGTCTAATTTGTCCTAAGGTCAATATTCTCATTCATGTCTTATCTGTAGCCACATCCCCTCAATTACTCAAGAGAAGGAATCCTACATTGTAGCTTATTCACCTAGTTTTCCATATCTCTAACCCTACTTTGCAAGGGATGCCAAAGCAGCATAGGATCCACAAGAGGAAGGATATGATTAAATAATCATGTAAGTCCCAACTGACACAGGCTTGAGAATCAGAGTACTTTCCCTGCTAGTGAATGATTTTCATATTTTCACATTGCATTAGCATTCAATATTCGAAGAGGAAACCTCACAATTTCCAGAGCAATGATGGTCTTTGAAATACAAAAATAACTTAAATATGAAACAATTTGTAGTGAATGATTCTATAAGATTGGTTTCAAATGAAATTCTTATTGCTACCAAATGCTGCTGGATTCACTTTGTGTGCATATTAGTCAAGGTTCTCCAGAGAAATAAATAGGAGAGATCGATAGATATTAGTTATAGATATATAGACACATGTGAGTCAAAGAAAAATTGCACTGGATGGAGGTAAACAGCCAAGACATTGTATTCAAGACTCTTACAATAGTGGCGAGAGGTAAAACTCAACTCCCCTGAAACAAAACGCAGGAGAGATTTTTAGCGCTGGGCTGAGCTGGTAGAAAAGTACTTGGAGAAAGTCTAAGGGGAAGTTGGCTACTGTGATTAGACTATACGTTTGCTAATTGTTGCTAACTGAAATGAGGCTTCCACCTTCTCTGACTGTGATATAAACATTATCTTTCTTGATGATTACCTTTCAAAGGAATGGCTCCCAGTCCTTGAGAAAGGCATTTCAGGGTTGTAAAACTGACAAAAGCCTGGGAGAAGATTTACATCTCTCAGCGGCAGAAAAAGAATTTACAATTCCAGGTTTCCTGAAGTAAACGTGGAGGTCGGGGGCCTACAGTCAGGAAGAAGCCTGTCTAAATTTTAGCAAAGCTGACAGGAGCATAGGGCTGTCTTGGTCAGTCGAAATTAAGGGATGTGTCAAGCTGGCATAGGCGAGTGAGATGACACAAACATTTGCAGTTATTTATATAAGCATTGTGCTGAATTTGAGAGTAAAATTCTCCATTTTATGAGTCTTCTAGTACACATTTCCAGTTATACACCCAAAATTACTGGCAGATACCACTATGTAAAATGAGGATGATCAATATAAGATTGTCCTTGGAATTAAAATTTTCCTTTCGTTATTTCAGTATCTGGAATAATTGGGTGACTGAGCATCTCAGCTCTAGATCCCAGAACTGGAAATAAGTTTATTAAAGCAAAAAAAAAAAATAAGCAACCAAGTAGCAATCATGAAATAACATTCTCTATATGTCTAAATGTAGTTGGCCAATACATTTGCTTAAAGGCTTAAAATGTTTATTATTTTGACCCTGACCTTCTTCAAATATAATATTGGTACTTTTTATTGATGTAATGGGTTACAAAAATGAAATTAAACCACATGTAACTAAATTAGAATGTACCTGCTAGTTAGTTTCTGGAATTTACTTATAGGATATATTTTAAGAAAGATAAAGAAGCTGATGTTTATAGAAGCATTGTGGCATAACAACAAAATAAATAAGTAATTGGAAATTACTAAACACATTATTCTCATTGTGAATACCGATTCCATGGAATATTATATAGATACTAGAAATTATAAATATGAACACTGTGTATGTATTTGGGAAAGTGTATAATATGTGAAAATATAAAGTATACCAGTTGTACTTAAAGCATAAGTAAACCTGTTTAAAAATTAGAAATACAGATGTGTTCAGGTTGCAGATGATTGTAATCTTTTATGAAGAATTTAAAAATATTTGAAAGATCTTTTGTGTCATCACAAATGGTATCAATGCAGAGTACTTCTGAATAAACCCTAAATGTCTTTAACTTTTCATTAAAAAAATGTTTTTTAAAATTTAAAAACAGTTTAATGGCATTTTCTTACACAGGTGGGAGATGTTGAACTATTAGGATAGAAGCAATGAGCCAAGAAACACTGAAAGCCCTTTACTTTCTGGGCATTTGAGTATTACAAAAAGGTCTTTAATTCAATGAAATTTTCCTTATATTTATTACCGCTCACTACTTTGAGAAAAGCATCTTGCTGGGCACATAACAATCTGGAAGAGAAAAACTAAGTCTAGGCACTCTGTGCTATGCCAAAGCTTCAGTTTTTGCAATGCAGTGTTCTTGGTTAATGCTGCAGCATGGATCTTTCAAAAGTAATTCCAAAAAATATAAAGCAGTATATTTTCTCATAATTACTGCAGAAAGGATGAGGTATAAACATACAACTTTCCTCTGTAGAATGTGGAAAGTCCTGAAATCTAGATTTCTGTAACATATTAGATCATTAAGAAAAAGCATTGATAATACATGGGGGAAAGTAAAGATAAAAATAAGCATCACTTTAAGATTTTAAGAAAATTGATTGACTTTATTAATCCAAAGCAAAGGGATGGGAGAATAACGGTAGATGATGGCTTGTAATATATGACTATAATGAAAAGCATAAGTTTGAGTCAACAAAATATCTACTAATAAAAAAGGATTTGCTAAACTCAGAAAAGACATCCAAAATTATTTTCTGTCAGTTAAAAAGATAAAAGAAAATAAACATATCTTCAAGAAAAAAAATTAGCAGGAAATCTCTTCATAGAAAAGAAGTTGAAACAACACTCCACTCCGATTTTATAAATCTCTGTATTCGAAGGCTTTTCATCAAAACTTGGGAAAATACGATTTTTATACCATTTCATTTTATATTGTTTCATTTCTTTTATATTAGATAAAATAAAATTTCTCAAAACTTTAATGACATCTTAAAGGAAAAACTTAGACTTCAAATGTTATTTTATCCTGTATTTTCTGACTACTTATTAAAAAGTAGATTTTGTTATTTTATAAAGATAGCAAATAATGCAATAACCACTGCCTCAAAGAAAATAAATTTGAAACAAGTTAAATGAATTCAGAGGTGCAAACAGAAATAAAGTTTAGTAAGTAAAAGTATCTGGAATTCCTCGTTTTTCTTCCTGTTTCTCTATTTTTTCATCTGCACATTTAGAGTTGCCTGAACTTCTGGGTGTAAGTTTTTTCCATATCAGGTGGAAAAATTAGGACCTTCATAGTAGTCAGCAGGAAATAAGGCACATAAACTATTCTCTTCTTATAATCTAATTCTGGTTAGTAGGCAGATGAAAGGTAGCCCTCCATCATCCTTACCTTTCTTGAAGCTTCATTATGGGTGAGTAATACTTCTCCATTCCTTGGTTTAGGGCTTAGCCAAATAATTTTCTTTGGCCAGTGGATGGAGTGGAAATAACTGTCAATTCCAATCCTAGGTCTTAGAGGCCTAGCAAAGGTCATTTTATCTCTGCCACGCTCCAGCTAGCCCACTGATTAAAGGACGAGAAGCACCTGAAGCAGGGCAGCTGCCTCACATACTTGCAATGAAAAACAAGTCTACATCAGCTGCTGCAACTTCCAGCATAATTGTCCAGCTGCACTCAACTTACATCACCAGAATCTCAGAGGACTCTAGATGATGAGAATGAAATATTACTATTTTAAGCTACTAGATTCTGGGTGGTTTGTTATTTAACATTTTTGGAAGATAAGCTAACTGAAATATAGAGTAAGCCATAATACAGTAAAAAGATCACCAATCTTTGTGTCAAAAGATGCAAATTGAAATGCCAGATTTGCCACTTACTAATTATATTAATTTAGCAGGCAATTAAACTGAGGCAGATTCCATGTTTCAATGAAAACAACAACATTTATAACACTAGTTTAAAAGTCCTTTATCATATCTAGATCCCTTTTTATAATAACCTTGTTCAAGGATTGACTAGTTATTTCCAAACCCGTGGGAGACCCAAACTCAAGCTGATGTCTGGTGTTAACACTCTTATTGTCTGCCACGGGCACATTGCGTCTCCTGCTCCCTGAATCCTCTCCTGAAGGTAATTGACATCAGTGATTGACCAATGATTGTCAGTGATTGACATCAATCTTATCTCTTTCAGGAACCAGACTCATCTGTTTATTTGATTGCTTCTGCATGTTTCAGAGTCATCCCCAAATTTGAATTTCACCATGGCAGGTGTGACTAACTGGGAGTTTTAACTTCTCTAGTGATGATGCCAGTGAACCCCTTTGGATAATTTTTCTTTTCAAGAAAAGCCTATCTCCACATGCATGTAAACTGTACAATGTTCTACAAAATATGTTATTGCTATAATAGAAAAGAAAAAATAAAAATATATCCATCAGATTGAAATTGCAAGTCCAGTGATTCAATGTTGTTTAGAAATCTCCATCTCCACTGCCTTTGGAGCTGGCCAGATTCCACTAGAAATGCTTCATTACATCCTGACTGCTACAATTCAAGTGGAACATACAAAATGAAACTCAGAGTACAAAAATAAGAGTACTAAGGAAACTCAAAATGGGGTAATAGTAAATGACTAGGAGTGTAAGACAGTCATTTTTAAGTATTTAAAGTAAGTTTGAAAGAAGGTAGATTTATTCAGTTGAGGCTGAAAGGTAACCCTAGACTATTTATAGAGATTACAAGGAGATAAGTTTAGGCTCTATATCAAGGAGTACTTTCTAAAAGTTGTACCTTTTAGAAAATGGCTCACTATGCCCTAAGGGAAAGAGATATCTCTATCTAACAGATCTAGGAGTACCACAATAGATTTTTGTTGGACTGTTTTGAGTATCTGTACAGTATTTTACAAAGTAATCTAAGTAGGCAGTTGCATACTAAGAACCAATGTAAGTAGTTTAGTACATAGTTTCTTCAATCCAGTCCAGGCAAAGCATTTATGTTAACTGAATGCTCTTACAGGCATATGAGTTAGGTGTGAGGATGGACAGAGCAGTGTGAAAAAATGTACAACAGTGATCTAAACTATTTCCATGTTCTTTATTTTGTGACTAATTTCATCTCAAGTCCCTAACCCATAGGCTACAAATGAATTTAAAAATCAAAACTTGCCTTTTAAAGTTATATCAGTTATCTTTTCATTTAGATTGGTTTATTTCAGCTTTGTATGGCTATTCATTAAATTCAAGGTGACATTCTACTTAAGTATCGATTTTCTTGTCACAAATGTTTGTCTCTATAATTTTTCTTCTCCAGATTTAAGCTTGGATGTAAGGAAATGCAATAGGAAACTGAGCCCAGGCTGAGCAATTCCTTTGCTGTTCCTCTGATTTCTCACTGGCATTCATGGAGATGAAATTATTTCATATAGACTGGATGTGCTTCTACATTTCACTCCTCAAGTCCACAGTGGGAATCAAGTACACCTTCTTTCCTCCACAAACTCAGCACCACCTCCACTCTAGCTCACCCTGCAGAGCCTCTGATCCTCTGATCCATTTGGACTAGTTATCAGTCCCTGACTTCTGTCACAGCACTACTTCATCTCCTACCCCCTTACCACTATTGCTCCACTCCAAGCTCACTGGCTGTCATTTCTCATTTACCCTTCCACCTGGGAGGGAAAATCAATTTCTGAATCTTTAGAAAAGCACAATGGAGCTACTTCTAGCTATCTCTGTATCACTTTGCTGTGGCTTTTGCTATTGTTATGAGACCTTCTGTAGGGTGATCTCCCTCAGAGTTCTGAGAAAGAAGCTATTCCCCACAATTTTGGGGTTGCCTTTCCATTTTAGTTGGGCTAGGAGGATAAAACAAAAATACATTCAAAAGACCTCTTACATCACTTCTGTCTCATCCCTCCAAAGGTCATCCTACTTTTCCTTAGGATTAAGATTTTTATATCTTATTAGGAAAGAAACACCCTTAGTTCTACCAACAGTTTATAATTAAATGTCAAGGCTCAAATCTCCAAAATGTCCTGACAGAAAAAGAGCTGTTAGAAAAAGAAATAAACAACTTGTATCTTAGAGAAAAAAAAAAAAAAAGAACACCCTCAAGGCCGGTTTTTCCCTTACAATCACACAGTAAATCAATCAAAACTTATCAATCGATCTATTCTTATAGTTGTTAGCTACCCTTTCTTCACTACTGACAACAAGCCTTATAATAGCCACAGGTTTTAAAGTTAGAAAATTTCAGGACAGCATCATTTATGAATAAATGCATATATGTATACTTAATATTTTCAAAATATTCATTAGTTCTGTTTCAAGAAAGAGAGTAGATGTACCTTTTTCTATTCTTCAAATATGAGGAGGCTCAAAAGATAGAGAAGATAGCAGATTAGCTAAAAACTTCAAAGAACATTTAAATGAGTTCACTGTATTTTCTTTTTGCCTCATATATCCCAGGCTTAGAGCTGAAAAACAAACAAGCAAACAACAACAAAAAAACCCCCATCAACCTGGAAACACCA
This sequence comes from Eidolon dupreanum, assembly GCA_028627145.1. Lineage (NCBI taxonomy): Eukaryota > Metazoa > Chordata > Mammalia > Chiroptera > Pteropodidae > Eidolon > Eidolon dupreanum. The sequence goes on from CM053501.1 coordinate 31,449,968, forward strand.
ACAAGTGTAGACAAGAAGACAGTTGCTCCCTCTAACAGGATACCAGATAAGGGGAAACATGTAAATACAGAAGACTTTTCAACAATAACTGCTCTACTCCATAGAATACCACAGTAAAACCACATGTAGTCCTAAAAGCAAATGCTGAGCAGAAAGCCTAGACATCTACCTTTGCATGGCTGTAACAAGGGACCCTAACTTCCACTGGAGTGGTGTGAGAGATGGCTTCGTAGGGAGATGAACTTTCATTTCTGCAACTATGTAGAGATGCCCCTTCTGCCTCAGGAGTCATGGAGACCATTATAGAAGCCTGTACTTCTACCCCCACGTCTTGCCTAGAATAGTGCAGGAGGAGATCTAGTGGAGAGTCAGGTGTGAACAAGGCTAGTACACTGTCCTCATGGTGTCAGTGAAAGCCATGTGAAGAGCAATAACAACACATACCTATGCATTTCATTCCAAGAAGTATGAATAGAGGACTAATGTGAAGCCGACACTCTCGGATTCACCCAGCAGTAACTAGGAACTCTCCCATCGATGGCAGCTGAGTGAGGAAACTGGATTTCTACTTGGCAGTAATGAGGCAGCGCCTCCAATTCTCCTGCCAGATTGGTATTATAGGAAGCTAACTAAAAAAGAAAGTTTAAATAAGATCCAGAATCTTGTATTACAATACTCAAAATATCTACATTTCAAAAGAAAATTACTTGTCATACTAAGAACCAGAAAAATTTCAAACTTGGTGAAAAAGATGAACAAATCTCAACACCAAAATGAGAGATGTCAGAATTATTAGACAAAGATTTTAAAGCAACCATCAAAAAAAAAAAATGCTTCAACAAGGAATGGTGAGCACATTTGACACAGGTGAAAAAACAAGTTCTCACCAAAGAAACAAAGTGTTTGCAAATAAATAGAAGATATAACTAAGAATCAAATGGAAATTTTACAGTTGAAAAATGTAGTAACTGAAATTAAAAGCTCAATGGATGGGCACTACAGTAGATTTGTGAGAACATAGAAAAGTTATGAACTTGAACATAGAAAAATAGAAATTACTAAATTTGAATGACAGTGAAAAATTAAACTGGAAAAAATTAATAGGCCCTCAGAGGATTTAAGGGATGATAAAAGATCTAAGATTCATGTCATGAGAGTCCTGGAAGGAGAGGAGAAGAAAAAGCGCATAAAGAAATTATCACAGAAACGTCCCAAATTTGTGAAAAGACATAAACCTACAGATTCAATAAGCTAATCAAATCCCAAACATTAGAACCCCAAAGAAATGCATGACAAGACACAACATAGTTAAACTTCTGAAAACTAAAGAGAAAACTTGTGAAACACCCAGAGAAAGCAGCATCTTACCTACAGAGAAAAACAATTAGAATGAAATCAGGTTTCTCATAAGAAACCATGAATACCAAAAAGAGGTAGTACAATATTTTTCAGCTGGTATAAGAAAAGATTGGTCAACCTAGATCCTATATCCAGTGAAAATATCTTTGGAGTATAAAGGAAGAATGAAGACATTCTCAGATGAAGGAAAATTAAGAGAATTTATTGGTAGCAGATATAACCTAAAGGAATAACTAAAGCAAGTTATGGAAATAGAAAGGGACTAATAAACTTGGAACATCAGGGAGGAAGAAAGAATATGGTAAGCAAAAATGGATACTAAAGTAGGCTTTTCTTCTCCTCCTGAATTTTTCAGTCTATGCTTGATGCTTGAAACAAAAACTTAATGTGATTCTAAGCGTATGTATTTAAGATAGTATATTATAAATAGAGGATGATAAAGGGACAAAGAGATTTTCCTACTTGAACCGGTAAAATGACAACACCAGTAGACAGTGACAAGTTTTGTACATATAATACCCAGAGCAATCATTAATAAAATTATACAAAGAAATAAACTCAAACACCCTTATAGATAAATCAAAAAGAAATTATAAAAATATTAAAATAACTTAAGGGAAGGCAAGAAAAAAAAAAGACATAAAAAACAGAGAAAAAAAAAATGAAAAAGGTAGAGTTAAGCCTGAACATTTCAGTAATTAAATTATGTGTAAATCATCTACATACACAAATTAAAGACAGAAACTAGCAGGGTGGACTATAAGACATGACCCAAATATGTGTTGTCTATAAGAAACTCATGTCAAATATAACAATATGGATGAAGTGAAAGTAAAAGGATGGAAAAGATATAGTGTGTATAATCTAAAAAGAAACAGAAGTTGCTATGATATTAGATAATATGGAAAGAAAAGCACATTTTCAGAGACAGAGAGACATTTCATAATGTATGAAGGTTAATCCACAAAAAAATATGCATCAATTCTAAATGTGTATGCATTGGACAACAGAACTGCAAAACATGTGAACCAAACACTGATAAAACTAAAAGGAGAAATAAACAAAGGCTTAAACATCCCCATATCAACAATTGATAAAGGAACTAAACCAAAAATCAGCAAGAGTATAGTACTTAATAAACCCATCAGCCAACAAGATCTAATCAACATTTAAAGGACATTCCACCCAACGACACAAGAATACAAATTCTTTTCAAGTGTCCATGGAACGTATACTGTGATAGACCATATACTGGGCCATAAAGCAAACCTAAAAAAATTTACAAGGATTGAAATCATACAGAGTATATTTGCCAATCACAACAGAAATCAATAGCATAAAGATAACAGGAAATGCTTCAAACACTTGGATACTAAACTATGTAAGTCTAACACATGAGTTAAAATGGAAGCCTCAAGAGGAAATTAGAAAAATACATTGAATTAAATAAAAATTTAACATATCAAAATTTGTGAGACATGGCTAAAGCTGACTGAGGGGGAAATATAACACTTAAAGCATTCATTGGAAAGGAGGGACAATCTCAAATCAATAATCCGAGCTCCCACCTCGAGCCTAGAAAAATAACAAATCAAAACCAAAGCCATCAATAGAAAGGAAATAAATAATGATAAGAGCAGAAATCAATGAATTTGAAACCAGTAAAAATATAAGAAAAATAAATGAAACAAATAGTAAGTTCTTGAAAAGATCAATAAAATTCACAAACTTCTTTCATGAATGACAAAGGAAAAAATTGAGAAGATAAAAATTATCAGTATCTGGAATAAAAAGGTACTAGTACTATAGATCTTGAAGATATCAAAAGGATAATAAAGAACTACTATGAAAATACATACATAAATTTACCAACTCAAACACAGTGGGCCAATTTCTCAAAAAATGCAAGCTAGTACAAATTACTTAACATGAAATAAATAATATGAATATCCCTATATGTCTAGCTGGTTTTACTGGAGAATTCTACCAAATGTTTAAAGAAGAATCAATATACAAACTACAAAATCTTTTCCGGAAAACAGAAGAGGAGGGACGCTTCTGAATTAATTTTATATAGCTAGTTTTACCCTGATATTAGACAAATACAATACAAAAAATGAAAAATATATATATATACTAATATCTCCAATGAATATATATGCAAAAACCTTTAACAAAATATTAACAAATAGATTCATTGTTATATAAAAAATTCTACATTATGACCAAGAGAGGTTTATTCTAGGGATGCAAGGTTAGTTCAATATTCAAAAACCAATCAAGGTAATCCACATTCCCCCAGGCTACAGGGGGGGAAAAAATTACATGATTATATTAGCCAATGCAGAAAAGGCTTTGACAAAATTCATCACTCGTTCATTATAGAAACTTCTAAAGAGAGAACTTCCTCAGCTTTATAAAGAGGATCTACAAAAATCCTGCAGCTAACATGATACCTATTGTTGAAGAACATTACTCGTCCCCTAATATCAAGAACAAGGCAAATATGTTCACTCTCACCATTCTTATTCAACATACAGATTAATGTTCTAGGCAGTGCAATAAGGAATGAATAGGCATAAAACCAGAAATGATGATATACAATTATTCCTGTTTGTAGATGGGATGACTTATTACTTAGAAAATCTCAAAGAATTGATGTTTTATTTATAAAAAACTTAGAACTAATAAGTGAGTTCAGCAAGGTTGCAAATAATTAAAACTTATATTCACATAAAAATCTGCACACAAATGTTCAAGGCAAGTTTATAATAGCCCCAAACTAGAAACAACTTGCATTTTCTTCAAAAGGTGAATTGTTAAAGAAACTGATACATATATATCATTCAATACTACTCAGCAATATAAAGGAATGTACTACTGATACATGCAACAACTTGAAAAAATCACCAAGGAATTACTCTGTGGAGAAAAGCCATTCTCCAAGGGTTACATTTATACAACATTTCTGAAATGACAAAATTTTAGAAACAAAGAGCAGATAAATGGTTTCCAGAAGTTAAGGAAGGGGTTAAAAAAAAATAAGGCAAATGAATATGTATATAAAAGGGCAATGAGGGATTGTAACAGAAATGTTCTGTATCTTGACTATATCAGTGTCAGAGCCCTGGTTGTGATATTATACTATAGTTTTGCAAGATGTTACCATTGGGGAAACTGAGTAAAAGATAACAGGACGTCTTTATATTATTCCTTACAACTGGGGGTGAATCTATAATTATCTCAATATTTAAAAATTAATTAAAAAAGAAAATAACATTAAAATAAAAATATATAATTCATGTTATAGTCATAATAAATTGAGGATAATATTTTAGGGCAATACTATCAGATATATTGCTATATGAGAGAAATCTTCAGGACATATGCAAAATAGATTATTTAATATAAAGGTGTAGCACTGAAGATTCAGTCATTTTTCCTCATTGCAGCAGCTAAGTTTTGGTTAGGATCATCGTTAGAATGTTGTGTGTAATATATTTGAAACACGCAATGTAAGTTGACATCTGACACTGCACATATATTAACCTCCTATTTCTAATCTCCCCTTTACTAGATACACTTACAGTTAAAATTATTTAACAATTGATTTAAGAACTACTTTGATTACTCATTATTTTAAGTGATAAAGAAAATATTAACAACAAACACAAGTTGCATACACTTTAATCAGACCATGAAATATTGTTTTCTTTTTTCTTGCCAATTTCCAATTCTAATTATTTGCTTCTAGAAAAGCAATAGAATCCCATAGAATTTGTGGGATCAAAGCAAATATAAAGATAACTGAATATGATCTTTTTAAATCTAATTATTATTAAAACCAAGTTTTCCTACTAAAATGATAGTTGATCATATAAAAGATTCATAAGGCTTTAATCTCTCAATGTTCATTAATAAGTTATCTAAAAGTAATTTAGGCTACTATAAATTTATAAATAATCTGCTACACAGAGGAATTAATAAAAAGCTCAGAGTCGCTGTTTATTAATTTTATATTTGCTACAGTTTATCAGGAGAAGATTAAAAGGCAAATTAAAACTTAAATCCCATTATACTGATGTAATGCATTACAGTTAGTCTTGTCATAAAGCATGCCTAAGAGCCTCAGAAATATCAAAACATATTCAAAAGGATAATGCTTGTATGCCTCAGGAAATGTTAAAATGCATTTGGAATATTCTTAATATATCATTTTTATATATTAAAAATCATGTCTTCTAAATTAAAAATACCCCAGTTTGAGAAAAGTTTTGTTATTCATTCATTCTTCTGGGATTTTCTTTTTAGAAGACCAATTTAAATGAAGGTTTCAGATAATTAATTTCTTAAGCTCAATCGCTCCAATATTTGAACTAACTGGCAATTATTAATCATGTAACAAATACCATTTTCTGCCTAATATTAATAACAAAATATTACTAAAATAGATTTTCTCTCTTTCTGGGCAAGGGTAGGGATTGCTTTTTATACTGAAATTTCTTAGAGACCTGAAAATATAATTTATCTATTTTCATAATGTTCTTTTCTATGATAGTCTTTTTCTACCAATCAAATATATTTACTAAAACAGGAAAATAAAATTAAAAAGCAAAATCATCCACTGCTGATGAATTATATTAAATTGGTAAATAGAAATAGGCAGTATAACCTAAACATCATATTAAAAATATATGCAGAGAAGGTAACTTAAATTAAGTGTCTATTTTCTTACATCATTAAATTTATATTTAAAATGCTAGATTAAAGCAATTGACATTTTACTTAGAATAGAAATGTGTCTTATTGTGTTATGAAGTAAATACTGAGAAACCTAATATGTGCCAGTCTATATGACTGAGATACATTATTGAACCAAAGGAATAATTCCATCTTTCATGTAGATTATACTCGAGTGGCAAAGAAAGATGTGAATATCAATTAAAAAGACTTAGAATATTAAATTAATTTATCAATAGAGGTGCTTATAGAAGTTCTTAGAATATTAGCCTTTATATAAAATTATGAGATAAAAATAGGAATTAAATATCACTTAAGGAATATTTTTAATTGTCAGAAAAGAATTCAATTAATGTTTAGCTTCCTATTTTTAGTTTATAGCTTATTTCTAATTAATTTTAAAAAACTCTAGGACAATAATTGATAAATTGTTAAATTAACCAATTATAATATACATTTCAGTGTAGCACAAAAGTTTCTTATGTCTAAGATAGTTAAGAAAATTTCTTGAACAGATAATCTAAGCATTAATTTCATCATAAGAGAAATAATTGAATTTCAGACTTCAATTTCAAGTTCGAAACCAAGTAATATCCCATTAAAAACAAAAAGCTCTAAACAGGTATTCAATCATCTACTAAGTGCATTGCTACGTACAGCTTTTTACATATTGTGCTCAAAATAAGGCTGACACTTCAAGAAACATTTCAGAGAAAGGTGACTTTTAAGGTACAGATAGATATCTCTGTAAATAATGAAACACAGTAGTTTTCTCTCTTATAATGTTTCACCTTATTTAGTGAAGTACAGGAAAAACTTTAAATGATCTTATTTTCATACATTTTGTTTTATTCCCAATTTTTAGTCAACATTCACATTTTCAAGTTTTTTGTTTTTATCAAAACTAACTACATGTAAAGTATAGCAAAACTCAAAACACTGAACACCATTTCATCTAGCAAGTCTCTCCTATAATTTTTTAAAAATAAAATGTGTACAAAATTTAACTCCATAGATACCTATCAAAGCATAACAATTCTAACTCATCAAAAACTGAGTTTTAGTTAAAATAAGTTGCGTCTTTAAAAGAGCATATGCAGTCATTAAACATAGGTAGATAAATATTTTAAAACATGAAAAATTATCCATAGTATATTAAAGAGCCATTCATGATAAATATTCATAGGAATCTAGGAATAGAAGGAAATTACCTCAGGCTTATTATAAAATATACAAAAAATATGCATCTCAATATCATACTTAATATGAAAAGGTTAAATATTTTTCTCATAATTTGGGAAGGCAAGGACAACTTATTCTAAAGATTTTTATTCAGAATTCCAGTGGAAGTTTTAGCTAGTAAAAGAAAGAAATAAAATGCATTAAAATTAGGAGGAAAATAATTAAGGAGTCCATAAAAATCTACTAGGATTAAAATGAAATTGAGAGATGCTTTATTCATGGATGGGAAAATTCAAAACTATTATATCCAAATTGATCTAAAGTTTCAATGGAATTCGTATAACAATGCCAGCAGACATTCTGAAGTAACTGACAAAGCTCAAAGTGAGTAAAAGGAAGGAAATAATAAAGAGCAAAGTAAACAAAACAAAGTCTAAAAACAAAAAGCAAACAAACAAACAAAAACAATAGAAAGGTCAATGAAACCAAGAGCTGAGTCTTTGAAAAAATAAAATTGATAAACCTTTAGCAAATTTATCAAAAAAGAAAAAAAGAGGGCCCAAATAAATAAAATCAGAAATGAAAGAGAAGTAACAACAAACACCACAGAAATATAAAAGATTAAAAGAAAATACTACAATTATGTGACAACAAATTCAACAACTGGGAAGTAATAGAAAAATTCCTAGAAACATACAATCTTTCAAGACAGAATCAGGAAGAAACAGAAAATCTGAACAGACCGATAACTACTAACAAAATTGAATCAGAAATCAAAAACCTCCAAACAAACAAAAGTCCTGGACTGAACGACTTCACATGTGAATTTTACAAAACAACTAAAGAAGAATTAACGCCTATCTTAAACTATTCCAAGAAACTGAAATGGAGAGAAGGCTCCCATACTCATTTTACAAGGCCAGGATTACCCTGATACCAAAAACCAGACAAAAATACTGCAGGGGGGTTGGGGGGAAAGAAAACAAGAAAACTATAGGCCAATATCCCTGGTGAACATAGATGTCAAAATTCTCAACATAATATTTGCAAACCAAATTCAGCAATACATTTAAAAAAATCATACACCACGCACTATTAAGTGGGACTGATACTTGGGATGCAAGATTTGCTCAAAATCCTCAAATCAATTAACAAAAAATTGATTTAATAAAAATCATCTGATCATATCATTAGATGCAGAGAAAAGCATTTGACAGAATCCAACATCCATTAATGATAAGCACTCTCAAGAAAGTGAAGATAAAGGGAAAATACTTTAAAATAACAAAGGCCATATACTATGTTGAATAAAAGTGGTGAAAGTGGGCATCCTTGTCTTGTTCCTAATCTTAAAGAAAAAGCTTTCAGCTTTTTACAATTGACAAAGATGTTAGCTGTGGATCTGTTATATATAGAAAAGAGAATGGGAGTGATTTGGTTAAAATATAAGTTTATAATCCACCTTCCAAAGCCTTCAGATTGTTAACTATGTTAACAATCTACTTACATTTTAGCATGTTATTAAAATATTTTAATAAACTTAAATGTAATAAGAAAAATTATTTTCAGAGGTTATTTCAACCAGCTAATGAACACTTTGTTACAGAATAACTACCTTTTCATTATTGTTTAAAGTTAACAAATCTAGCTAAAAAGCTCAAATAAAAGACTGTTCAAATGCAACAATGTTGAAGAAGATAATTATGACAAGGAGTAGACAATGTGGGGAATGAAAAACTTCTAAATCTGCGAAAATTACTTACAAGGAATACAAACAAAAACAATTTTTTAATAAACTCAATTAACTTTTTGTAATTTAAGTTAGCTTCGCATTGCTTAGTTATTATTCCTTCATAGTTTTGTAATAGGACCTGAAGCTATCTTTGCTATTAGAATTTGGTCCGGATAATTATGTTTGATGCATTGCTTGAAATCTCTGTAAATTTTAAGTTCTAGCACTATAAAGCAACCATTTGGGGTTAGTAAGAATTAAAAAATATATGATACAACTTATCAACTAAATTTTTCAGTTGTAGTCAATAATTTTCAGAGATGGACATCATCATCCCTCTCATTCTGTACCGTAATCCATTTCATGTGACTTTTCAATACCTCCTATCAAGTAAAGAATCTATTTTCACATCCTTAAATCTGGGCTGGCCTTGCAACATGCTATGACCAAAAGAATTCAACCAAAGCAAAGTTTCATGACTTTCTAGTCTAGGTTTCAGAGGCCTTGCCCCTCTCACCCTCTTGGGATGTGGTGCTTCTATGTGAGAAAACTGAGACTCCTTGATGATAAATGACCACACTGAAAGAAGAGCTAAGCTGATAAGCAGAAAGGCACTAGATACAGGAGTAGGGCCACTGTGGAAAATAAAGAAAAATTTGAGAGGTCACATGACTGCATCCTTATGTGTAATTCCAGGACAAACTGCTGACCCATCTGATCAAAAACACATAAAATGATTGTCATCTTAAGATACTATTATATTTGGGCACAGTCTGTTATGCAGCAATAGATAAATAACACAAATTGGTAGTTAGTAGTATAACAAAAACTTAAAATATGTGGCACTGGATTTGGGATTAGGCAGCAGGAAAGGGCTGGAAAACCAGAGGGAACTGAGAAGGATGAACAAATGACAAACAAACTGTTATGGAGACTGAAACAAAGAAAGCTGTCACCAGAGTTTCAAAAATGGCAAAATGAGCTATGCACTGGCAGAAACAAATGGCAAACAATAGGACTTGAGGGATGCTGGAAGCTAGAAAATTTCATTAATGGTCTTTTTGATCTCGATAAGGAGAATACCTAGCTAGAATGATGAAAGTGCCAGTTGGGTTCTTCCCACTGAGAATGAGAAGATAATGCAAGGGAAAAATAAGTAGAGAAGAAATTGTCCAGGGTACATTCAGAATTTATGTGAAACATTGAGGAATGCAGATTTGCAAGGAGAAAAAAACATTCTCATCTCCCATCTCTCTAGTCTTCAAATATTTATCAAGGAAATGGTATTAAGGTAAAGATAAAATCAAGACTTTGGTTGTAAAATTTGTTAAGAGTTCAGAATGACTAAAGACCATATTTACAGACTCCTTAGCTGGATAAAAGGGCTTGAAATAATATTATCCCACAGCAGTCAACCACATCCAAAACAGAGGGAGATGAGTTTCAGAAATAATTTTGGATGTCACTCTGGGGCATAGAGATTCATAGAAAATTAACAACATTTTCGTAAGACAGATGTCCTGGCCAAAGCATTGCCAGCTTCGACAATAAAGGCCTGAGGCAGTTAAAAATTAACAGTTGGCTCTGAGTTGCCAATTTTCTGAAGGGCAGAAATCAAGTTAAGAAAGCTGCTCAATACAAACATGGGCCATTTCTTACAGAAAAGAAGGTAACTCTCAGAATGCTTAGCCAAGAGACAAGGGGAGCTTCCTTTCTTCCTCCTGGCCATCTTGGCAGCTGCTCTTGGTTGAGGGCCGTCCTACATCTAAAGCAGGAAGATGGTGGCTACAAAGAAAATGAAAAAGTCCCTGGAGTACATCAACTCTAGGCTCCAGCTTGTTATGAAAAGTGAAAAGTACATGATGGGGTATAAGCAGACTCTGAAAATGATCAGACCTTAAGGCAAAGCAAAACAGATCATCCTCACCAACAACCGTCTAGCCTTGAGGAAATCTGAAATCGAGTACTATGCTATGTTGGCCAAGACTGATGTTCATCACTACAGTGGTAATAACATTGAATTGGGCACAGCATGTGGAAAACATTATAGAGTATGCACACTGGCTATCATTGATCAGGTGATTCTGAAATCATCAGAAGCATGTCAGAACAGACTGGTGAAAAGTAAATCATGCAAACTTTTTCTTTAATAAAACTGGGCAGACCTTGTTTTAAAAAACTGGATGAAAAAAAGAAAAAAGAGAGAGATGGGGAACAATGGATTAAGGGAACAATTCCTGGGTAGCAGAATTGGGCCACAAAGAACATTTGCTGACTTTGAAGTAGGGGGACCTGGACACATGTCCACCACTTATATTTTTATTTCTCAGTGTCCGGAATGCAAAGGAAATGCATGGGAGGAGCTGTAGCCTAGAAGCTTCTTTTGCACCTGGATCAGGTATACACTTGTGTTTGCAATGATATACCACAAAATCATTCTACTACTAACGATCGATAATGCTCAACATTAAATTATGTTTGCTGAATAAATCGCGGATCAACAATCAAAGCAAAAGCTAGTGTCCAGGATTCAGTGAACAGTGTGGAATAAAATGTTTAACAAATATTTGTTGAGCATTCTTACCATACTAATATTTTATCACTGTGTAACAAAATACCACAAACTTAGTAACTTAATATATTTTTATTATCTCAAAGTTTCCATCAGTCAAGAGTCCATGCCACAGAGGTTCCCTCTGCCTGAAATGTAGGATGTCATGCTGCTTTTAAACTGACTTAGCTATCAGATCATAGAAAAGGAAATAGGTTAAAATGAGATACAGTAGAAAGTTATTGATGTGGCAGATGACCATAACTACCACTAGTGTCCATAATAGAGGATCTAGAATACAAGGGAAGAGGGGCTCAAAATAATGGGTGTTTGAAGTAACACAGTTTTTAAGTTAAGCCTTTAGAGATTTCTGGGGTACTTCTGTTCTACATCTATGAACCACACATGTTTTCATGGTAGTAACTGTGAATCTTAGACGGTAGATCATGTTCTGAATATATACAATGCCCTGAACTCTCCCATAGCGAAGCCCTCATCTGGGTATATATTAAAATCTCTTATGAAATTTGAAATACTTCATCCATCTAAAAATTATCTGTCACAGTTCCTTCAACTGGAAATGTCTTAAAGGAAGTGAACTGGTTTTGGTCTCTTACATTGGCTTATTTTATGCTCTGAGAAGTCATCTGTATGCAAATTTTAACTTAGTATTCATCATAAATAATCCAGCATTTGTCATGTCTTAGAAACATATCTGAAGTGACCTTGAAATAAAGTGTTGAGAATTTTAATCACTTTGACAGCATTTCCACTTACCCACTTGATGCCTGAAGAAGACACTGATGAAAATCTAGATGTAATTGTCCAAAGTAGCAAAGGTTGGTGCTGGGCAGTCTACGATAGATGTTTGATTAGTCAGACAAAACTGGTATCAATTATGGAGACAATCATTGTGTCTCCACAATTGTGAGAGCTGAAGCAGAACATCTTATTCTTGCAAACATTATGGATGAATGTTTCATGACTATGTCAAGTTCAAAACCTGACAAATTGTGTAGTAAAGTTTGACAGTTTAGTCACTTAAAAAGTTTGTAAAGGATTCTCGTGCTTATACAGTGTACATGTGTGTGTATACATATATTTATATATGTGTGTGTATATTTATATATATTTTTATTTTTATATATACATAATATAAATATAAATCACATTTTCTTTATCCATTTGTCTGTCACTGGACACTTAGGTTGTTTCTATGCCTTGGCTATTGAGAATAATGTTGCAATAAAGATAGGCAGATATCTCTCCAAGACTTTATCCTTCCTTCAGATACATACTCAGAAGTAGGATTGCTGGATCATATGATATTCTATTTTTAATTTTTTGAGGAACTTTCATATTGTTTTCTATAGTTCCTATACCAATGTACATTCCTTTCTATGGTGTAAAAGGGTTTCCTTTTCTCCACATCTTCTCCAGTATTTGTTATTTCTTGCCATTTTGATAATAGACATTCTAATAAACGTGAGGTGTTACCTTATTTTGATTTTGATCTGAATTTTTCTAGTAATTAGTGATGCTTTCATAGTAGTGTTGGCCACCTATATGTCTTCTTTGGAAAAATGTCTTTTCAGGTTCTTTGCCCATTTTTAACTGGTTATTTGCTTTTCTGCAACTGAGTTACATGAGTTTTTTATATCTTTTGCATATTAACCCCTTCTCAGATATATGGTTTATAAATATTGTCACTCATTCTGTAGGTGCCTTATTTTGAATGTTCCCTTTGCAGTATAAAAACGTTTTAGTTTAATGTAGTCTCACTTGTTTGCTTTCATTTGTTACTTTTGTTTCTGGTGTTAAATCCAAAAATCTCATTGCCAAGACCAATGTCAAGGAGTTTACCTCCTATGTTTTCTTCTAGTAGTTTTATAATTTCAGGCCTTTTTTGTTAATTTTTTAAACTGAATATATTTAACATATAATATTTTATAAATTTAAAACATATAAAATATTAATTTGATACTGTAATATGATTGCCATTGTACTGGTATTTATTACCTTTATCACATTGCAAAATTATGGTAAATATTGATATCTATATTCACTATACTGTACATTAAATTTCTATGTCTTATTACTCATTGTGAATTTGTACTCTTAAACAGCATCAATCAAATCCCTCAACCCCATATCTCTTGGTAACCACCATTTTACTCTGTTTTTTAAGTTTGACTTTTTTATATTGCACATATAAGTGATATAAAATAGTACTTGTCTTTTGCTATGTAATGTCTTACTTACCATAATGTGCTCAAGATCCAAGCATGTTGTCCTAAATGGCAGGATATTCTCTTTTCTCAAGCTTGAATAAATATTTCATTACACACATGCATGCAGATACCACATCTTTTTTATCCATTCATCAACTAATGGGCATTTAGGTTGTTTCCATACTTGGCTATTGTGAATAAGGCTGCAATTGACATGGTAGTGCAAACATATCTTTCAAATCCTGTTTTCATTTCTTTTGGGTATATACCCAGAAATGGAATTGCTGGATCACATGTAAATCATTTTTTAAATTTTTTGAGGAACTTCCCTATTGCTGTCCATAGTAGTTGGATCAATTTACATTCATACCAATGGTGCATAAGGGCTTCCATTTCACCACACTATCCAATTCACAATAGCATCAAATACAGTTAATACTTAGAAATAAATTTGACCAAGAAAGTATAAGAACTGTACAATAAAAACTATAAGACTTTGCTAAAAGGAATAGAAGACACACACAAATGGAAAGATATCCCATACTTATGGATTGGAAGAATTAACAAGGTTAAAATGTCCATACTGACCAAAACCATCTATAGATTTAATGCAACCCCCATCAAAATTCCAAAGGCATTCCTCACAGAAATAGAAGAAACAATCCTAAAACTTGTGTGGGACTTCAAAAGATCCCAAAGAGCCAAAGTAATCCTGATGAAAAGAACAAAGACAGAGGTATCACTCTTCCTGATTTCAAACGATACTACAAAGTAATAAACTATATTATATAGTAATAAAAACAACATGGTAGTGGCGTAAAAATAGACACATAGATCAATAGAACAGAATAAAGATCCCAGAATTAAATCCCTGCATATACGTCCAACAAATATTTATCAAGAAAGCCAAGAACGCCCAATAGGGAAAGGACAGTTTCTTCAACAAATGATGCTGGAAAAACTGGAAAAACACATCCAAACAATGGCATAAGACCTCTATCTCACACTCACAAAAATTAACTTGTAGTGGATCAAAGACTTAAACATAAGATCTGATACCATAAATCTCCTAGAAGAAAACATAAAGAAGTTCCTCAATTAGCCTTGACAATGATTTTTTGGATATGACAGCAAAAACACAAACAAAAAAGCAAAAATTAACAAATGGAACTACTTCAAACTCAAAAATTTCCAGACAGAAAAAGAAAAAATTAAAAAAATCAAAAGACAACTAGAAAATGGGAGAAAATTTTTGTAAACTGTCAGATAAGTGGTTAATACCCAAAATATATAAAGAACTCATACAGTTTAATAAAAAAAAAAAAATCCCATTAACAACGAGCAGAAGAACTACACAGGCATTTTTTCAAAAGATGACATAAAAACAATCAACAGATACTTAACATCACTAATTGTTAAAAAATGCAAATTAAACCACAATGAGATATCACAACACACCTGTTAGAATGGCTATCATCAAGAAGACAAGAGACAACAGATGCTGGCAAGAATGCAGTTTCAGGTATAATGTTCAAGTCTTTAATTCATTTTGAGTTGATTTTTGTGTATGCTATAAAATAGGGGTCCAATTTCATCCTTTTGCATGTGATTGTCTAGTTTTCCCCACATCATTTATTGTAGACTATTGTTTCCTCATTGTATAGTCTTGGCTCATTTGTTATAAATTAATTAACCATGGGTTTATCTCTGAGTTCTTTATTCTATTTTGTTGATCTATGTGTCTGTTTCTATGTCAAAAATAAAGTTTCAAAAATGAATTTACATGTAACATTTGAAGGAATTTAATCATTTAAAATCTTTCAACAATGAAAATATGAGGCCTGGTTTTAAAAAATTAAGCAAATATAACATTAATCTGGGTCTGATATCATGACTAAAGTTATGACAGTGGAGGTTATGAAAATATTTTGAAGATAATATTAATTGTATTTGCTGATAAATTAAGTGTAAAATGTGAGAGAAAGAGAGTTGTCAAGGATAAATCCATGATTTTTGGCTTAACCAACTGAAAGGATAACATTTCTATCATCTGAGATGAAGAATACTGGGAAACAAGGAGGTTTAGGAGTAAGATCAGGGATTCTTAGGGTTTGAAATGTCTACTAAATTTTAGGATAAAGGGCAATGTTTTAATCAAGGCACAAATGTACAGATCATAAGTGAGAAGATTAGGAAGTGCAACTATACTAAAATTAAAAATTATAAAGGGAATGAAAATATAAGCCCTGACTGTGAAAAGTTATTTGTAAGTACACAAAAGATAAATATTTATAACAAGGGTATGCTATGGATTCAGTTCAAAATATTTGTTAACATCTGTTGTGGTTACTTACGGATCCATGTTTGATTTGTAAGTGTACTGTTTAATTTTAAATTTGAAGGAATTTCTCAGATATCTTTCTTTTTGATTATTTTCTGTTGAATTCTATTGAAGTAAGAAACAATTAAAAAGTTGTTGGGTCAATTTTACCAGCTTTATTTTTAGTTATGCATTGTCTCCATAAAAGATTCCATCTTTTTTATATCTATTGCTTTCACTCTAATTTAGTCTTTAATTATTGAAATTTTCCAATGAGTAACTAATCAGTTTTTACATTGCTAACAAACATATAAACATATCATTACAAAATTTAAAACAGTCATAACAGACATTGATTTAAGAAGTAAAGAGGTGGTAGATGATAAGATAAAGATAGTATAGAATTGGTTTAACCAGCAGTCAGGTAAAAAGCAAGGTAGACATTCAAGAGATATGTGGAAATCTATAGTTGGAAAAATGCATTCTGGATTTGGAGAATTATCTGACATGACTATTAAGGGAAGGACAGATATTTCTTAAGTTTTATATGTTTGTTGCAAACAAACCTGCCTGTGTTTTGCTCCTGTGTTTTAAATATGGTGTACATTTATTACATGATATAATAATGTGGAAAATTTAAATGCTAGAACTGCAGGATTGCCACTTACTTTATAGAGATGAACATCTTATTTGATTGAGAGAATCGACTAGAATTTTTGCATTGCATGTAGTTTCCCATCTGCCATCCAGAATCTGACACTAGTCAGCATCACAAGCTAGTACTTGTAACTGATATCCAATATTAAAATATAATAATGTGATGACGTTGTCATTTATAATCAATTATCATTTCCTTAACTTTATTTATGAAAAAAATATTTAAGACCAAGTTGTGAGTTTCCTTTTAATCTTATTTTAACATTGGTAATACCAGGATTGTTTAGTCTGACTAGGAAATTGAAAGCATAGGATATGATAGTTAAGATGGAGCAAGGATTACATAATGTTGGCTAAAATATTTACAGTGTCCTACTTTGATTATCTTCTGGCAGAGATTTCTTCTCTAACTACACACAAACAGATTGTAGACAGGCTGCAACCAATCTTAACTCTCCATGTCTAACCAGCTAAAGCATCCTATTTCTTGGTTTGATTTAACTTGCCAGGAAGCATACAAAGTCCTAGCATTGTTTTTAAGAAAATACCTCAGGGGAATTCAGATGAGACGACATACAAACTTACTAAGTTCCAATCCATTAACAAGCAAAGCATTATACTTTCAAAGAAGCATATTACTTTAAAGAAGCACATTACTATATATCCTGGTTGTAGATTCTAGATTGGGCTAATGGATTCATTAAGGTTGTCACAGGGACACCACAGGGCATGAGATTTAGAAGTTAATGATATGGACTCAAGAGTCCAGGTGCTTAGATCTGTACCCTATCTTACTTCACTGTTCAGTGAAGTTGGATATGTTATTTAACTGCTGTGTGCTTTTATTGTCTTATTTATAAAATGGGAATAATAATATATTAGGACCAGTGTGGGGATTAAATGAGTAAACATTTTTTAGGGCTCTTGAAATAGTGTCTGGCACCCAATAAGCACCATTCATGTTGTATTAGTTATTTTGTGGTAAAACTATTACTACAAACATACTGGTTTAAAATATATACACTATTATCTCATACTCTTCATGGGTCAGATGTCTAGACACAGCTTACCTGGGTTCTCTGCAAGGCTGTAAAATCAAGATGTCTTTCTGAGTTGCAGTTTCATCTCAAGGATCTGGGAAGGATCTGCTTAAAGACTCATATGATATTTGGCAGACTTCAGTTCTTTGTGGCCCATGTGGTTAAAACTGTTTCTTTTGGCCTGTCAACATGAAGTTTTTCTCAGTTCCTTGCCTGGCACACTTCCTAACATGGTTGTTTACTTTACCTAACTCAGCAAGAGAAAAATTTCCTGCAAAATGGACATTATAATTTCATGTAACATAATTATGGGAGTCACACTTGATCACTTTACCTATATTCTGTTGGTTAAAAACAAATCACAGGTTGTGGTGACACTTATAGGGAGAGTATTATACAAAGGTGTGAACACCAAGAGGCTAGAATAACTGGGCATCATTTTAGAGTCTGTTGTTCATGTGTTTGACAAACAAAAAATTGCTTTTCACAGAGTGATGTATATAAAAGTAAATACCAAACAATTACTCTCTATTGATATCTTGGCAGTGTAAATCAAATAATGCATGATAGAGCCAGTTCATACCTGCTGTGAGACATGCTCATACCTGCATATCTCTTTCCAATTCCAGCTCAATAGTATAATATTGCTAGGTTGATATTAGCCATGGTTGGTGTATTTACACCCCTCAAATTGGCCAATGCTATAGATCAAAGCTGTTTTTACGTTAGAATGCCAGTGGTTAAACATTTACCATTTCACACTTTTTGCATTTGCAGCACTGCCTCCATTTCAATTACTGTGATTCTTTAACTATATTTACTTGGGAACATCTTAATTAAATCTCAAATAAGACTTCAGGATAAAAATTAGGTAATATCCTAGCACTGAATTTGTCAATCTTTTACTTTAATTAACATTTTATTAAAAACAAGACAAACTCACATATTGAAAAAATATGGATACTGATGACTTCTATATTATAGATCTTTTAATTTGCTAGATACCTTTAAACTCCAGGCCAACCTTACTCTTAACAAATGTTGGAATATATTTCTCTAACATGATCCTCAAAAATAATGTTTCTTAAAATATCTTGCAGAAGGAACAAGCATACTTTAGGTCCAGTAATTCTATTCCTGATGGCTATATATTCTATCACTGAAAAAAACAGCACATAACAAACATTTTACAACAGTCCATCCATCTCTCACGTTTAAATATCATATACCAGGATGTAATCTCAGCAAAAGACATAATCCTTGTTCATGCTGTCAATTCTCAGTTCACTTTAGTGTCAACCATAGCATAATATTATTAAATATCATTAACTTTATTATTATTTGTTTTCAGACATTTTCTAATATCTCATACTTTATATCATTACTTAATAAGCCAATTCTTTTAGAATCTAGGGTGAGGTATAAATTAGAAGATAATTATCCTCTAATATCCATTTTCTATAATGAATATATTGAGATTCTTCTATGATTAAGGGAGCAGATTATTATTATAGACTTTTGAAAACTTTGCTGATCAAGGAGAGATTTTTCTATATTTTTTGTTGCTTTACTATAAAGTTTTAACTGAATATATGTCCAAAAACTATGAATATATAAAGCCTCCCTCTGAAGAAAAAAAATGACTGTCTTGATCAGAAATAGCCACTTTTGTGGTCTGCCTCCATGTAGAAGTTTAATGATCCAGTATGGGCATGAATTCAAGAAGAGCTCCCAAACTGTCACAACAAACTGAAAAGTTTCCTCCCTTACATCTGGCATAAGAATTCATCTTAAATAAGCAATAAAGAACACTGTCACAGACAGAAGTTATAAAAAAATTTGACCATGAATTGGCCGTAATCCTGTACTTCCTGAAAGTTCACTTTAGAATTTTGTATTAGAGATAAAGAGAGAATCTAAAGCAGTGTTTTCCAAGTGTTACTGTAAATTAGAAATAATGAGAGCTTATTAAAAATAAGAACTACTATATCCTAGACAAGACATATAAAATCAAAATCTTCAGAAGAGGCAAAAATCTATTTACCTGAAAAGTATTATAGGAAATTTAGAAGAGATTTGGGGATAACTTGTTTATAGAAACATACCTGAAAAATGTAAAAACTCAACAGATAAGTAAAAAGAAAGCAAAACACCTGAATAATGTACTTTCTAATACCTGTGAAAAAAATTCCTGAAATTAGGATTTACACTTATGCCCTTGGCATTTTATGAAATGTCCATTTGAATGCTTTTAATTATATTTACAAATTCATAGCCACATATTACTATTAATTATGCCATGTAATGTCTCTTGATAGATACCTTTTATAATTCAATGGCTAATACTAGTGATTTGATATGTAGCAAATATAGGCAAATTTGAACATACTCTACATTAACAAGGAAAAACTCTGTCCAATAGTAAATGGTAGAGGCCAGAGTTCTATAACCATAACTGGAAAAGAAACAGAAAGGCAAAATATTCCAAGATTAACTATTTTGCCTGAATTGTGTCTAAATTCCTCTGCTATATCATTATCTGATCCCAAATATCTAGAACTGAGTTGTGGTCTCAGAATAAAAGTATAGGAAAAAAATAGATTTCAGCAAGCATAGAATAGGGATATCTAATGAACTGAGATGCTTCTAGAGGAATAGGCTATCTGAAAGCACTTTCTATTTTGCACTGGTCTTTTATATCCAGCCTAAAGCAGAAAATTTAAAATTCAGATTAATAGCTTCTGAAACCAAGTTGTATTCATATACAAAATGTTACGTAACATTTAGAAAATAGACTATTCTTATGGGTTGGATTTAGATAGAACATTTGATTTTTTAATTTACTGGGATGACATTGGTTAATAAAATTATATGTTTCAAGTATATAATTCAATAATAAGGACAACAAACCAGATTCTTCAAGCAATCCAAACAATGAAATAAAGTAGTAATTGTTGCTGATCTTTACTTTGTGTGCTCTACCAAAAGTTCTGAATTAGTATGTATCAAGATCAGCCACATGCATAAACCTGGACCACAGTGACTCATGCTTAAGTGACAAGACAGATGATAAATGAACCTTGTGCAGTTAAGAGTTGCTGGCATTGTCAAAGTCTGAATGAGGAATATTATGTGTCCAAGTTTCTAAAGAACACCCCAGTAAAGTATTATCAACTGACTTGCTTGTTAATATTTAAAGAGAAAAAATAGAAACACCAGTTTCCAAATAAATCAACCAAGTAAAATGTTTAGCTTTTCCCTCTGAAAAAATTTCTACTTCATTCTTTAGTTTACTTTTAATGATGGCCATGGATTTAAGTATTTCAATCTATGATATAGTGTCTGATTCTTCCCCCATGTGGAGTAAATTTAATCTTCCATATGAGTGTCTTTACCATAACTATCCAAACTATTTATTATATCTCTGCATGTGGCATTTTGTTTTACCAAATGAGTGCAACATGTAGGAAACAGGATCCAAGAGAGACAATATTCATTTCATTTTTTCCAGCTTCCTTGAGATATAATTGACATATAACATTAAGTTTGAGGTGTTCAACATGCTATGACACAAGCATGTATTGTGCAATAACTACCTCAAAAGGGTTAGCTATCATACCCATCACCTCACAATATTACAATTTGGGGGGGGATGGTAAGAACATTAAAGAACTACCTTCTCATCAACGTCAAAGTATATAATATGATATTGTTAACTATAGTCAGCATGTTGAATATCAGATCTCCAAAATTTACTCCTTTTATACCTGGAGGCTTTAACCAACCTTTACCCACCATCTTCCCATAAGCTCCCAGCCCCTGGCAACCACGATTCTAATCTCTGTTTTTATGAGTTTGGCTTTTTGTTTTTATTCTACATATAAGTGAAGTCATACAGCATTTGTTTTTCACTGACTTATTTCATTTAGCATAATGTCCTCAAGGTCTATCCATCTATGTTGTGGTAGTGACAGGATTCCCCTTTATTATGGCTGTATAATATATATATATATATATACACACATATATATATATATATATATATACATACACACACACACACACACACACACACACACATATATATATATATAAAACATGTGTCTATATATACATATGTTTATATGTTATATGTAATCATATATATACATGTTATATATAGACATATACACATATAAGCATATATAGTGTATATAGAAACACACATATGTGTATATATATACCTATATTTATAAATATTATATATCAGATTTTCTCATCCATTAATCTGTCAATGGGTACAGGCTATTCTCACATCTTGGCTATTGTGATATCTTTGTAAGATATCTTTGTAAGATAGTGATTTCATTTCCTTCAGGTATATACCCAGAAGTGGGACAGCTAGATCACATGATACCTTTATTTTTGATTTTTGAGGAACTTTCATACTGTTTTCCATAGTGGTTGCACAAACCCATATTCCCACCAACAGTGCACTAGGGTTCCCTTTTCTCCATATTCTCACCAACATTTGTTATATCTTGTCTTTTTGATAACAGCCATTCTAATAGGTGCGAAGTGATATCTCATTGTGGTTTTGATTTGCATTTCCTGTGATTAGAGATGTTGAGCATCTTTTCATGTACATTTTAGCTATTTGTATGTCTTTTTTGAAAAAAAATATCTATTCAGGTCTTCCGCACATTTTTAAATAATATTTTTGGAGTTTTTATCTATTGAGTTGCATGAGTTTCTTATACATTTTGGATATTCACCCCTCATGATATAAGATTTGCAAATATTTTCTCCCATTCTGCAGGCTGTCTCTTTGTTCTGTTGTTTCTCTTGCTGTGCAGAAGCTTTTTAATTTCATGTAGTCTCATTTATTTATTTTTGCTTTTGTTTCTTGCATTTTTGATATCATATCCAAAAAGTCATTGACAAGAACAATATCAGGAGCTTTTTAATTATGCTTTCTTCTGGAAATTTTAGTTTCAAGTCTTACACTTAAATCTCTAATCCATTTCAAGTTAATTTTGTTGAATAGGGTAAACAGAAGTTCAGTTTTATCCTCTGCATGTGAATATCCAGTTTTCCCAAAACCATTTATTGAAGACTATTAAGCTTCATTCCAAAGAGGTCATGGTTAACCATATGAGGACAGGAGAGGCCAAGAGACAATAAAAAATTGGAGGTAAAACATTTTATTCCTTCTACTCCTCTCAAGAATAAATTATATTTTTATGCTTGGGAGCTTAGCAGCAAGCACAGTTGCAGCTAAAAGTTTCCTTGAAGATTTTCTAATTCCACTAATTTTACCATAAAGCTATCTTATTTATGATGTCCTATCATTGTTAGGACATCTTATAATAAATTCAAGAGGGTTGGGCTTAGCTATGGAGAAAGAACCTAAAGATCTGTAGAATCCACTTTAACAAACTAGTTAATTACTTATAAAAATAAAATTATAATAAATTTTTATTAGTACAATTAGAAGCTTAATTAATTAGTACAATTAGTAAAAATGAAGATATGCCTAGAGATGATTCCCCAGAATGTTGATTCACTTTGCCGCAGCCTTCTGTTCTCATTTCTTTTTTACCCATGACTGATATGCAAACGGAGATGGCTAATGTGTGTCCCTTGAGAATTCATTGGCTCCCCATGCGTTAGCTAAGTACCAGGTTTCCAAGAAGTCAGTAACATTGTGATCTTATAAAAAATCTTGAACTTCTGGGCAGATAAAGTCGATAAAATATCCTTTGCTGGGATAAACCAATCAACTATATCTTGGCTATATACTTCAGGATAATAGTCTTACTGATAATAAGATCTCATCTGTTAAAGTTCCTTGATAAAAAGAATGACAATACAATATACAGGTACGACCTGCCTTCACCTTTATGAAGCAGGGCTGTGTGGTGAAGAGCTGCAGTGCTCAGGATAAAGACATCTGGCTGTCTAAAGATTGTCTGAAGATGTTCCTCAGAACAACCAATATTTGTGCCAGGATCTTTTTTCCCAGATCAAGTTTCTTTGAACATTATCACTGTCCAAAGGCAGCCATGTAATCTTATAGAAAACATCCCCATTAATCTAACTATATTTTTTATACAAGCTTCTCTATGCCATATTTGACTCCAATTTGCTTAAGGTTATCTTTTGTCAAAGACTTCTACTAGGGAAGATCCAACTGGACAGCTGAGGACTGTCGCTGTGGAAATCAAAGACAAGATTAATCGTAGTGTCAAATACAAACTGGATGGTGTGGCAGGCATCATAATTGTTTCTCTGCACCAAAGATATTCACTCCAAAACCTCTAAACTTGTGACTATGTTACCTCCTTGCATGGCAAAAAAAGGACTTTGCTAATGCCATTAGTTAAGAGCCTTGCCGTAGGAAGATTACCCAGGTGGGCCTAATGTAATCATAATGGTCCTTATAAGAGAAAGAGAGGTAGGAGTATCAGAATGAAAGAGATTTTAAGATGCTATGCTACTGGCTTTGAAAATGTACTAAGGAGTCCCAAACTAAGAAATGTGGAAGACTCCTAGAACCTGGAAGAGGCAGGAAAAGAGAATTTCCTTGACCAGCTAATAGCCAGTATCAAAATCTATTCCAAATACCATATTTAACGTTGGTGTTTTCAGGGTATTTTCATTAAAGTCAAGAATAAAATGTTTATCTATTTTGCATAACAAACCAACCTCAATAATTAGCAATGTAAATGAATAGCAATTTCACTGTGCATATGGGATCTGTGACTTAGAAATTTGTACTGGACGCAACAGGAATGGTATTCTCTGCTCAATTATATGTGGGCCTCCTTGAGGAGATTCCAATTTCTGGGGCCTGGAACCATCTGGTGGATTCTTGACTCACATTTTGGTAACTAGGCTGGGCTCACTGGAGACTGTTATCTGGAGTGCCTACACATGGCCACTCTGTCTGTCTTGGGAAGCCTCATAGCATGATGGCCTTATGGCACTAAAACTTGTTACACTATAGATGAGGTAAACCAATGTTTTAATGAACAAGGCAGAAGCTGCAGGTCCTAGCCTGAAAAACAGCACAATATCACTTCTACTGTACTCACATACAGGTTAAAAAAGTCATCAGTTACATTCAATTCTAGAGAAAGGGACATAGACTCCTGTCTCTTCATGGGAGCCATATTGTATCAAATACTTTGGAGCAATGTTTAAAAACCACAGCCACTATTTTCAATAATTTTTGGAAGTCCAAACCATGCAAATAAGACAGCAATAAGAAATAAGAAGAATTAAGAAATTTTGTGAGGAATATATATATATATATTTTGTAGCCATTTATATTTATATGTTATACATATTTTATATTTAAATATTTATATTTATTTCTATTTAAATATAAATACATTTTATATTTATATATTTTATAATACTTCATATATTTCCTGAGATTATCTTTCTACAATAAAAAACTATTCAGCAAAGTGGTTAAATAAAAAAAAATTCAAAATTAACAAATAAAACACAGTTTCATCCCTATATACTTCTTAAAAATAAAAATATAGTAGAAAATAACATACTATATAGCAAAAAAGTATTATCTACATTGGTCAATATAAAATAGAATTATATTCCTACTTTCCAGGATATATGAATATTAATTAAATGTGGATCAAAGAACTAAAACTAAATGTAAAAGTAACTTTAAAAAACAAAAAGAATATTTTAATAATGTTTTGGTGCAAAGAGATTTTTTTGATAAGGCACAAAAAGCAAAAAACTTTTAAAGAGAAAATATTAACAAATTTGACTGTCCATAAACTCTAAAAAATACTAAGAAAATTATGATAACAAAATGATAAGTGAATAAAAAATGAGCAAAGAATATAAAGAGCAATTCACTAGAAAAGAACTACGAATGGCTAGCACACATGAGAGAGTATCTCATCACCTCTAGTTTGGCATTCACGTACACATGCATGCATAAAAGCATCCACACACATACATACAAACAAAAATGTTATACTATCAAGCTATGAAAATGAATAAATCCTAGTAGTAATTCACCTTTGCAACAAAATTGTCAGTTACAGTAACTAAACATGCCAATTAAGTAAATAGATTTTTTTCAAAAGGAACTCCAAAAAATAATATAAATAAAAAGTTGTAGTATGAAAATAATCAGAATTATTTTATTCCCTATGCCATGAGAAAATAAATGCACAAATAATAACCGGTTGAGTTCACACTTTGATTTATCTCACGTATTAGGAACTCTGGAATAGATGTTTCTGGGGTTAGTACAGTTCTTCAATGAGGTCAAGGACCCAGTACTCTCTGCCTTTACACTCTAGCATCCACATCATGCATGCTTTTCATTCTCAAATGTCATTTCACAGAAAAATATATCTGCCAGTGCTTTAAGGATCACATCCACCAAAGGGAAAAAGGAGACTCAAAGGAATGTAGCTAAGAGACTCCTCCTCTTTACTCTTCTTTTTTCTTTTTCTCTCTCTTTTTTTTTTTTTTATCCAGCATAAAAGGTTCTCCCATAAGCCCTGCAGCAAATTTCACTTATGATTCACTGTGCAAAACTCACTTGAGATAGACAAGCAAATGAGTATTCTAACACCAGAGAAAGGCATTGGAATAATTATTCTGTCGATAGCTCGCCTACAGTCTCCGCTTCTCTTGGTAAAAAGTAGAGATTAAATTATCCATGTTGATCACCAAAACTAATGAAATTAACTAGATCATTTAAAAATATCCATTTCCTTTCCACTCCATTTCTTTTAATACAGAATATATTCAAAACATTTTAATAAGAGTTTATGAGATCAAAGCAATTAATTTTAATTTTGTCTAGAATGTTCCCATTTCAAAATCACCAAGTTTGAATGAAGTAATATCATACCCCAAGGCTTTTCTCCGATGGACAGTGAATACATAAATTTTTAAAACTTAGTTTGTTATATTTTTGTTTCCTAGATTAAGAAAATTAAAAAGCAGCATATTCATGAATGCTTCTACACCATCTTCAGTGTAGTTAAATCACATTCATTTTAATTAGACAGTTTAATTGTCTTATGTATATCAGTATTCTTAAAACTAACTTTGAGAGAAAGATAAATACTGGAATTAAGAATAAAAACAGCAGGCTGCATTAATAAGTAATAAACATACTTTAAATAATTATGGCTATGTAAGAGGTACAACACAAGCAGATTGAAACAGTAATTTACAGGATTTTGACCTATGAATTATTATATAATTTAGCAATTTTCTTCATAATTTTTTTCTTTTCTTAACCTTAAAAACCAATCATAACAGTAACTAGTGACTTCTTAGCTGGTTTTAAAACACTTCCACATTTAATTAGATCTAAAATATAAAGAAGATAGTTGAGGACAAAATTTTATTAAAGTTTGGGGGACTGCCACAGCTGCATATGGAAAACACTAATTTCTAAATATTCTGTACATTTGGCCAATTCTTTTTCCTCATGAATGCTAAGCTTGCATGGTTTAGGGTTCACTTGGGATTTTCCTCTACACAAATCAACTTGCCCATTCAACTGCGTTTCCCTTAAAACCAACTCTTTAATGTAAAGAGTAATGGGAATTAGAAAAGTACACAAAATGCTTGGTAAAAGCTTTTACTCATCAAATATACACAAAATTCAATAGTATGTTTAGTTGTGTTTATAGAGCAAAATCTTCTGTGTATGTTCATTGATTAGATTCTTTAATAATTCCATAGCTTCCCATGTTTCAATAAAGAGAACCAGGATAAAGGAGGACTTTGTGAGTCTTAGGTACTTTTGCCTTCCCTGGCCCTTTCTTCCATTAAATCATACACAAAAATATTCAAAGTTATATTTGTTTTATAATTGTATAGATCTAAAGATGAATATATGAATATTATATTAACACATTTTGTTTGACCAAAAAGTTATTTTCTTCTTATTTTAAATTAAAGCATTTTTGTAGGTCCTCAGTAGTAAAGAGAATCCTAGACACCATGCATACAGGAGGAACTGGCACCCATGTCAATAGAAAACCTATTTTTTCTTTGCAATAATTTGTATTTTAATTAGAAGAACCGAAATTAGAGGCCACTTGAAAGTTATACCATATAACTTGACTTTACTCAAAAATTGAATTTTTAAAGCATTCCCCAAGAATTGAAAAGGAGTAATAAAACTGAGTGACTTGAAATCTATTCAGTTTTACATAAGATATGATGGTATAAGAAAACAGACAATATGGAGGCATAAGTGTGACATAGTATAGAAGTTGTTATGGGCTTAAATATTCATCAGGGAGATAACCAAATTTTAAATAATAATTTATATCTACCTCAAACTATCTTTGCTGCGGTCAACCAATGAAAAATGAAAAACCTTGTGATTTCCCAAAATGTTTTTTTTTTTTTTTTAGTCCAATGGAGAATAATTATATATGCTACGAAGTTTCCACTTTTAATAAAGAAATACATGGTAAGAAAATGCAGATATAACCAAATTCTTACTCTTGGAGATATTTGTCAGGCAGGCTATCATGTTCTTTTATCTTCAGACTCCAGAATAGTGAACAGAAAACTACTAGGTGCTAAATAAAATATCTGCCAAAGAGGCAAAAAGTTCAGATCATTCACTAACTTAACCTGTTTGAATATGTACTAATATAGAACTTTTTTTTATTAAAACAAGTTAGCAATACCATGCAAACTAGATGTTTTGTGAGAAGTTGCATATTATGATAGGAGCTATTAACAAAACATTATATGAATTGTTTCATAAAATTTAAATCAACTAAAATGAATTAGCAAATATACTGTTACTGGATACCACTACGATTCTGATAGATCTGAAAAACTGCCAAGAATAGTTTCAGTTACTTATGTTTTTGACTGAGGACATATTTCTTAGTAAAAAAGTAATCAGACTGTTTCTGATACTACATTTCAAGTCAGATTAATAGAAGACCTCAAAATAAGTGTATATGTATGTTTGTGTGTCTGTATGTTTGCTCATAGAAATTAGATAGATATAATATTGCTAATTTTATAAGGAACTAATAAAATGTTTATTTGATAATTCTAAATTACTATAATATTCAGCAGCTTAAAATAGAAATCACCATATATATTCACAGGTTATTTCCTGAGACTATGAATCATAACCCAGATATTGTATCTTTTATTCTGAGTCAAATCCTGTTTGTGAAGTATTTGACACCATGTATAAAACAATATTTTCAAAATTTAGCCTTAATGAATTTCGAGAACAATTTTATAAATTGTAAACAGGTCCAAAATTAATAAAGAAAGAGTAATGACACATGTTGTTGAATGGGATATGGAAAGTGTCAAGAAGTTCTGAAGGGCTGGTGAGAGCTGCAACTTTCTTTACTATTAAATTAATGATCTAGAAAGGGAAGAAAACTGCATATTAGTGGGACATGTGAACGATAAATTGCTAGATATACAAAAGAATAGAATAAACAGAAAAATAAATTGACTTAGAGAGGTAATGAATATAATAAATATCAAAAATGAAATTTAGCTCAGAAAATGAAAATACGTCAGAGATAGTCACCCTAAATAACAATATCCATAGAACTTTTAAAAAAGAGCATAAGTTAAAATTCAACAGCTTGATAGAAAGCTAGTAAATGGAGAAAAGAATCATGTTATTTGTTTTTAGATTTCATCTTATCTGAGAATATCCAACCCAGCTCTGTTTGCTTCTATGCTAGAACATTCTAGATTCACAATGAGCTATTAATAATCATTGCATCTTAGCAAATATATTAACAAGAATTAGAGGCTCAGAGCCTAGGGCCTATAATAGAGTCAGGATAAGTATGCATCAAAGCAGTAAGCAAGCTAATTTTCCTACTTAATAATCATGTCTCATCTGTTCTTCTTCTCTGCAAAGAGTGACATCCCCACACCCTTAATGTTCAAATGTAACAAAATAAACTAAGGATCTGAAGTTCCTAAATGCCAACACATTCATAATTGATGCTTCTATTCTGAATAAACGCACTTCCAATATTTTTTGATATATTTCTTGTCATCTGTCTCAGAACACTTTCCCCACCTCTCCTCATAGTCTGTGTTTTACAGATATTACTGAGAATCTTAATTTGCCAATCTAGCCTCATAGCTTCCACCAGAATTATCCTTTCACCAGAATTGTCCTTTCTTCTGTGCAAAGATTGAATTTTGAGGAATATACAGTGATTGTTTTGAATATACCATTAAAGGAAACCTAACTTTGGGAAAAAAAAAAAACAATATAAGTCTGACATTGGATGTATTTGCGGTTTGTTTCAAAGCCAAATTTTAGCAATCACTTAAAAACAAAGACTGCATTTGCTTGAGAACACTTTTACTATTTATGCCTTTGTATTATAGTTTAATTATATACTACAGACAGTTGATGTTTCTATTACATTTTTTACTTATAAAAGGCCTAATTCCTTATTGTATTTAAAAGCTAAAAAGTTATCTCAACTAGTATGATTTACACAGATGGTTCAAGAAGTATTGCTTTCTAAGAAAATCGTTTTCTAGTTCCCTTGAATTATTAAGAAAAGTGTCAGTTATTGAAACATTTATTAAATCATCCCTTGCCAAATCTCTGATTATTCCAGCTTTGTGGCATAAGTAAAATTGTAATGGACTTATTTAAAGTTAGCTACAGGGCATTCTCCAGGCACTCAAAAACTGCTAAAAATTTTCTAAAGCAAGTTTATGGAACATATTTAGTAAAACTGAACAACCACTTTCTGTAGAATTTATGATTTGTATTAAGAGAAATGCACATATAAAACAAATGGAAATTAGATATATGAGTTTTAACTAGTAACATAATAAACAAAAATATATTTGGAAGAAATTTAACAGGAAAAAATTCTTTGAGAAATTGATCTGATCAACTTTCTGAAAATCTTGTAGAGAATAGTTAGAAGTTCCTGGGGCAGAATGAATGCAAAGTACTCTCTGCCAGATCCACCAAGAATTGAGTAAAAAACTCTCACTAAAGATGTGAAGAAGGCTTCACCAAACTGACAGCTCTTCTATCATATTCTATAACTACCAAGAAAATTCATAAAACTGTATGCTTTCACTCCTGGCTTCTGAGTTGGCTGACGTTATTTAGATACATTACACTTCCATGAAAGTAAAATTAACATAGCTACTACTCTAGGCCTCACATGTTCTTTTTTACATTCCACCCCAAACAAAACTCCACTCTAAGGTGTCCTGATATCCACGGTGATAACACTCCAGTGCCTTGTAATATTGTCAAAATGGTATTTTGCAAGATTGCTCTTGTTTGAGCATTTCCTATGTGCCGAGCAGTGTTCCAAGAGTGTTATATTTATTAGCTATTTAAACTTCAAAATAACTCTAAAAGTTAAATATCAGGAAGAAAAGCTGAGCTTAAATTTAGGTCTGCTTTTATAGTTTAAACTGTTATTGTCAGTTCCAGGATTCAGAAACAAATATTATTCATTGAGTATAGGTAATTTATTTAAGTACCCTTAGGTATTTGTAGTAGTTGTTGTTGTTTATAAAAAATAATGTGTTTAAGCATGTTTTTATATTATAGAAAATTTAGAAAATGAATATTTTCTAAAACGACTAACAAAAAATTACCTGTAATATCACACCTCCAAGAAATATTTTGGTTTTATAGTGTAAATGCAGACACTAACCCACTCATGCAAGTTCATGCTCTGGAGAGCAGCCCACAAAGTCACAAGCCAATATAAGTTCCTGACATGATTTCTCTAACAGCTCTTGTGATCAAGTCTCCCCAGCCTCCTATCATTTTTCTTTTATGTGTCCCTTAGATAAAACCCTGTGGAACTTCCCAAAACTCAACTCTGGTTGTTTGAATTGATCAATCTGGACTTAGCCCAAGAACCTCAAAACAGCAGTCCCCAACCTTTTGGGCACCAAGGACCAGTGCTCCCATGAGAATCTAATGCCTGATAGTCTAAGGAGGAGCTGAGGCAGTGACATTAGTATTGGTGGCAGAGGGGCTGCCAATACAGATGAAATTCATCACTTGCTTGCAGGCACCCCTGCCGCTCACCTCCTGCTGTGCAGACAGGTTCCTAACAGGCCACCCAATGACTATCTGACTGTGTCAAGGGACGGGAGAGTTTCCTGCCCCAAAGTATTCCACCCATATACCTTAATAAAGACATGTGCCCCAAAGGTACTGCCTCCAATGTCTGAACTCTACCTTGACCTCCCACGTCGCCTCCTGATGTTAGGCGTGCCAGGTACTTTCTCCAGAACCTGTGAGTATAGACTTCTCTATTTCAGTTCCTCTTCTGGCCTTTTGTTGAACCAAGGCTCCCCATTCAGCACTCTGTGCTGTACTTAATAAATGTTATTTTACCAAATTCATAACACATATAAAAACCCTTCAACTTATATACACTATTCACTCATGGTGCGACTTGTCAGATTACTGAAAATTTACATAGGGAACAGATAGAGAGCGAACAGTACCAATGGCAAAAATCAAATGATGCAACAAAGAAAAACTCCAAAAATGCTACAGTCATATCTAATTTTCTGACTCTTCTACAGGCAACTTGGTATAATACAACAAAAACCTTGATATACTAAATGGGTTCAAATTAGCCTCTGTGATTTTCAGTTTTTGCATGTTTGATTAGCTTAATAATAATTATCTTAAATTTGAGAACTGATCATATTCTAAATACAGGGATCGGCATAGAGTAAGCTGCTCCATAAAGAACAGAAAATGTATTTTTAAAAATGTTTCCTCATCCTCAAGAAAAAGAAAACAAAATGCTTTTCCCCAAGTTTTGTGAATGAAGATAAAGGCACATTTAAAAATACATATGTTTGTATTGATACTGGGAGCAAATTGAAATAAAATATGAACATAAATAATAGGAAATAAATGTATAAATAAAAATCAATCATGTAATCAAAATTTAAAAAGTTAAATGGGAAAAAATATCATTTTAATTTTTAATTTTTAATTTTTAAATAAGAACCAGGATTAAAGCTAGAGAATGTAAAGCTATAATTTATAATGTAAATGTGAACAAATTAAAGCATAGAGTTGCTTGGAATGTAAAAAAAATGAACGTTAGAGGCAATTTTAAAATTTAATAAGCAGAATATAGAGATGAAGTGTAGAAAACTACAGTGAAATATTTCCAGTATTACAGAAAAATGGAAAGCATGGCTGCTCTTGAGAAGAAAAATAAAGAGAAAGACTTATCCAAAGTAACCCAAATGTTTATCTTTCTTGGTTGGCAGAAGTTGCCATATTGCTATATTAGATGGGAAAAAAATAAAAGACTAAATTTTACTTCTTGTGAATAAAAGAATAAATGTGAATTATTGACTCCCAAACTTCCTGACCCCAAAAAGGCATTTGACTTTCTTCTTGGAATTTCAATATCTTTATGATTTTAACCTGGTCCAAGATAAATATTATTACAGCTTTAAAATGTTGAAGCCCTTTGAAAGCTCTAGCCAATTTCTTATATGGTCAACTCCACAGTGCACCTCTATTTTATAATGATTTATCAATTTTACTTTGATTTGAAATTAAATGTCATTAAAGAAATTGAATGTCCTTGCTCTATTTTTCTTGTGCTGGTTTTAAAAGCTGTTCTTTGATTATTTTAAGTATATCCATCATGTTTTTACTACTTTAACTCAGACCCATTGAATTCTTCTTTCTGCATAGTTTCATTTCATATGGAGATTATGGCTTCTTGTTTTTTCAGCTTGATGTTGGTTTGTGGTCACTATTTTTTCATCACTGATTCATCCAATCTACTTTTAAAGCATTAGTATATTTACTTGGGCAGAATATAGTGAGAATAGAGGATGCAGAAATAAACTTCAGCTAAAATCAAAATCCATTTTAGGACTTCTCATAGAGATTTCACTTAAAGTAATAGATGTTTTTGGCAATAAATTACTTTTTTCATAATATTTAAAGGATGAACAAACATTTTACTGTCTGATGACTTCAAAAGGCCTTAGTTGGTATAATAAAAGATTTAAATTTACAGTTACTTCTGTTCTCCATTTTTCCACTTCAAAATGAAAAACAAAAGATTTGGATATCTCAAACTGTATTTTTGTCAGTCTAAGTTGGTACATTTAACTTTATAAAACATTTTTGTATAGATAACTTCTACAATCTTCATATCCAATTTATGAGGTGATTAGTTCCCGTTTTAAACTAAAAAAACCCCTGAAATTTGAACATTTAAATGGCTTGATGATGGTCACGAATCAATAGAATCAATCAGCTGTTGAGAATCAAATCAAATGGCTCTGACTCCAGTTGTTTCCCACATCTCCACTGTTGTGCTTATGTGTTCTTTAGAATCTACCTTGCTCCTGGTTTCCCTCCCTTCTTCTCTTCTTCTAATTATGTATATCCTGAACACTAAGCTATAACTGAGAAGAAAAGCTATCTCCCCCAGGGTAGTTGAGTCAGTAATTTGGCCTAGAAGTAGAATACTCTGCATAGAATTAGTGTCAGGCTAGAAGCACAGGTATCTTTCAGAAGAAAAAACTCTGTAAAGAGTGCTTAAAATATGTCATTCACTTTGTTTGGAAAGGCAGTTTAAACACACCCTTACTGAGCTGAATAGGAATGGGTCAGGAGCCTGAAACAATTATTTTCCAAGAGATAGAGAGAGCAGCAGCCTGTGCTAGACTTATCCCCTTGTGTTGGCATGTCTTTCCTTAATTTCTTGCTCAATAAGTGCTCTTTTGTTCTGCTTCAATATCAATGGCCCCAAGGCACAACCCCCATCTTTCGGTATCAGACTCCAAGGACAAGGGGTCAGGGATTCATAAGATGGTAAATTGATAAAATGGGTAAATTCCAGCATAGGTTGTGGGGGAGAAAGGGATCTGCTACCCATGAGGGACTCACACTGTTGGAGCTGATGTTGCTGTCTCTTTTCTTTGTAAAACATTGTTCCATCTTGTGATCAACTGTAATTGTTATCCTTTCTCAATCTGATACTAATATTGGTAAACCATGCACGGTACTATGCTTGACAAAAATCAATACAAAATTTGATTTATTACACAACATATTTATGTGAATATTTTGTTTCCCAGTGTCTTTTTCTCTCTTTGAGGTGTTTCTTCTTCTCCAATTTTCACAAAGTATGACACTAGTCAGAAAGAGTAAGATATACTTTGTTTCACTTCAAATTTAGCGTTTACCCACTTTGGTATGTCTTTCACCTTAACCTTTTTTTCTTTTTTCTTTTTCTTTTTTTAAGTTTATTGGGGGTAACATTGGTTAATACAATTATATAATTTTCAGGTATACATTATAGCTTGACATCTATATATTCTATTGTATGTTTACCACAAAAAGTATAGTTTCCTTCAGCTACCATATATTTGATCCTCTTTACCCACTCCATGCTCTTCCACCCCCTATATTTTACCCTAACTCCTCTCTTCTTCCCCACCCCCTACCCTCTGATAACTATTAGTCTATAGTCATTATTCATGAGTCTCTGTTTGTCCTGTTCATTTGTTGCTTTTAGATTTATATCCCACATATAAGTAATATCATATGAGTTTCAACTTTTTCAGTCTGGCTTATTTCTCTTAGCATGATTTTCTTGAGGTCCATTCATGTTGTTGCAAAAGGCAGTATTTCATCTCTTCTTATGGCCGAGTAATATTCCATTGTATATATGTACCACAGCTTCTTTAGCCAATCACCTTAACATTTCATTAATGGATCTCATTAAAATCAAAAGTACCTCTGAGTATTTTTCTCAAATAAAAATGTTATATATAACATTTATATTTATTTACCTTTATCAAATAAAAGATAAATAAAAATCAGAGAAGCAATGAAAGCTAGAGAACTGTAACCTCACTGTAACCACACACAAACTTCATTTCATTCCTTTAATATAGTTTTTTCTCTGATTTAAGTCTGGTCTTGCTCAAGTAATAGTGTGATTCACTTACCTTCCAATCAGCCTTATTCATCCACCATCATATGCCTGCTCCTTTAATAATTAAGCCATAGGACAGAAGATTTATTGAGCCTCAGGTCTATAGTTATGGGGACAATAAGTTTTGGTTACTCTAAGAATAAGCCTTAAATGTATTTCAGCTCCAGACCCGTTGAGGCAGAACAACCCCACAGGCCACAAGACCAGATGGGATGGCACCAGGCTGATTCCAGAACCAAACACAATGATAAATTACCCCAATCTGGTCCAATCATCCAATCAATAGCACCTACATGCCTCCAACTCCCTTAGTTTCCATGAGAGCTGATTTTTCTCCACATAATCTCTACTCCTGAGATGCCCAGGGGACCAAGGAGTTGAAAGTATTAGCTTGCCTGTGTCTCTACTTACAACTCCCTAAAACAAATCCTCACTTTCTTTGCTGCAGAACCTGCACATATCTTTCACTCAGATGTGCACAGGCAGAGGGACTCTTTTTGTTCCAGTAACAGAACTATTAAATTATCTTTAAAATATTGAAAGGAAACAACTGCCCACACACAACTATCAGAATTAACTAAGGGACTGAAATTAAAACAAATTCTAAAGAAATGTCTTTATTCAGACAGAACACGATCTCTGATGTTGGTCCATTTATGCAGAAAAGAATAAAAAGCACAAAAAATGAATGTTTGTGTTTGAAATAATAGATTAAATGTTGAAGTTAAACATATATTGAGAGTTAAAACACATAATGTCAATGGCACAAAATAAGGCAAAGGAGTAAATGAGATCACAAAATTGTAAGGTGCTTGAATTATCCAATTACGGTAATGTGCAATTTAAGTTAAAATCTAATAGGTCAATGAATATTAAAAATATGTATTTCTAACAGATCAAGAGAAGATAATGTAATAATACAGTAATATTTGATGAAAGTAAATGAAGGCAAGGGAAGAAATATAGGAACAAAGGAAAGTTGGTACAGATAGAAAAGAAGCATTAAGCTGGTAAATTTAAAGTAAAACTTATCAGTAATGGCATGAAGTATTTTGCATATTCTCTTGTTAAGAGAAAGACCATCAGACTGGACTAAGACTACAGTAACAAAAATGACAACTATTTAAAGCTTACATATATGGACACAAATTTTGAAAATAAAAAAGATTGAGAAATACATAATATGAAAGCACTAAGAAGGATGAACTACCCTCACTAATCAGGCACAGATTTTAAGGCATAAGCATAACCAGACATAGAAAAGAATAATTCTTTACTTTAAAATCAGATAAATTCCCACAAGAAGATATAACAATCCTAAATTTATATGCATATAAAAATTTAGCTCTAAAATGTACAAAATATAAAGTTGTCAAAACATATAGGAGAAATAAATCTAATATCATATGGAAGGGTTTTTTATATACCTTTTAGTTATTGATAGAAATATCAAGAAAAAATTATATTAAGGGTATAGAAGATTTCTATATTCTTAATTTCCATATCCTTAAGCTTTCTGCACTCAGTGACTACCTATTACTATTGTTTTCAAGAAGTACAAATAATGATTATAAATTGACCACATAATGGAAAATTGAGAAAGTTGAATGCATTTAAAATGACTGGAATTATAGTATTTTCTTTGGCCCCAGTGGAATTGGGTGAAAAATCAATAACAAAAATGATAATTTCAAAATCTCCAAATATTAGCTAATAAAACAGTACACTTCTAAATAACCCATAGCTTTTTAATGATATCACAATATAAATTAGAAAATGCTTTAAACTGAATGGCAATCTTCACAATAGGTAGATCTAAAAATGTCTTCTTCTGTGCTAAGTAACAACTAATATCAGTGTTTACGAAATCTCTCAAGGGATAATAAAAGCATATGCTTCTAACTCTTCTTCAGGTCACCATAAGCTTGATAACAAGGGCATTACAAGAATGAATAGTTATAAGAAAAAAATAATTATGAACATAAATGCAAAATGGAAAGCATTAGCATATCGAATTTCTCCATAATGCACAGAAAGAACTTTATGTCAAAACCAAGTTTTGTTTATTCCAGAAATGCAAGATTGCTTTAATATTCAAAAAACAAACATTTGTCACATTAATAAAATAGATAAATAACATGCTCACCTAAATAGATTCAGCAAAAGGATTTGATATGTTTCAATACTCAGTATTTTTAAACATTATTTGCAAATTAAAAATAGAAAACTTTCATAATTTGGCTAAAAAGTCAATAGCAAACAACACGGTGGTAAGTGTTGAGCAAGTTTTTTTCCACGGTTCTTTACACCAGCTATGATTACTTCTAACCAACATTTTATTGGTGGGTCTACTCAGTCCAATACATAAAAGAAAAGGAATAAAGATTATGGGCCTTGGAAAGAAAGAATTAAATAACTACTCTTCATAGGTTCATGGCTGCTTAAACAGACAATCCAAAAATGTAATTAAAATTAGTAAAGGAATCTAGTAAGATCACTGGAGGGCAACATACAAAACACTGTATTATACATACTATTTAAAAACAAAAAATATAATCCAGAAATAACATCACAAATATCAAATATTTAAGAACTCTACATAGAGAATTACAAAACACTCTTTAAAAAACTCCAACAAGACCTAAATAAATGTAAGAAAACATTTTGTAGTATATGGGTTCATGGTTCGGAAAACGTAATAAAATTTCAATTCTTTTTAAACAAATCTATAGGTTCAATGTCTTACCAATATCACTCATGTAAAATTTTTAATTTCCTTTGTGTGGAAATTGACAAACTGATTTTAAATTTGTACGGAAATGCAAGAACCAAGAACAGAAGACAAAGTGGTGTAAAAATGTTGGAAGACTTACACTACCAGCTATTAAGACTCAGACAGTTATAGTGATATTGAGATGAGAATAGACAAAATTATTTAGAACTAAATGAGAATTCAGTAACAGACGGAAGCACATTCAGTTCCCTGACTTAGAATAGAGATATGGGAGCAGTTCTATGAAGGTGAGTATGATCTTTTGAAATTGAATGTGTATTAGGAAATACATGAAATTTTACTCCAACATCTCACCATATAAAAAACATAAATTCCCAATGGAATTTACCCTAATAGAAAAGTGAAACATAAATATTCTAGAGAATGACAGATAAGAATATCCTTATGATCTTGAGGTAGTTAAAACTTTCTAAGATATGACACAAGAAGCATTCACTATATGGGAAAATTTTGATGAACTGAATTATATTAATATTTTTAAACTTCTACTCATTAAAAGATATTAAGAGAGTGAGGAGAAAAAGCCATACAGTGAGGTAATGTGTAATAAATATCATGTTTAATGGGAAAACATTATAGGCTTTCCTTTTAAGACTAAGATCGAGATATTATTAACTACTATGTAAACTAAAATTTAATTATTCCTTTTAGGTATGAGCCATAATTAAAATAAGAATGAGAAATAAAATGTGTAAGTTTGGTATTGAATGATACTACTATTCTTACTGTAAGTGATTATCACCTGCACACAAAAAAACAAAAACAAAAACAAAAACAAAAACAAAAAAAAACCCAAACCAGAAAAGAAGCTATACCAGAGTGGAAAAATAAGAACTCCATATATAATTTTGTGAACATGGCATAGATATTTGGAAGAAATATACAATTAGACTTCTATCTTACATTTTATACTAGAATAAATGCAGATGGTGATTTAAGCTAAATAAAAAAGCAAGAGAGAGAAAAGGGAGAACAGAGACAGGGAAAAGGAGAGGGAGAAGGAAAGACAATAAAAATAGTAAGAAAATATAAAATTGTAGTTGTTGTGGTTTAAATCTGGGAGTGGGCATGATCTTTTTAAAGCTGTGACCGCCTCCTCCCCATCATGAAAAAGAAGATGGATATACCCAACCAAATAAAAAATAAAGAAATTCTTGACAAAGTTCATAAATATAAGATTGGC
The DNA here is from genome assembly GCA_028627145.1 of Eidolon dupreanum. Classification (NCBI taxonomy): domain Eukaryota; kingdom Metazoa; phylum Chordata; class Mammalia; order Chiroptera; family Pteropodidae; genus Eidolon; species Eidolon dupreanum. The sequence goes on from CM053501.1 coordinate 31,489,750, forward strand.
TTCTCTGTCCCCTAATAAATCAGAAAAACACAATAAAAATAAATTACTAAAATTCTAAAGAATTTCACATATCTGTTTTCCCTAATAATCTTCCTAATTGTATATAATTACAAAACAAATTCCAGGTCTATTGTTACAGAAAATTGACTAAATTAATCTTATTTTTATTGAGACAAAATAAAGATATAAAAGTGGTCAGTAACTTTAAAAATAGATAACAAAGAAGTGGGATTTGCTCTGCAATTTATTGAGGTATACTATAAAATTTCAGGATTAAATACTATACTAATACTTCTAGAAGAGACATACATCAAATGGAATTAGGGAGAGTTCTGATAGATTCATACTACAGTATAATCTTATATTATCAAAAAGGAGATGTATGAACTACAAAAGACAGTGTTTACAAAACTGCCTTTCTATAAGAAGAAAAAGAAATTTTACATTACTTATTCAATCTACAAATACTTATTGAGCTCCTTTTAAACACAGCTTCACTGTTTATCCTAGGGACTATAGATATATATATATATATATATATATATATATATATATATATATATATATATCAATGAACCAAAGTCTCAGCCATGATGGAATTTATAATTTAGTGGAAGAAAACAAAAATGAAAGAAACAAATACATGATACATTAGGTGGTAGCATGCACAGTGAGAAAATTAGTCTGTAAAGAGGCTAGGCAGTTGTCATGGTGGTAATTGTGGCACTGAGGCTGGAGTGGGCTGAGGCTAAGATGGTGGTGATAGTGGTGATTGTGGTCATGCTGGTGGTGGTGCCAGTGCTGTTCAGGTTAGGGTATGTGGCTTATTTTTTCAGTTGTTAGAAAAGACTTCAATGACAAATGCCCTTTGAGGAGAGAAATGAAAGAAGTGAGGAAGTTAGCAAGGCAAAAAGTAAAATATAAAAGTCATGTAGTTAAGTTGTGTTTTGCATGCATTAGAAACAGGAAGGAGGCTAGTGTGCTTGGAGTGGAGAGAACATAGGATATGAGGGGTGTATTGAACTCAAACTCATGATTATCGGAGAAATGCAATGACTTAGCACATAGAGCACACGCAAGTGTGCACACACACACAATGTTTGCCTTTTGACAAGTCTTTCTTTTGTTCAACATTTAATAATATTCTAACATTTTGTTTTTCCCATGTTCCAAATTACTTTTTTATTGCTACTAAAATTTAAATAAAACCCTTAGAACACTGTGAATATTCGACCTCTCATTCTTCTATTTCTAACCCCTTTTTCTATCTAGTAAAAGATTATAGAATATGCACTAACCCAAAATATTGTGTTTTTTTAAGCTTTACTCCTCAATTTCAACATCTTAGCCAATTTCAAAGTCATTAAATTATGTTAAATCTTAGTAATCCTTTAAGTAAAATGATAGATTTTCTAGTACTTGCATTCAATATTCATTTCATTTTAAATAAATTCAGAGAAAGCCAACAAAAGTTCATGAGTCAATAACTGGCTTCGACCACATATTTATGTGGGGTAAATCAGATTTACCTAAATAAGTCCAAATTTTTGGCTTAGTGTTATATTCTATTAAATTGAACACTGCATATTAAAATGAGTGATTTCTAAATAATATTTTGGGTGAATCTACTAAGACTCTGGCACTAATGGTTTTGCTATGTAAGTTCTTTTGGTAACTTAGATCAGCTGGTTTATTTTGACTTGTTATAAATTGGTCTTCAACTTAGTCTCATTACAGACCATGATAAGAGACAACTTTAATGTTCCTAGGCTCAAATCTCCACTGATGAGAATACTAGATGGTAAATATTATTCCTCATCCCTTTATCTTAAGTCATTTATGAAATAAGATATAAGATCATGGATTCACATTCCAAACAATATCTGGTTAACCTTTTGTTATCTGGCAAGTGATATGAGGCATGTCTCAATAACAGGAATAATAAAAGACCTTTGAAATATATAAGATATTAATGCATTCTCACTATAAAACTTTAAAAAATGGAAATAATATTAAAGTACTAATTCAGCTCTACTAATCCTCCAAATTGTCAACACTAACCTATGTTATCAGTTTTTATACTTCCTGACCTTATTTTATGTATTTATTTATAATATAAACATCTGGTGGATATATTATCAAGTGCATATCTGGTTGATATGTTAATACGTGTCAATCTACTATGATTATGAACCAACAATTATTTCAAGTTTCTTATACTTTTTAAGGCTACTTTGAATATATTTTCTGCTTTTTCCATCTATATAGGCAGTCCATCTAAAATAAGAAGCTACAAAGCAGGTGCAAAGAATATACCTCAGGCCTACTATTTTGTGGCAGTCTAAAATTATTTATTATGTCATATTAATTTAGAAAGTAACACCAATCTCATCACTAAATATCTATTCCTTAAGGCATGCTTTTGTTTCAGAATAGGTATCATTCTATTCACCAATGTAAACATAGCAACTAGCACATTCACTGTCATATTAGCATAGATTCAAAACTTTTTGCACGGTTGAATGAATGCACTGAGAAAAAAACATGTTATAGATCCAATGATGTGGAAATTAAGTTAGAATATCTTAAAAATCAAACTTCTTTTGATGAATTAGGGTGAGAAGTGTATCTGTAGGGAAACATCTTATTGACCCTATAGCTCAAAATAGATTGACACTCTGTAGCATTCTGATGAATTCTTCCCTTGAATACAGTTGGCCAGTGTTCCAGAATCATCACTGGTATATTGGATATCCTATTTACAACATTGTTGTTGTCATCGCCATCATTGCTGTCATCATCATCATTATCAACACTATTATTTTTATTCCTTCTTGCAACTGAATTACTTTGTGTTCAGTTAGATACCCAAGTTAGTTTTATTTGCTCAGAATCTCGGTTTCCTACCTCACATGAAATTTTTACTCTATTATCTAAAAAGCCATGTCAGAAACTGAAAACTTCCAAAGTAAGAATAATTAACTAGTGCTATCCTTTCATGCATAAAATGGCATTAATTTAATCAATATTAAAAATGAATATTCTTGTATATTAATATACTTTCTTTTGCATTTTTGTGTGAATGATTTTCTCCCATACTCAACAACTCACGTGCCCTAAAATAAAACTATAGAAATTTAATCACAATACATTCAACATTGAACATATAGCCTCTTTATTTTTCTATTCTGATTTGATCCCCCTTACAAGATACTATCCCATAACCAGTTTTTCTTATTTGCAAAGCTACACTGCATTCAATCCCTGTTGACAGCTATATCCTCAATCTTTGGCAAAAATGAGAAGCTTTGCTCCCAAACCCCAAGACACTTCATTATAATTCAGTTAGGGGTCCTTAAGGGCTATCCACAGCATTCATTCTGCCATCACATATTCAAGTTAAATAAATTGGTTAGTTCATCTGGGCCAAGTGTGAGAATTGCTTACACTGTAGTCTGGACCAGCTTCAGAGACTCTTTTGCTCTTGATTCATTTCAAAGCTGTCAGACTTTCAGTTATCCAAGAAATTGTATCAAAACACCCAGAGAATGTGGTAGTGATTTCCTACAAAGTCTAAAAGCCAAATAAATGTGCTGCTTTCTGACATCAACTTATCTTTAGTTTAGAAGGGATAACACAATATACTCTACACTAGCTCAGGAAATTCAATAAGTTGACAAGCCCCTCTATTTTTGTACAATTTGTTTCTCCTTCCATTCACTAGGCATGTGTTTTCCAAATCATTTAGGATACCTGTTATCTTTTACCTCCAATTTTTTGTAGATGTCCAAGTGATGTCCCTTGGAATGGTGGCACAGAGTAAAGTTTCTGTTAACTAAATACTGTCTGCAGTAAGACAGGACACTTGAAATGCCCATCACAGTTTCTTTCCCCATTTTTTTTTAAATTTTCCCTTTCATCTCCTGCTAATTTTGCCTTAATTAGCCATTCTGTGTTTTGTATCACCATTTTAGATTGTGAGGAACAAGCAAGTTTTGTACAATACTAATTATTATACCCTTACAGCAGTGTCTTTGGAATATGTCTTGATGCATTAACAGGCTAGAAGTCAATTATATGTGATAGGTTTTCTAAACTTTTTCAGGCAAGGCAATTTATGTTTTAATTCCAGAAACCATGCTTTTTTCCCTCTAACTATGAAAACACAAGCTCTACAAAAGGTTCAACTCTTATTGCATTACAAATCTATTAAGAATTACAATGTCAGCGATTGATCTGTATACTCTGTTCCTATAAAATCTCAAGTTGCTACAGCTGCATTATTATTACTATTTCCTGCTGTCATGGTGATCCTAGTGAGAAATGTTTCCACTCTCTGATGGAAACATTTAGACTGCTAGAAATGGCAAATTATCAAATATCACCCTAGTAGTTCCAAGTTGTTAATTCTTAATTTTTTTAAAAGCAATTTACCACGAGAAAGTATTTTATCACACCTGGGATCATCCGCATCAATTACTCATTCACTGGATTTTTAAGCTGAATAAGGAAAATGTATTTTAGAAGAATATGTGAAAAAGGTATAGTTGAATGTGATATGAAAGCTTGAAATGTGTGTTTAGTTTTAGGTTAAGAGAAATTTAACATGAAATATGGTGGAGGTATTGTTGGCCATCTTAACGTTCTCAGAAATACTATTTTGCCAGTGGTATAAGAAAAATATCTTAGAGAATAATCTTATCAGGAAAAATAAATTGAAGGCAATAAACTCAGATGTTTTAGACCTGACACTTGGTTGGCATTTCCTTATGAGCCTAAGCTTATAAAAGACCTTAACTACACACCTTACCAGAGAGGATGTACAGATAGCAAATAAGCATATGAAAAAATGCTCCATATCATATATCATCAGAGAAATGCAATTAAAATAACAATGAGATTCCACTACACACCTATATGAGCCAAAATCTCTAACACTGACAACATCAACTACAGATTAGAATTTGGAAAAACAGGAACTCTCAGATATTGCTGGTGGGAATGCAAAATGCTACAGTCACTTTAGAAGACAATTTGGTGGTTTCTTTCCAAACTAAATATATTTTTACCATAACATCAAGCAATTATGTTCCGTATTTACCCCAAAAAGTTGAAAACTTATGTTCACGCAAAATCTTTCACATGGATGTTTACAACAGCTTTATGCATAATTGCAAAAACTTGTCATCAACCAAGGTATCCTTCAGTAGGTGAATAAATAAATACTTTGGTATATCCAAACAATAGACTATTACTCATTACTAAGAAGAAATGAACTATCAATCCATTGAAAGACATGGAGAAAATTTAGATGCGTATTATTCATTTCCTCATTGAATATACACTCAGTAAACGTAAAGTTACTAATAAATCTTCTCTAAGTGAAAAGACAATCTAAAAGGCTATCTACTGTATGATTCCAACTATATAGTATTCTGAAAAGAAAAAGATATAGAGACAAATTAAATAGAAGAAAACATAGATACTAAACCCAAGGACCTTGGATTTAGGGAGGATTTCATAAATTTGACCTCAAAGGCAAGGGAAGTAAGAGTAAAAATTAATGAATGGGGCCATATCAAACTAAAAAGTTTCTGCACAGCAAAAGAAATCATCAACAAAACAAAGAGGACACCAACTGAATAGGAGAAGATATTTGCAAACAACACCTCTGATAAGGAGTTAATATCCAAAATATATGAAGAACTCATACAACTCAACAGCAAAAAAATAAGCAATCAAATTAAGAAAGGGGCAGAGGACCTAAACAGACACTTCTCCCAAGAAGGCATACAAATGTGTAACAGACATGAAAAGATGCTCACCTTCACTAGCTATTAGGAAAATGCAAACCAAAATCACAATGAGATACCACCTCACACCTGTCAGAATGGCTATCATCAATAAGACAAGTAACAAGTGTTGGAAAGGTTGTGGGAAAAAAGGAACTCTCATACACTGCTGCTGGGAATGTAAATGGGTACAGCTGCAATGGCAAACAGTGTGACGTTTCCTTGAAAAATTAGGAATAGAATTACCACATGACCCGGCAACCCATCTTTTGTGTATCTACCCAAAAAACTTGAAAATATTTATTAGTAAAGATACATGCACCTCAATGTTCACTACAGCATTATTCACAGTGGCCAAGACATAAAAACAACTGAAGTGCTCTTTGATAGATGATTGGATAAAAAAGAAGTGGTACATAGATACAATGGAATATTACTCAGCTATAAGAAAATATGAAATGCTGCCATTTGCAACAACATGGATGGACCTTGAGATTATCATGCTAAGCAAAATGGGTCAATCAGAAAAAGTTGAGAACTATATTATTTCACTTGTATTTGGGATATAAAATTGAAAGCAACAAATGAACAGGACAAACAAACAAAACTCATAGACACAGACAACAGTTTAGTGGTTACCAGAGGGAAAGGAGGGAGGGAGGAGGTAGAAAAGAGTAAAGGGGGTCGAATATATGGTGACAGACAAAGATTTGACTTTGGATGGTGAACACACAATATAATGTACAGATGATGTATTATTGAATCGTATATTTGAAACCTATATAATTTTATTAATCAATATCTCCTCAATAAGTGTAATAATAAAAATGAAAGAAAGAATGAATGAATGAATAAATAAATGTTAATGCCTTTGGCGAAAAAAATGAGCAATTGCCAGGGTGTAGAAGGGAAAAAAAAAAGGCAGAGAATAAGGATTTTTAGCACTGCAAAACTACTCTGTATAATACTATGTTGTTGAATACATGTCATCATGAATTTTTTTAAATCCATAGAATTTGGAAATTCTATGTGAATCACAGTGTGAACCACAATGTAAACTATGGACTTTAAGTGATAATGGTATGTCAGTGTCAGTTCATCACTTGTAACAAATGTTCCACTCTGGTGTGGGATGCTCATAATGGAGGAGGCTATTCATGTGTGGAGGTGGGGGGCATTGGGAAATCTCTGTACCTTCTGCTCAATATTGTTGTGAACTTAAAACTGCTTTAAAATATAGTGTATTTAAAAAAAGATTTCTGAAGTCACATAAGAATAAAAGCAATTTGATGCTTAGTTTGAAAAGATTTTTCTACTTTGATTTAAATCTGAGATTTAAAACTGGGCTATGATATTCAGCAAACTCTTGAATAACAGAAGGATCAAGATAATGGATGATTTCATATAGTTATAACTCCCTTTGGTTGCAAAAATAGAGCTAAAGTGAATAAAAACATGAAAAGATAATAAAATTTATTACTGGGATTATATACAAAACAAACATATCTGTGATTAGGAAATAAACTGAAAATACAAAATTGTAGGCAGACCTAAGTCTACTGGACTGGATTAGTGAGTCCTGGGTCTGATTGCATTCTGTAGATGCTGCTTCAGAACAAAGACTACAAGTCATTGCCAAGAAGGTTAGAAAGAGAGCAAACTTCACAGTTTAAAGCCAATGACAAGAGAAGGAGTAGTGAACACACATGTAATCTATATACGACATATTGTTAAATCATACTGTTGAACTGTACAATTGAAATATTGAATTTTGTTGACCAATGTCACTCCAGTAATTTTTAATTTAAAAAAAAAAAGGTAAAAAACAGCTACAAATACTGACAAAAATCAATATCAAATAGCCCTGGATATACTTCAGAGTATGAAGAGAGATGGAGGAATTGCTAGGTACTTTTTTTAGAATGAAAATCTAAGCTAAAATCTCTAGTGGCTTGACTATCAGGAAAGCCCACCCTTGGCAAAATGGCAGTCACTCCAAATTGACATTGAGAGAGACAGAGAGAGAGATTACAAAAGGGAATGAATCTTCCTAAATCATGTGTTACTGTTGGTCTTCTAGTTGTTAATGAAAGAGAAAGTAAGTCATTTTAAAAGAAAGATAATTTTTTTACCAGGTCCTCAAGATATTGAGTTCAAGTTGTTAATTTCATCAATTGACTACTGTAGTCTATAGAAGACAAAATAGTTCATTCCATTTCCTATTAGTCAAGGGGTGAATAAAACATTTAGATTTTATTCTGGAGGTATTGGGGATATTGTATGAGGTAAGATTCAAAATGAAGTCTCACAATCTCTGGGTAGTGGAAGATGGTGATTGCTCAATACTACATACTACCTAGGCCTTTTTCCCCAACCTCTCTCTATTTCTACTACTGCACATTCTTATTTTCTCAAGTCACTTTCTCCTTCTCTACTCTTCTTGGGTAGAAAAAAAGTGACCCCAGTCATTAAAGGTGATCATTCCTCTTAAGCTGTGGACTTCGCCCTCCTTCTCCTGAGCCTAAATGATCTTCTACCTCTTATATACTTTCTACCTCTATTGTCAAAATGCACAAATCTCTACCATCTTAAAACAAAATGATATGAAAACGTAACTTTCATTGCCCTCAGCGGTTTATTTTTCTCATTTCCCTCACAGTGTTCAAAAATAACAGTCTAAACTCATCATCTCCAGTTCCTCATCTCAGACTCTCAACCTGGTAACAGTTTGCATATCTAAGAATTCATGATGTACTTCTACAAACTTCGTCAAACACTGGAGACATGAGGTTGTAAAAGCACCATCCTTTACAGCTGTTGAAGTTTCACATTGGGTCATATCAATGTAATTCTGTGCCTGTTTCCATCGTCTTTTCATATTTTTAATGCTAACTCATGTGCATATCTATATACCAGCATACATTCATTAAGGACAATTTAGAATTGCTTTGGGACACTTTGTGACATGAACAAGATTATTTGAGAGACACATTAAAAGAAAGAGAAAACAAAATCTTGATTATCAACTGGTCTACATTTTAAAAATAATATGAGACTTTAAGCACAATTTGAATTCTAGAATCATCTCCATTAAAATTTCCTAGGCTAAAACTATTAAAAAGGTGGAAACTTTATATTTCCTTTGTGTGTACCCACCAAAGCCTATTCCACATATTGTTTTTCCTCTTTATATTTTATTTCCCTTCTGTTCCTTCTCCTGAAGTGTTCATACTATTTCAATATCCCTTAAAATTACAATCTTCTAATAAAAAGAACTCGAATGTTAACTAACTTAAAATCTTTAAACCCTGATAGTATTCAGTTCTCTGTCCCATGGCTAAGGAATTTCTAAGTCCCAGGATGGAAAAGGAAAATTTGTTGGAGAATTCAGTCCTGTCCTGGATGTATATACTCCATGCCTACCTTACCTCTTCCAATCAGTCCTTTTGTGTGTGTGTGTGTGTGTGTGTGTGTAGTCAGGAAATGAAACACTTGTCAATATTATACTATACACAGGAAAGTAACCAGAGCTGTCACTGTTCTAGCCTACCCCTCCCCCCCAAAAAAGGAACAGGAAGACTCTGACAGACTATAAAGAGGTTTCAAGGACTGTGACACTCAATTTCCAATGACATTAGTAAAACTTCAAGGAGAACTAGCAAGAACTATCTTAATAACTGAAGCACAGACCGAATCTTTTAATAAAACAAGCTCTATTTATCCAATATAATTCCTTCCTTATCCCTTAGATTCATAACTAACACTCCTCAGAACTTCTATCTGAATTAGTAATTGTAACCTTCTCCTTATCTGGCCATAGGCAGCTCTTATTCATATTTGTTTGCCTATTTATTTGTTTCTCCATTTTTTGGAAAATTTTGTAAACTAATTCACCAAAAGCTTTTTCTCTAATTATTTGTATACTAAAAGTATACCTTGTCCAGATAAACAAATCTAATACATCATAAAATACTATTCCAAGGAATAGAGCAGAATCCAGAGTCTTCACAGAATGACATTTACATATTTATGTAATTAAAAATATCTCTTTATCTCAGGATCCTGATTTTGGTCAAATGACTAATCAACATACAGTCAATGTCAATTTACTAATATATAACAATGAGATACATTAACAAAGTTTTAATTCTTAGGACAATCTTATTATTCAAACAGTGGATGTTTCAGAGAGAAAGGCAGGAGCATTATTCCGTGGGTAGGCAGAGCCTTTTATCATTAAAAATTCATTTTAAAAACAACATAGAGTTAGCTTTAGCTCTTAAATAGATTTGGCCACTCTTATTTCTATAAAGTGGCCAAATCTATTTAAGAGCTAAAGCTAACATAACATACATAAAGCTAACATACATTATCACATAATCTGCCATATATATGTATATCTCTTAAATTAATGGATGGAAATCTCTGGGATTTTAATACTATTTTCCCAAATTTTATCTCTCATAAAGTGCTCTGGATTGTTTTCCTTTTGATACTTACATTTTTCATCTATGATAAAAAAATAATAATAATCCAACAGGAAGACTTGCCAACAAGTAGAGAACTTTTGTTGCTGTGAAAGAGTATGTTCTCTTATGTCTGAAACAAGTAGTCTTATTAGCTATAACTGATTCTAAGTAATAATTCACTGAAAACGACAAGGTATTTGTAGGAAAAAAACCCAGTACATTCAATTAGCACTATTACCTATGGTAAGAGTATTCCAGAGGTAAAAGACATTTTATCTATCTGATGTTAGAATTTTAACACATTAAACAATAATTAAAAATTAAATATCTTTTTAAAAATACTCATAGAGTCATATTTATAACTACTGTAAGTTTTGCAAATAGAATTTAGAAAAAATAATACTTACAAGCCTATAGTGGTAAGTTTAGGGGTATGAGGAAACTAAGGTTAAAAAAAGATCACAAAAATAATGTAGAATATAAGATTTCTGATGGAGATATGAAGAAGTTAAAATGACAAAGACTTAAATTATGAGAACTAGAAGATAAACAGGTGCAGAAATTTATGAATTATTGAAAACAGAGAGCCAAAAAAATAAGTACATTTGATAAGTACCATATCTAATAATTCAATGATGCAAACTCTAGTTGAGTAAAACCAATGCGAAGAGCCTGAAAATGTCAACTAGTTACTTTAAGATCTGATAGATATACAAACATATTTCACTAAGGTGGTAGAAAGTTCAACTCATTTTTTAATTTCTTAATTCTACATCTAATAATTAATTAATGACTTATCCTGTTGGTCAGGCCAGGCACTCTGCTATGTGCTGGGGATAACAAACCGACACATTCCATGTATTCATTCATGGGACTTCTAAAGGGGAAAGAGATTCAGGGAAAGGTAGACACATAATTTCAGTAGTGAATGTACTATTACAAATTAAGAAAAGGAACACCATTGGTAGGAAGAGAACATTTAACACAGGAAAATGAATCCACCAGAGGAGTTAGGGAAGGCATTCCTGAGAAAATAACAGGAGTTGAGACCTGATGGATGGCAAACAGTTAACTAAGAAAAAAATGAATGAGATGGGAAGAATTTAAGTGTCCTAGACATCCTTCCAGAAGTACAATTGCCACTACCATATGGAAACCCTCTCTTTTGCACCTGATAAATAAATCATTCCCTTTAGCTGTATGACAGCTGATCTATTTCTACAGCTTCACTTGTCACACTGTATCATAATGATATTTGGCATGCTTTTTTACTTCACTAAACTATGAGCTCTTCAAAGGGAGAGTCCATATGAAGGAACTTTATTTGCAAATTAACAGAAACAAGTCACTGCATTTTTAAACTTTATAAGAGGATCACTTTGTAATGTATATAAATGTCTAACCACTATTTTGTACATTGAAACTAATATAATATTGTATTTCAACTGTAATTGAAAAAACTTTAAAAATAAAGTCTCTCACAACTCTTGAAATAAAAAAAGAGGTAAACTAGCAGTTTGCAATTTGGTACTGTCCCTTTTACCTTCCTTGGTGCTTAGCTTATAACAGGTGATCAATGTATATTAATTTCGCATAATTTTTTGCATAGGTATTTATGTCTAATTTATGATGACTGATATGAAAAGCAATGAACACTAAAAATGTGCTCTTGGACAAACATATATCTTTCTCTCACACACACACACACACGTGAATTCATGCTCACACACAAACACACACACATATCTGGATACCCTAATTCCCATGATTATTCTTGACTAAGATATAACTTTGATTTCCAAATGCATACTTTATTAAGTTTGAGTAAATGCTAAATATTTTCTAAGTCAACTACATCCAAACACATTATTTCATGACATAATCAACATTTTGGCAACATAACAGAATTGCAAAATATAAGAAATCTTAGGGTGTATTTCCTAGCATGAATCCTGTATTACTTTTCTGCAACTTCAATTAACTGAAATATTTCTTCAAATAACTGAAGAAAATACTCAAAGTATTAAAAAATAATTGAATATCTAAAGAACACCTGAAAAGAGCTGATAATAATAAAGTTAAAAAAATACAAAGCAAATATCCAACTTTAAATACTATTTTAAGTTTTTATTAATTAAAATGGGAGTTTGGGAAATTAAATAATTTTTCTATCTCCAGATATTCTCTCTCATGAGAATATAAAAGTTATTTTCTAAAAATATAAAGTTTCTATTTCTTTACTATAAATTAAAGTCAATAAAATACTTGGAAAACATTATAAATCATTAAAATAATTTCAGAACTTCCCAGTTCTTGCTTTCTAGAAATTTATCTTCTACATAACTGCAAAATGTTATGTAAAAAACAAAACAAAACAAAACATGCATCCATTTAGAATCCCACTGGTTATGCACCAAAAATCTTCTCTTTTTTAATTAATTTTAGAGAAAATGATTGATGTAACCTAGTTCAAGTTTATCTTATTTTGAATCTAATGGATATCTTAACATTGTAGCAACCCAGAACTCATTTCTTACTCCTCTACTTTAAACTTATCCCCTTAATTTTCTCATCTAGCTTTTAATATCATCTGTATGATGACTTCTAAAAAATGCATAGCTAGTGTAGATATTTCTGACAGCTCTGGACACAAATACATAACTGCCCGCTTAACATCTCTGCTTGAATGTTGACTAGATCCTTCAAGTTTAACCTTTCCAGAACCTTTCCACTCTCCATTGATGGTGGCTCCATCCTCCTGTTCCAAATAACAAAATCCTTGGATTCAAACTTCACCTTTTCTTTTCCTCACCTCAAGTTTAATGAGGGAGGAAATTCTATGGACTCTGGTTTCAAAATACACCCAGATTCTGGCCGTCTCTCTGACCACATTCACTGTTACTATCTGGATCTGAGAGACCTTCATTTCCCTCCTTGCAATTGTTTCTTTACTGTTCTTCCTATTTCCCCCCATTTCCCTCCTACAGACTATTCTCAAGATCAACTATATAGACACTGTTACTTGCTAACAGTGTTTCTGTCCTCAATATCTCTGTCCTCACTCATAGCACCATCTTACATGCTAAGAGTTACATAAAAAGAAAAGAAGCCCATGAAGAATGTCTAGAACATTTTTTAAAAGCAGCATATTTGTACATTCATGCTATAATAAAAATAACAATAACTTTGACTTACCCAGTGAGCCTCACTGACCCCACCTACAATTGTTGAATTCATAGAGAAATTAAAATGCATTTTAAATGGAGAGAGAGAATCAACATAGTGGGAGTGCTGACTTTTCTGATCTGTTCAAAGAACAATGTCCTGAGGAACTGGGCAAAGAATTTGTGATTTTTCGTGGGTGTGGTTGTATCTAAAGAATGAAGTACTCACTGCTCTATCCATGGACTTAGGAATGTTGATAATAAAGACCAATCCTAGCAACAGAGTCTGGACCTGCCTGTGTTTTAACATGGAACAGCTATGATGGCAGATTTATAAAACACTGAGTGAATCCAAATACATAAGATCATTTGATACAATATTTATTCTTTCTATTTCAGCACCTTTAGTCCTCTGGGTTATAAAAATATCCCTAAAACAAGGTCCCACCTTTCAGCATCCTAAACTATTTGGCTCTCCGTAATCACTTTAGTAACATCATTTCATTATAGTCATAAAACACACCATTGAAAGACAGGTTATAAAGGAAAGCAGGGTATCCCATCTTACTTAACTGCATACACAATGAACCTTGTCAAGAAAAAAGAGATGATATATTAAAGTTCACCTAAGAATGACATCGAAGGCGGCTGTTAATTAAGCAATGTACAATAGAAATATTAGACTCCATTAAAAGATATGTTTACCTTACATAGCCTATAATAATTAACAAAATATTGAAAACTGGATAGTTTTCTATCAAGTGGGTCCATGGAAGAGAGATATTACCAGGGCTCTGAGGCCTTTGAATATCTTCAGTTAGCCCACATGGGTTCCATCCATTAGAGCAGGGGTCTCCAACCCCTGGGTTGCCTACCCGTATCAGTCTGTGGCCTGTTAGGAACTTGGCCACACAGCAGGAAGTGAGCAAGCAAACAAAGCTTCCTCTGTTATTCAGCTGCTCCCCAGAGCTAGCATCACCGCCTCGGTTCCATCACAGATTATCAGGCATTAGATTCTCATAGGAGCACTGATCCCTGATGCCAAAAAGGTTGGAGGCTGCTACATTAGAGGAGAGGAAAAGAAACTTCTGCCTATCCTATTAACTTTGTCTTCTGTCATTATAGGCATTTGCCCAAATGTTTAGGGAGCTTTAAAAACAAGAACTCATAACTATCTCACTCCTCTTTTAAACAAAAGGGACAGCTACTCATTTTCTCAACATCTCAATTTAAGTTATTCTTTAATTCCAGAGAGATATTAATAAATCAGTTGATATGTTTGAACAAAATGGGAACCACCATAAGTAGTTTTTTGAAAACAGTTATTCACATAGACTGTTAGACAACATGTATGAATTAACCATGAGCTATGAGCCGAGTGCAGCCTACTCAAAGCTATCTGACTTTTCTTCTGACTATTCCTGGACTGAGGAAGAAGTGGAGACTCCCCAGCTAAGAAGAGAGCAAGAACAAAGAGGCCTCAAAACCAGATATTCGCCATTTCCCAGCTCAAAACTACCCATTGGCTTCCTATTCCATTTAGGAAATAATCCTTACCCCTTTCTAAGTTAGAAGGCCTTCCAAGATATCACCTCTAGGCATATCTGCCTTCTTGGCTTTCTTCACATGGGAAATCTCCTAGCTCAGTCTCACCCCAAAATGTTGCTCCTGCTCCTTTCCCTACATGGAGGCAGGTTCTTTGCTCAGATTCTTCTATTTCTTCCTCATTTCTTTCATGTGCACACTCAAACATCGATTTCTCAGAGGAGCCTTCTCTGAGAAAGTACCCTCTCACTCCCCACCACTTCTATTGCTTTACCTACATTTAACTTTAGAGAAGACAACTGTCACTCCTTACTATTATATTCAGCATACAGTTGTCCATTGTCTGTCCTTGACCTAGAGCATAAATCCAGGGCAAGGGTTCCTATTGATGCTATACCCCAGACACTAAGAACAGTGCCTGGCACATAGTAGATATTTAATAATCTTTTTGAATTCACTAATAGTTTAAGGATATGGTGAAAAAGTACAAGAGAGTATTCTTTCTCTATTTACTTTATCATTCATATTTAGACTAACTTATTTTAAATTTCATATTCAATGAGAAGTGACTCCTTTCTAATTTGTTTACAAAATATTATTCTTTGGGAGAACAGACAAATCTGTCAATTATTAGCCCAGGGCCATTTTGCTCTGGATGTAATTTCCTGTTAAGAAATTGGTTCTAATAAAAGATACTGTAACTTCACAAATTTTTGATAGTTTTTCAAAATTGAAATGTTAAAATGACAGAGAAAAATGCAGATAAAAACGGAAGTACAAATGATCTTTGATGAAAATAGTGCATCAGTAGACAATAATCTGATATAACAATTATTATCACAGCAAATATTTAAATTGCTTTGTTTAAGATATTACCTTGTTATCATAACCAACAGAGTTACCTATCAAGTACTCTTAGGCTTAAGATACACTGCTAGGCATTGTGTAAATAACAAAAGAGCTTAAAGGCTTGCATTTAAATTGTCACTATAAGACACATATTAAGGTATTAAAAATACAAAAATTTTAGACACTATATAATAATAATAAAAAAAAAATATATGCTACCATGGGGTCAGGAGACAGAAATCTCTGTAGGCTGAGATGGTCAACTGGAAGTGGAATAAGAAACTGAATTGAAGCTATCTGTGATTTAGAAAATAGATGAAAGAAGAATAATTTAATATGAATAAAAAAGATGGGGAAGATTGTATACAGTGATTTTGACATTAGCAAGTATGCAGAGTCCAGTAACAAAAGGGAGAGTTTCTGTGACATGAAAGAAAGAGATACATCTTCAAAAGAAAGTTTTGGCTTCATTGCTTAAGTGGCCAGTATAAATTTAGGTGTTATAAAACATTTTTCTAAAATGTCCTAAAACTAAAAATATAAGTCATTGTTATTCTTGCAGAGCAGAAAACAATTTTTTATAGATTTTCTTATAAAATTAAGCTTATTTGGATAGTTTTTTATCATTTGAATATATGTCACCTTTGACAAAACCTTTGTTAATAATACCTAAGATATTTAAAGAAAATGTTTGTGCTTTCCTTATTATGGACACTCACACTCTCTCTCTCTCTCTATATATATATATATTTTTTTCAGACAAATTAGCTTAATAAAGCATCTAGAAAAGCTTTATGAATTTCTTTAACCAAAAAATTATAAAAAATTTAAATTTTAGTTTGTTTATAAAAATATTTTCAATTTTTTTCTCTAAAGCTATTGTGTCTTCAACAAAGAGAAGAAAAATATTCCTTGAAGTATAAAATATTATTGACATAAAATGTTATTTGCAGGTCTAAGACCTACTATGGTTCTATGACATTAAATGCAACAGCATTCCAGAAGCAGAATTCTGTTACCCTATTGTCAGCATCAGAAAGACTGAAATCTAATCACATTACTGAACACAGAGCTAAGACATGGCTATCATCCATAAAGCCTTGTGGTTTAAGCATCAGACTTTGCTGGATTCATATACCCAATTCATGCAGATTGGGGCATAACTGCAAAATACTTGACACAAACTCACCAACTTCATTACACTGAATTTTATGAGAAGTTTATATTTAAATTCATAATGTTAGTAAACATGTGACTATTGTTTTATCCAAAAAAAAAAAAATCTGACATTCAGAATATCAATTAGCAGTGCTGAAACTGAGTATCTTGATTAGAACAACAGCTAATCTCACTTGGGATATGCATTCTTCATGAGAATGCTTGCAGTACCTGGATTATAGTTTAAACTGCAAACACACTCCATATATCTCGCTGTTTGCTGATATAGTTTAAAAAAATTATAGGTATCAGTATTAAAAAGTTATATATATTTTCTAAATTAAGCACTATGGTCTGTGCTCACAACTGCATATGAAATGATAATTATTATTGTGAAACATATCTGTCCAGTTCTAGATGTAAACACTAAAGAGACTAGGACAGTCCCATCCTCTCTTTGTAATATAAAGACTAAGCAATTTCACAAATGAGTATATTATGAAGTTATATGGGAACAGAGATTTGGAGATCCAGAAGTTGAGGTTTAATGAGAAAAATTACAGGGCCAAAATGGTGTCACATGTGCTAAAGCCCATGATACCAAACCTAGATTTAACACCTGCCCTAACTGCTTTTCATCATCTTCTAGAAATCTTAATGAAGCAGTCTGGAATTTTCTGATCAACACCAATGAGGTAATCTGTCACTTGGACCATCTCCAACTCCTATAGAAAGGAGACACAATCTGCCAGATAAAAACCCATGACCTTGCCTTCCCCTTCAAACACTCTCTTTTCTTTTGCTAATAACTCCATTCTTCCACCCTTCTTCCTATAAAGAAACTTCTATTTTGTACAAACCCTGGGAGTGCTCTTCTAGTTGCTAGATGAGATGCTGCCAAACTCATGAATTGCTTAATAAGTATGTTAGATCTTCAAATTTACTTCATTGAATTTTGTTCTTTAATGAGAGAATAATTTCTACATGGAGTTAATGCAGAGACAGCTTCAGGAACAGTAGAGTTTAGGGACACTGAGAACAAAGAACAGGCAGAGATGGAAAGTGAAAAAGATTTTTTTTTCTTTTTACACAGAGAAAATGGAAGCAAACTATTGAGTCACAGAGAACAGTTTTTTCATTCACTCCCTCATATAAATATTCCTGAGTACTCATGGGCTATATGCCAGCCACATTGATGTGATAAGAGCAATTCCTACTAATGGTGGGGAAAATAGTTAAAAGACAGCCACAAATATTATTTTTAAATACATATTTTTAAAAATGTTGGCATTAGAAACATTAAAACCAATAGAGAATTTTTATATGAGTTTATTTGAGCCAAACTGACAACACATACCGAGGCACAAGTTCTCAAATATAGAAAATAAGTTTGCAGCTTATTTTATGCATTTGAAATTAAAGAGGGAAAATAAGAAAGATTACATGGAGGTGGGAGAAAGCAAGGTGGAAACTGGATTACAGGATAATTATCAAACTTACCTGCTCTTCTGAGGGTGGTTGCAGCTTATTTCAAAGGTGTTAACCTAGATAAACAGAAACAATGGACAGGGTTTGCTTAAGGCAAAGATAAAACTTTTACTAAAAAAGTTTTATGCCCGGACATGACTACCCTACCATATCTGCCCAGTTATGAATTTACTTTCCTGTGAAGTTACTTTCCATAGGACTCCACCCCTTTTTTCATCCAAAATAGTTATAGTTATTACTAAAACTTAAAAATTTAAGAAGAAGAAGAATCTAGAATAGAGGCTAGTTTTGAGTTGAGTGATAATTTAAGGTCTCTTTCAGAAAGTAGCATACAAGCTAAGACCTGAAGGAGACAAAGGAGCCACCCTGTAAAAAGATAAGAAAAGAACTTTAAAACAGAGCAGGTAATTTCAGAAAGGGGTCAATTCCTGAAGAGGATAAAAATCCTGAATGATAATACATCTAATAAAAGAAATTCAAGATACATAATATATACCAGAAGATATACTAAAAGAACTAAAAGGAGAATTAAACAAATTCACAATTATACAAAGAACATAAAATCTTGAGCGACATTATCAAACAATGTTTAATTGATGATTACAGAACACCCCACTCAATAATAGCAGCATATGTTACTTTTATGTGACATGGACCATTTACCAAGATAGATCACATTCTTATTCATAAGAAAGTCTCACTAAATGTAAATATAAAAAGATACAAGTATACATAGAATGTTCATTGTGCACAATGAAATTAGAAATAGAAAATAAAAAAATAAAAAGGAAAAAAAAAAGAAATAATAGAAAGACAAACTAAAAAGTCTGCAAACTTAGGAGAGTAAATAATAAACTTCTAAATAACCAGTGAGTCAAAAAACTATAAATAAAAATTGTAAACTATTTTAAACTAAATGAAAAAGAAGAAAAAGCACATAAAAATTTGTGAATAAGGTAAGCAGTACTAATAGAGAAATTGATAGGACTGTATTATAAAAGAAAGTCTAAAATTAATGATCTCATGTTCCACCTTAACTGAGAGAGACCAAAAAGTTACAAATAATTAAAATAATAATTATCTGAGTATAAGTCAGTGAAATACAAAAAGAAAAATAATTGAGAATAATCAATGAGACCAAAACATGGATAATAAATTGATGACTCTCTAGCCAGACTTATTGGAAATGAAAACAGAGAAAACAAATTACTATTAACAGGAACAAGAGGATGACATCAGTACAGACTACATATATAGAATAACAAAGATATATCAAACAAATTTAAGCAACAAATTTAGTAACTTAACTATATAAGTAATATAGGTAGGTAGATTCCTTGAAATTCTCAAATTACCAAAGCTAACTCGAGAATAAATAATTTGATAGACTTACATTTATTAAAGAAATTGAATTTACAGTTTAACATCTTCCCCAAAAGAAAACACAAGAATAATCATTTTATTAGTGAATTCTTCCAAACACTTAAGATAAAATTCTAGAGTGTAATGAATTATAAAATCAAAATGTGTCGTGAAAGTCCTAAATTTTTCCGCTTTATCATTCATACTAAAATTAGTATTTCTAAAGTGATATCATCTAAAATATGTCTTATACATAACTGTGTTCCAAATTTATTTTAAAACATTGATTTTGTGGTTTAAGATTCATTCCAAAGCCACAACTGTGTAGGTGAACTTAAAATGCATATTTTTTTAAGAATAGATTATGAAAACATTTTAATAAAATGTGAGTTAAACATGAATTGTTTTATAAATGTACAAAAATAAGATGTGATCATTGTAATCAAGAAATACGCGACAACTGTTTATTAGTTTAGTAATATTTTGCTGTTTAAAATTAAATAATTTGATATATAAATCGGGGTTAAAATTTAGTCATAAATAACTACCTGTCATCTCTATCATGCTTATAGTTTAAATTAATTTGAAAGAACATTAATTGCTTTAATTTGTATTACAAGAACATATTGAAAGTTCAATTTATTCCAGCTATATGATTAATATTGTTTATACTTTCCTGGTTCATAAGCCATAAAGCATTTACACTATTTCTAGATGTGTTTAGTGCTGTTCCTTTTCTGAGCTACACTGATTATAATGTAGAGATAAGAGTAGTTATCTCTGAAATGCAGAAGATTCTCATTTGCTTTTTTTGGGAGTATAAGGGAAAGAGATAGTAACATGTCACCTTTATGTCTATACTGGCAATAAAATATCTTTTATGTGAGTATGATAAAATGTAGGTTTTTAGAATCAGCCTAGCAGGAATTACTTTCTTTTTACAAAGATACTAGTCTTTATTGCAAAAGACAATAATTTCTTGCTTCAGCTGTTTTTGGCAATCTGAATTTGACATCATTCTTTTCTTTCATTTAAATTCTGCCATATGTTTTTAAAGGGTAGATTTTATTTTGTACCTACTTCTATAGTGGTAAATAGCACTGGCCCTAGATGACTGAAGTACACAGGGTTTTTGGCTCATCTTCAGAACAGAGCACATCATTTCCCTCTCTACCCCTGCCTAAGAGTAAATGACGATACTTTCTAGAGTAGCACTGTTTGATCAGCAATGTTATTTATTTAGTAAACAACTTGCTCACTTCCATCCATGCCTATCCTGGCCACCACTCATCCCTCATCCTGTCAAATTGTACATTATAAACACAGAAAGAAGAGGAGAAACTTGTCATGAAAATCCAATAAGTTAATTAACTTGCCTTTTACAAAATATTATTTTTTACCTGTGCTGAATTTAGAGGTTGTCTTTAAAGTATTCTAGAACTCAGATGGAAAGAGAAGGGGTGACTGAGAATGAGAAGGGGTGACTGAGAGAATGTGACTGAGCAGACACACTGTTTTAACACAAGAATAAATATTGTTGTAGGTGCCAGCCCTTGATAGACACATGGACCACCAGAAATCAGTGAGTTATAAGGAAACACACTCTTTATTCAGCCAGCTGGGTCTGCCAGGGGTATGCAGACCCCAAATTAAGCAGCCCCAAAATGTAGAGGTACAGTGTTTTTAAGCTCTAAACCCCATTCTTCATCCTATCTGAACACAAAAGTCTATTCTTCTTCTATTTACTAACTGTCAACCCACAGGTTGGTTGTGTAAGCAGGGGTATAGAAGCAGAAAGCTTATTGTTAGAATGTTATGTTCCTATGGGTGATAGCTTATGTTCCCATGGGCAATAGCCAAGCAGTAATTTTCCAGCCAGCACAGTATGCCATGTGCTTTTCTACAGTAATAAAGAGATAACATGTAAATATTTTCCAAGCCAAGAAATAATGCCTAAAATTAACATTTATTCACACCAAAATATCTGCATTTTTATAATCACCATGCCACCTAGCTATTCTTAGCACATTTTCCCTTGTTTTGGAATGGATTTGCTCTCATGGCAAATTCCTATTAATTGCTTAAGACTGAGGACATTTTTATTGTTGTTGTTGTTGTTGTTGTTGTTGTTGTTGTTATTATTATTATTCTAGGAAGTTTCCCTTGCTTTTACCTTCTGAAACAAAGTTGATAAGTTTTCTATTATGTCACCACTGTAGCTCAATTATACTTGCCAAACTCTGTTTCATTTGATAGTCCAAATATCTGCCCTGCCTTGTAGTCCATAAGCAACTACTGGGCAAGGAATATTTATTATTCATCTTTGCTTCACTAGGACCCAAGAAAAGCTCAGCATATGGTGGATCTCCAACCTATGAATGAATTAATAAATGAATGAATAAACGAATTTAGCATCACTGAGATAAAAGGAACAAATGTTAAGTCAGAATATCATAAATACTATAAATGCTCATTAAATCATACATTATAAGCTGGTGGAATTTTACTCAATGTATAATCAATAATATTAATAATAAGCTCTATTATGTGCTGGCAGAATGCTAAGTGCATTATGTCACCTAATTAGCAAAGCTTCATAAACTATGCATCAATTTTATTTTCATATTAGATATAAAGATACTGTTACCAAATTCAAAGGGTTTGTTTTGGCTGCTTGTGTCAAAGCCAAAAGAGACATGGACAAGAGTTCACAGCAAAGAAAGTAGAGATTTATTTAAGGAAATGGCGCCAAGCTCAGAGACACAGGTGAGCTACTGCTCAAAGACCTGGCTTCGCAACGGCCTCTAGGGGATAGGCTACATAGGAGAGGACATATTAGTCATGGTAGCTAAGGGATTTAGGGTTGTGGGCTTTGCTGATCAATCAAGGCTAGAGTTGGAAACAGTTGATCATTGTATCACAATCTGATGTCAGTCATGGCTTCCTTTGGTCTGGTTTCAAAGTAGGGTTGTTCTGCCTTCATAAGTGTGGAGCTGCAAGATGTTATCTTTAGTTTGATCGAAACTCTGTTTTGGAAGTTAATAGTCCTAAGGCTTTGTCCCAAAGACTGTTTGATGCTGACAAAGGCTTAATGATTAAGGAAGTGGTTATGTAGTACACAAGGATAAGGGAAGAAAAGAAGCAAGTGAGTCCAGTTTCAATCAAGGAGAAAGAAAGGTAAAAAGTCATTTTAAAGAGGTGAAGATTTGAATAGTTACAATACTGAGGCTGAGAGGTTAAACAACTGATCTTAAAACATTTATGCAAATGTAATCAAAAAATAAACAAATGGGACTAAATCAAACTAAAAAGTTTCTGTGCAGCAAAGAAAGCCATCAACATGATAAAAAGGCAACCTACCAAATGGGGGGGGGAAATATTTGCAAATCATATATCTAATAAGGGGTTCTTATCTAAGAAAAACATAAAGACATACAATTCAATAGCAAAACAAAACAAAATAAATAAACCATTCCAAACAATCTTTAAAAAATTGGCAGAAGATCTGAATAGACATTTTTCCAAAGAAGACATAGATGGCCACATGGGTACATGAAAAGGAGCTTAACATCACTAATCATCAGGGAAAGGCAAATCAAAACCACAATGTGATACTGTGCTGGCAGGAAAATTACTGCTTGGCTATCGCCCATGGGAACATAACCCTCTAACAATAAGCTTTCTGCTTCTGTACCACCGTTTGTACAACTGACCTGTGGGTTGACAGTTATTTAAAAGAAGAAAAATAGACTTGTGTGTTCAAACAGGATGAAGAATAGGGGTTTAGGGCTTAAAAACCCTGTACCTCTACATTTTGGGGCTGCTTGATTTGGGGTCTACATACCCCTGGCAGACCGAGCTGGCTGAATAAAGAGTGTGTTTCCTATAACTCACTGATTTCTGGTGGTCCGTGTGTCCATTGGGGGCTGGTGACTACAACAACACTACCTCATACCTATTAGAATGACTATTATCAAAAAGAAGAAATGACAAGTGTTGGTGAGGATGTAGAGAAAGGGAACCCTCCTGCACTGTTGGTGGGAATGTAAATTGGTGCATCTACTATGGAAAACAGTATGGATGTTCCTAAAAGTTTTTAAATAGCATTACAATATGATCCAGCAATTCTACTTTGGGTATTTATCTGAAGGAAGTGAAAACACAAACTTGAAAAGCTATCTGGACCCCCATATTCACCACAGCATATTTACAATAGCAAGATATGGAAATAAGCTAAATGTCCATCAGTGGACAAATGAATAACAAAAATATGGTGTGTATGTGTGTGTATACACACAAAATGATATTATTCAACCATAATAAAACAAGATATCTTGTTATTTGTGACAACATGAATGGCCCCTGAGGACATTATGCTAAGTAAAAAAAGTCAGAGAAAGACAAATACCGTATGATCTCACTTATATGTGAAACATAAAAAAATACAGAGATGTAATGTACAACATGGAGACTATAGTTAATAATACCATATTGCATATTTGAAAGTTGCTAAAAGGTCTTAAAATTTTTCATCACAAAAATAAAAATTTTGTAACTATGTGGGTTGATGGATGTTAACTACACTTTTTGTGGGGAGCATTTTGTACTACATATAAATATCAGATCATTAGGTTATACACTTAAAACTAATATAATGTCAATTATATATCAATAAAAATATTCACATATATTATATATACTCATATATATATATATATATCCATCCTTATCTACCTACTTATTTATCTATCTACCTCTAAAGTGAGCCCAGGCCATTTTTGACTTCAAAGCCATTACATAAAAATGGCAAACCAGAGTAAATGGAAAATGCATAAAGATGTCTCTTAAAAATGGTTTTAGACTTGTAATGTGTCTTCCATAGTACAATAATCTAAAATTAACAACAACTGGTAGTTACAATATTTTCTTAAATAAACTACTATAGATATAGCCATAGAGATCTTGAAAGCTATAATGTTGCATTTATGTTAAAAAATAAATCGTGCTTTCATCACTGATTAAAGCCACTAGATAACATGAAATATGAGCACAGCACGAAGTAGAAACTCTCATTAATGTTATATTAATCAACTGAGAGATTTTATTAAGCTCTTACCATAGATTCTCTATTATGTCTGGATCTAGGCATAAAAGATATGGAGAATTAGGGAGATTATTGCTATTTTATAGGTGAGTTATAATCCCATTAATTACAACCTATTCAAAGAAAATAATCAATGAATATGTAGTATTTACATATGCCTTGGACTTGCTTTTCATTTATGACCTATCAATTCCTTCACCTTTTATCTTGTTATCTTCCTCTTCTCTTTCAGATCTTACATTAAATGTAACTTCTTTCAGGACATATTCTTTAATCCTCACCTAAATTATGATATATTACTGTTTTTTTCCATAGCAACTATGCCTATAACTTAATGAAAGAATGTATCCTCTTACATTGTAATCTTCCCTAATTTCTCTATTTTCTCATTAAATTTGACTTTCCTTAAGGATAAACATTAGCTTGTTCAACATTGAATCCAATGCTGAGAAAGCTGTTATTAGGGAGACTTACATAATAGATTCGATGTAGAAAGTGAAAACTATGAGAAGGGGCGAGAGAGAATATAATTTAAGGAAAATCAGGGTCCTCGTCTAATTAAAACCAAAAGTTGGGGTATCTGGAAAACACAGGACCAGATTATAAAGCTCAATGAAAGGCAGGGACTAATATTAGTAAGAGAGACTCTGATTGTAGAAGGTATAATATAAAAGTGAAAAATAGATGTATTTAAATAGGAAAATCTGGTAGTAAGGATTAATATGTAGAGAAAGCCTGATGCTAGTTAGAGAAATTAAAATTAAAAGTAGGAGAGACTTAGACAATAGATGTCATTGTCATTATCACTGATGACATTTATTGAAAGTTTGCTCTATGCTATATGTTTTAAAAAGATCAATTCATTTATTGTGATATTAGTATTATTATTATAAGTCTAATTCTACAAGTAAGGAAACCTGACACATGCTAAGTGTAGCAGGGATCCTTGGAAATAACCTTTACTTCCTCCTAATATTCAAAACCTTGTATAATCTCTTCCCTTGAGTTTGGGTTGGAGTTACTGA
>CM053501.1:31516205-31531318 GCA_028627145.1 Eidolon dupreanum
TTTAGTTTTTTTATATTAAAATGATGTTATTCTCATTCATACTTTTGGTATCATTAATCTAGGTGATATTTTATTCCTTTCTATTATTTCATGTTTATTGTTTTGCCAAATGTAAAGATGGTCATTTCAATAAAATTTAATTTTGCATATACATATTTAGAGCATATAAAATAAGTTATTACAATACCATGAAAGTGACAGATCAGCAAAATTCATCATAAGATTTATTATATAAATGGTAAGTATTGACATCAGTTCCAATAAAAATTATTGAGATTCCCAAAATATATTGATTACTATTTTCTCCAACCTTTTTATTTCCCTTTTTTATTTCTTTGTTCTTTAACTTGTCCAGGAAACACAGATCACATTAATCCTAGCAGAAGTTTGTGACAAATCCATCCACTAAGTCATTAGTTCAGCTACAACAAAATCAGGGTATATGACGGCTTCAAAGAGGAATTTCATACAAAGTCAGTTAATCACATTGATTACCAAGCCCAGACAGGGACATTCTCATAAAATTCCGTAGTATAAAGTGAAACAGAAGAACATCTGGCACAATACTTAAAAAAATTTGATTCTTTATTTGTATAGTGATAGAACCTTAAAAATTCCTTCAACGATTTGAGACAGTACTGGTGTCATGGCTCCCAGTGAATGATTTTGAGCTTGAACATACACTTATTCAATTGTGAACATATCTAATTTTATATATATATATATATATATATATATATATATATATATGTAAGTATGTATATATATGTGTGTGTATACACACACACACACACACACACACACACACACACACACATACATGTCAGTCAAATGATCTTTTGGTCCAAAATTGATCTGTATTACAAATTGATCTGTATTGATCTGTATTACAAATGTAATATAATATTACTTTAAAAATGTACAAATAATATGATGTTTGGCAGAAGGATAAATCCTAAATATGTTTTTTGTATGTTTTAATTATAACTTTGATAACCTGAAGTACATGTTAAACTATCTGACAATTTTTACTGACTCTACTTAATTTGTAGTTAGATATTGCCTATTTTCTTGATTCTGGCTATGGAGACATCAAACCCAGGAGGAAATGATTTTTGAAATCCAAACACTAAATGACATGCCTATGCATATATCTAAGAGAGCATGTCATGTGGAAAGTAATTGAAGAATGGGCAGGTTGGAAACTGAACTGCTTTCCAGTCTTCTTGAACAAAATGTTCACATTCTGTCAACTAGGTTTAAAATTTCAGGGAACTAAATGTCTATTCAAAAATAACCTTATGAACATGAACAAGGCACTTTCAGACTGCTTAGATGCAGTCTTACAAATGAATGAATTTTGTTAGGTTCATTGTATACAAATCTGAGTTATTAAGAACAGATTCTAAGACAGAATTAATGTGCAAGTAATTTACTGGGGATGAGATCAGGAGAGAGCCTTCAAACCATGATGCAGTTCTGACACCTACAGAAGGAATGAGAGAAGAAAGAGGACTGTATAGGGAAAGTCTGACTGTGGTAAGCAAGTTTCAAGAAATTTTTGGTGAATGCAATGAGTCTTCCCCCCAGAGTTAGTGATTGAAGTGATCCACATCTTGCTGGAATGAGCCTGATTAACATCTCTGCCATGCACAGTCACAGGCTTGCAGCTGCCTGTGGGATGCATGTCCACAGTGTGAAGCCAGTGACAGATCCAGAGGTGTAGAGCTGGGATCGATAAATTATGCTCCTCAAATGGGAGACTGAAGCAACACATTTCCCTTGTTGCATAAAGTCTAAGGTATTATTAATCACCTATTGTTTTAAAATATTGTCTATAATATTCTAGGCTTATCGTAATATAACACTCTTGCTTATTTTCTATAACTAGAAAAACATTTCAGAAATGTGAGATGAATGAAACATCATCTTTCTGTAACATTACTGCAATTGTAATCAAAGATCTAACAAGACGTTTCAGTGATAACAAGATTATTCTAAAATTTACTAGGAGAAAAATGTGCAAGTGATTCAAGATTATGGAAAAACAGAAAAGACAAAGTAAATATGTAATTTTGCAGTCATTTATAAAAACATACAGCAAAAAGTGACAAATAGTGTGGTGTTACTAAATATAGAAAAATATGCTAATGTAAAATTGAAAAGTGCAAAATTTGTATTAGAAATCAATATGAGAAAAGTTGACCTTTTAGAGTTGTACAAAAACAATGTGCAAGACACAGTATACTTGCAATTAAATTGATATGTCAATTAACAACTGACTTCAGCATTCAATATAATTAACTAGAAATGTATTACAGGAAAAACATGTATAAATAAAAAGTTATGAAAGCCTTCTTGAATATGACACACAACAAAAGACCATGTTCTTTCCTATAATTACATCAAAATTAACAACTTATTTGTAAAAAATTTGTGCCTTCTTTTGAGAAATATAAAAACTACTCCCATTTGCAATTTTCCCTGTAGAAGTAATGCACCCACTCTACCCACTGATGTCAGGCTTAGCCACATTATTGGTGTTTAACCATGGCTATAAGCAATCGTAATGTATGCCACAATGAGGAAACAGATAAGTGCAATAAGTAGATGCTTTGTTTTCAGTCTAGACCCAGGAATAGGAAACACAGAGCAGAAGTGAAGAAGACTTGACCTATAGTTAACCAGTAACATAAGGAAGAAATAAATCTTTTTATTTTTAAAAACTACCCATTTTGGGTTTGTTTGCAAAACATTACCTAGCAGAAGAATTCTGGTGCACATGATACAGAAGAGATAATCTTACCCTTACAATTTCTCAAAATGAAATAATGCAACCATATCATATGTCTCAGAATTCTTTTGTCTCAATCGGATGGTTGATAAAATTCCCGGATACAAAAATTTAAAAAAAAAGAAACAAAAGTCTGACTGTCTGGCAACTTCATTATCCTGAATCTTAAAGAGATAGGTGGTGAGATGATAAAGCAAGTGCATTTCTTTCTATTTTAAAAGGCATGATATTTAGGCATGAAAGATCTGGAACACAACTAAATTAACAATGCAGAGCTCCGATATTTGGGGCACAACCATTACTTTGTTGTAATTAGCGAAAAAATCATAAAGTGTAGCTAATTCTCTAGAATTGCCCATGTTCCATCACAGTATTAAATTAGATCTTTACTTTCCAAAGTGGATTCCCAAAAGATACTCCATGATAAACACTGTATGGCCAAATGATTGTGAGATATGCTGACCATCATAATTACCCCCAGAAAATTTTTTTTTACCTCTAGAAAATTTAAGTACCTATATCACACTGAAGATCTGATCACCCTGAAGTAAATACAATTATTTAATTTGACTCAGAATTTCCAAAATTTCCAAGCTTTTTTATCTTGGGATACTTTTTAATCAATAACTCCTATTATCATCTGGCTAAACTGGTTTTCCTATAGCACATTTTAGGAAATGTAGAATTAGATAATCTAAAGAAATAGGATGAGTGATATAATCAACTTCCCAAGTACTGGCTTCCCTGATTCGTATCTTAGACTCTTTATTTTTACATACAGAAAAAAAGTAAATATGTATTTTAATAATATACCTTTTGGCAAAATTATAGATGCTATTTTTATTGTACTCCCAATGTCCTGTCTATAAAGTATAAAACAGTAACAAAATACTCTAGAAATTTAATATTAGAAAAAATGTGTTTGAGCTTGTATATTTTTATTATTTTTATTTTCCGATTACAGTTGGCATGCAATATTTCAGGTGTATGACATAAGACATTTATATAACAAAGTGATAACTCTAATAAATCTAGTACCCATCTGGCACCATACACAGTTATTATAATATTATCGACTATATTTCTTACACTATACTTTACATCCCCATGACTTTTGTAACTACCAATTTTATTTAATTCTATTCTTTTTACCCCTCCAAATATGGCAATCATCAAAACGTTCTCTGTATCTATGAGTTTGTTTCCATTTTTTTTTTGTTCTTAATTCCACATGTAAGTGAAATAACATGGCATTTATCTTTCTCTGACTTACTCCACTCAGCACAATACCCTCTAGGTCCATCCATGTTCTTATAGATGGCATGATTTCATTATTTTTTTACAGCCGAGTAATATTCCAATGTGTATATACACACCATCTCTTTATCCATTGACAGACACCCAGGCTGCTTCCATATTTTGGCTATTGTAAATAATGCTGCAATGGACATTTGGATTCACATGGCCCTTCAAAGTAGTGTTTTGGATTTCTTCAGATAAATACCTAGAAGTGGGATTACTGGGTCCTTCTCTATCTCTTGTTATATAGCCTTTGTTTTAAAGTCTATTTTGTCTGGTATAAGTATTGCTACCCTAGATTTTTTGTTTCCATTTTCATGAAATACCTTTTCTCATCGCTTTACTTTCAGTCTGTGCCCGTCTAGCAATCTGAAGTGTCTCCTGTAGGCAGCATATGTAAGAATCTTGTTTTTTTATTCAGCCACCCTATAGTTTGGAACATTTAACCCATTTACATCTAATTATTGATAGATATAGAATTGTCACCATTTTAGTATTCATATTTTTCATTTCTCTTCCTTCTTCAAGAAGTCCAACATTTCTTGTGATACTGGTTTAGTGTTGATGAAATCCTTTAACTTTTTCTTCTGTAGGAGTCTAAATAGTTTTGCTAGGTAATCTTGGTTGTAGGTCCTTGCTTTTCATCACTTTGAATATTCCCTGCCAATCTCTTCTGGCCTACAAAGTTTTTGTTGAAAAATCAGCTGACAGTCTTATAGGAGGAGCTCCCCTGTAGGTAACTGCTTTTCTTTTGTTGCTCTTAAGATTCTGTCTTTAACCTTTGGCATTTTAATTATAATGTGCCTTAGTGTGAGCCTCTTTGGGTTCATCTTGTTTGGGACTCTGTACACTTCCTAGGCTTGTATGTCTATTTCCTTTGCCAGATTATTTCTTCAAAAAGGTTTTCAATTCCTTGCTCTCTCTCTTCTCCTTCTGGTACTCCTAAGATATAAATGTTGGTATGCTTGATGATGTCTCAGAGGCCCCTTACACTATCCTATTTTTTAAATTTTTTTTCTCATTGATGATCTGATTGGATGTTTTCTGCTACTTTATCATCTAAATCACTGATTTGATCCTCCACTTCATCTGATCTATTGCTGATTTCCTCGAATGTATTCTTCATTTCAATTATTGTAGTCTTCATTTCTGGATGGCTCTTTTTTATGTTCTCCATGTCTTTGTTAATGTTCTGAGTTTATCTACTCTTTCCATAAGCTCATTGAGCATCCTTATAACCATTGTTTTGAACTCTGCATCTACTAGATTGTTTATCTCCATTTAATTTTTTCTGGAAATTTTTTTCTTTCACTTGAGACATGTTTCCGTGTCTCCACATTTTGTCTGCCTCACTGTGTTTGTTTCTATGTATTAGGTAAAACTGCTATGTCTCCCAGTCTTAGTAGAGTGGTGTTATGTAGGAGGTGTGCTGTGGGGCCCAGTGGTACAATACTCCCTGGTCACCTGAGCTGGGTAATCCAGGTCTGTCCTTTGTATGGGTTGTGTGTGCCCTCCTGTTGTTGAGTCTTGGTTGCTGTTGGCACATTCACAGTAGGGATTAACCCTTGTGCTGATTACTTATGAGGACTGACCAGTGCCTACAGTGGAGGAGCTGTTGTGCAGGGGCTGACCCTATGGAGCAGGATTAACTTTAGCAGGGCTCTGATGCCTTCTCAGTCTGCCCTTTGGGTGTGTCATCTGTGGAGGTGGCCTGGTGTTGCTCTGGTGCATCCAAAGTTGACCACCAGGTGTGTGGCCCCTGGGGCCTTCTAGGAGGGGCCCTGCCACAGGCCAACTTTGGCCACAGCTTGTGCCTTCCTAGGACTACCTGGCATGAGCCACAAAGCCATCCACAGATAGCCATTACTTGTGTTGGGTTTGGAGGTGCCTCAAAAGGTCAAGCCATGAACCAAGGCCAGCTGCCACTAGTGCCTGGCTTGGGGATGTTCAGCAAGAGGTATAGGGTATGCCAAGGCCAGATGCTCCTTGTTTGGGTTTTGTGAACTTTGACAAATTTTAAGAAAGTCTGCAGCATGAGCCAAGACAGGCCATTTATTTGAAAAAGCCACTGGGAGCGGCTTGGGTGGGCCTACAAGTTGGGTGGGACAAGGTTTCAGGGAATTAGCAGGGTGGCACAACCAACCAGTGTTATCTAGGTTGATGGAGACTCAGATATAGCTTCTGAGTTTCCCTACTCTGCCATCTTGACTGGAAATCTGTATTTTCTTTCAATGCAACTTAGTGTTTGGTTTAGCATTTAGAAAACTGAGAACCTAATCAAATGCATCATTTCAATAATACCTCAGGCATTTTTTTATGTCTATTTTTTTAACTCTTAATTTGGGGGCTTTTTTTTTTTTTCTTTTTAGGATGCTGCACAGTCAAAATTGGATTTATCTGTTATGGTATAAACAGTTCACAAACTCTCAATTACTACTTGATGGAGTATATGAAGGGTCCTTCTTGCATCCTCTCCCTGCTCCCACCAGGCTGGTTCCCTCTCTCCTAACATTCTGTAGACTGGCTCACTCACCCTGATTCCAAGCTTGGGCCACATAGAAATAGTCAGGATCAGACTTGGGGCATATGTGCTGGAAGTAGTGGTTGAGGGGTGAGACGTGAAAGAACAATATGGAAGATGGGCTACTCTTCTCCATTAAAAAGGGTAATTAAGAGTTAGCTGTAGCTACTAAAAATTTCCTTCCCTATGATAGTTATATATTTACATAGAAAAATATTTCCTGGCAGCTGTACTCCAACATTAAATATACCATGCCTCCATACATATGTATTGTCTAAAACCTTTAGAGACAGAGGAGCCCATACCCCTCCAGCAGGAATGCTAGCTTTACCCACCAGCATTAGAGAGTACAAGTGATTTTTAGGCCACAGCACTAATTATACTTTTGTGACAATAAGAAAACAATGAGATGAAATACATTAAATAAGTTAAATATTCATTAAACATCTCCAAATAACAATTCAGTCTTACTACATAAACCAACAGGAATTTTGCTTGGTCCCTTTAAGAGAACAAAGCATTGACTTTAATTTCCAAAGTGTTGTGTTAATCGATCAACATTCGCCTCTCACTCTTGATGAGCACATCTGATGCTGTCACAGCACAGTTCTTTTTGGCTTCTGATTCTGTTCATTAGTTCCAAAGAAGTGATAGCCTGGGCAGAACATGGGATAGAAGCTTTGGGAGTGAGCGAGCAGTGTGGGGGATTACTATGTGGAAGTGATAGCAATCCCCACATCCCGACAACTGGGTTCCAGCTCCCCAAGGGCCAGAACCAACAGGCAAGAAAAAGTGTCCTGTTTTAAGGGAGATAATCCAGCAACATGTCCTAAGGCTACAAATGTTTAAAACAACATGACATAGTATTAGCATTTAATCATGGTTTCTCTTGTTTTTAATAACTTTGATTCTTTTACACCAATCACTTACATTTTTAACTTTCTAAAAGATTGTATGTTGTATTTGTTGGCATGTGTGTGTACTTGCATATGCAAAGAGGGGTAATTTAAAGGCAAGACCTTCGAGATGTCATCATACATTAATTTCTTTTTATACATGATTATGATAAATTTAAATCTCATGATATGATAACTGAATTGACCATCAGTCTAACTGACCAACCTTCACATGCTGCTTCTACGAGGTGATTTTCTCTATGATTACACCAACAATAAGGAACAAATCCACCAGTGTGAATTGCAGGGCATGGAGGCCCTCCTCCCCAGCCATGACTAACACAGGAACAGGACTGTTGCTCTGACTTCTTCATCCAAAGTCCATCTTCTTCCTTGAATTGCTTGTTCTCCTCCCCTTGCCTCTGAACTTCACCTTACAGCCTCTTACATTCCTCCATCATCTTAACTTCAGTGCCATCCAAAGAACTCAGAAATTTAGACACCATTGGAGTTTGTCTTTGATGTAGTTGTGGATATAATTTTATTTCACTTCTACATCATGTGGTTTAGCATTTTCTGTTGGCAATTCAAACACACATCTAAGTTTTGAATCCATAAAAAGGTCTTCCAGTTTTACCTCCTCCATATTGCTTCCATATCAGACTGAGCCATAAACTTGTGTTAACTTTTCTCATTGGGATCATTGGGACTGTAACATCATATACACATTAGTCATCACCCCTGCATCAATGATCCCTTTATTTGGCCTCATGCAGTACCTACATAGTGCAAGGTCTTCACTTTAAAACACACATTTCAGTCTGTTGGGTTGCCAAGCTTTAGGCTTACGGTGACACTATTGGTGAAGGGACCCTGGAATTTGAACTTGTGCTGCAGGTTGAAGCTAAGGACCTACTCCATCTTTGTACTGTTCTTAGCAACAGGGCACCTCTGGTGGGGAGATCCCCTTAAATGTGAAAAAGGGAGGTCAGCCAGGGCACGGACAGGGTTCTTCGCTGCAGGGTACATGGTGAGGGTTGCAGCCTATGTGGTACAAGAGTGGAAGATGAGAAGTTTCTCTTTTTCATCAGTTTATTTTTTAAATATATGCATCTTTGCTGTTATGTTGAATTTGGATATTACATTGCATTAAGAGAACTATCTCACATCCTTTCACAAAAGCAGCCAGTAGGTACATTTAAAATACATATATAATATTTTCTAAATAATAACTGCTCACTTAGGGCTATATTTTTATATACTCGATGAATAAAATGGTAATGCTGTTATATATAGATAAGTATGACTTAGATTATGCTATTAAGAGAACAGGTTCTAGATATAAAAATAATTGGTATATAACTATGAAAAATATTTTTAACTTTTCTAAGCCTCCAACTCATCTGCAAAATGAGAGTGATAATGAGACCTACCTCATAAGTAGTCAGAATTAAAAAACACTATGATATCGATGCATAAATGTTAGTTACTTCTCTTAATTACCAGCCACGTCTTTGTGGCTTCCCTGAAAGTGCAGCAGTTGCTCAAGCAAAGCGCAAGAGCTTCCTCGGAGCTGACGTCACAGCGGTGCACCCCAGTGCCAGATTCCGGTCAACTAAAAAATATATACCTTTTCTCTTTCTTATACCTGGTATAGTGTTTAATTGTGGTGTAATGTCATGATGAGACCAACAGATTTAATTTTTTAATTATCCTTTTCTTAAAAATAATTTTCCTATACCTTTTGTTGTTGGCACCACTGTTAGAAGATCAGACAGTGATGGTTAATATATGAAAAGAAATGAAAATGATAGAACCTTTAAGACAATCGCCTATGCCATTTTAGTAGTAATACCTTACCTAGTGTATTTTCAGACTCTTGTGTCTTGAACTACTGCATTCCTCAACCCTTTAGATGACAGCCCAAGAGGTCTAAATTTACATACCATTTCTGTTATTATCAGTTAGTGACTTTACACACAGGAAAGTAAAATCTACTTCCTTCTCCATTGTTTTCCTGTCCACTTAATGGAAGATATTCAATTCTCAATCGTGGCTTTCAGAGAGGGATAAAAAAGGCATAGAATCAATAAAGAACTTGCGGAAATGACCTAAGCCAAGGGGAGGATCAAGAATGGAATCCAAAACTCCTGATACTCATAGCTTTCTAGATCTGTCTGCCTATTTTTCAGAAAAAGTTTTCTGTTTGACTAAATTGAAGTAAAATGAGGCTTAAGGGAGTCACAGCTAATGATTTCTCCTAAATATTCTAACATGCATCTGGCATATTTGAAAACTTTTTAGAATTTCTTCCCTATGAGTGCTATTACTTAGCAAAGTGACATTCTTGCCGACTTGATATCCTTGGTGATTTATTTACCCCTGAGACACGTGGTTGATGAGGCTGCATGTGGCAATGACTGTGTTTCACTTAAAAAAGAGAGAGAATTTACATGGTTGGGATATATAACTCTTTTTGAGCATTTAAATTCCCTGCTTCTACGTGGGAAGGCTCATAAAAGATATGTAGAAATTGAGTGAATTGGGCCCAATGGTACTCTGTTGCTCTGTCATGCATAATAATACAATATAATTTATCTTGGTTGTCCCTTATTACAGAAGCAATATATTTAAGAGACTACTAGGTATACAGAAAGAAATGAGATTTATTTTGGGGTACATTTGGAAATACTGACAATTAAAAGCTAAACTGTGGAAAACAACACGAGATTTTTTTAAAGGTGAATATCATCAATTCTTCCTGATAAACTATAAAAATAAGGCATACTTTTTTTGTTTTAAATATATATTATTGGGGGAAAACTGTGAACTTAGAGGGCTACAAATTGAAAACAGAAATTATTTATTAAGAATGTACTTTGGGCAAAGCCCGTCCTGAGGGCACTCTTTAGAACATATTTTTTTAGAACATATATTTATGACTATCAAGGATTTTATACTACAGCAGGAGACATGAGATAAGAAGCTAATAAATATAAAAGATAAGGTGATAAGTGTTTTATTCAAAATTTAAATATGAGAGGGTTGAAGAAGACATGATTCATATTTGGTACAGCCATTTTTATTTCAAATTTACCAGTTTTCTTAAGTTTATTTGACATGTTTGATTTGCAAATAACCAGACTTAATTTTTGAGAGAGTAACCAGGGAACATAATCAATGCTGTTAAGTGCTAAGTCCCAGGAACATCAGCAGCCAGGCTCACAATTATTATGCTCATTGATTCTTGCAACAACCTTTTCAAGAAGTTATTCCTAGCTGCATTTTACAGATGAGAAAACAGAGTCACAGTAATCAAGTAGTTGGTCCATGGTTACTGAGTGACAAAATAAAAACAGTGTAGATTCTTGGATCTGAAATTTTTTTCACTGTCTTATTTCCTTACCATTTTCTATTTAGGAAAAATAGAACAATTTTACATTTTTTTCTCTGAAAATTGTGATAGTTTCTGTAAAAAGAACAAACATTTAGAATGCAGAAGTTGTTACTGTTAATTTCAAGGAAATATAAAATTTTACTGTATTCATAAAAACATTTTATGAAAACAATAAACAGAAATGTGGAAGACAAATTCTTAATCTTTTCTTAATTTTTTCATATTATATATATTCTTCATGGGGATAAGAATTGTAGTCTATTTTGTTCACTAGTGTAACCAAATTCCTAGACTGACACAAGGTAACATTTTCTTGAAACAGCAAAATAGTTTGCAAATGCAGGTTTGTACATGGGCCATGACTTTCTTGTAAGCTGTACAATATATCAATGTTCTAAATATTTCTAAAAATTATGTGCTATATTTATATAAAGTAGAACTGAAACTTACATGCCTACTTAAAATGATTACATGTTGGGGACTGCAAATTGATACACTTAAGGAAACAAAACAGAGAAAGAATAAGCAAGCAAAAGAATCTATACACAGCATAGGGAATGCAGTTAGTATTAATATAAAGGCTAGGTAGAGAGCCAGAGGAGAGAAAGAGCAATTAGAGAGATCGTTGTATAAACTATATAAACGTCTAACTAATGCACTGTATACTTGAAACTAATAAAAAAAAATTTCAAATAAATAAAAAATAAAAAGAAAAAGTAATGACAAAGATTAAAATAATAATAATAAATAATCTATACCTCCAAA
This sequence comes from Eidolon dupreanum, assembly GCA_028627145.1. Lineage (NCBI taxonomy): Eukaryota > Metazoa > Chordata > Mammalia > Chiroptera > Pteropodidae > Eidolon > Eidolon dupreanum. The sequence goes on from CM053501.1 coordinate 31,527,878, forward strand.
AATCAAGTAATCTATACCTCCAAAAATCAAGTATTATAGATTGCATATTAAACCTAAACTGAAAATTAGACATGTCTGAATATGGTCAAGAAAATGTGTGGATTGTTCAGTCAGAAATCTGCGTGCATGAGTATCTAATGAGACCCTTGGAATGAACTTATCCCAAAAGAAGACAGAGCCAGATGTGACAAGCATAACACAGTCATAAATCCCCAAGGACACACAGAGGAGAAGACTGCTGAAAAGTGCAATCGATGTAATATTCCATTCCATCATGGACTTCTCTGTGGGTCCTAATGAGAAGAACCACTTATGAATACAGGAAAATGTTAACTCAAAGCTCTGTCACACATAAGATTACATGCAGCATAAAATAATTTTACGCAAAAATAAAAGAATCACAAATACCAGTTTGTCAGAAACATAACCTTGAGAACATAAATGCATTATTAAGAGTTCTATTTAAGACCACAGTGCCTGTGTGAAATAGTCCCAGCACCCAGTAGTTAACAGCCTTAGAGGTCCAGTGGAATCCAGTTGAGGGGAAAGTAAAGTCAATGCTAGAAGCTGTGTGAAGAAAGTCACAAAACGGCTGACCAGACTTGCACAATGAGCACATATGAGATAACCCTGAGCCTTCTCAAAAGTATTTAGGCTGAAAAGTACCAATAAAGATGTGAAGAGCTATGTCATGTGACCTCATTTGTAACTACCGGCTAATTAGACATGGGGAAATTAGAAAACTAGAGTAAATAATTGAAAGAAAATAAATAAATTTTATATATACTTTCTACTGTGAACACGTGATTATATAACTTAAAAAAGTATTAAGTATTAGTATGTATTTTTCCTTTGTGGTAGTAATTTTAGGAATATGATTATTCTTATATTTTTTAAATTTTTTTCAGAAAGCAATTTCAAAGGAGGGCATAAAAATGTTTCCTTTCTTGCTCTGCTTTTCAGTAAACAGATTCTTTAGAAACACAGACATAGTAAAAAATATTGGTTAAGTCCAGCCCCTGACAAGAGATGCTCTCCTATTCATCTGTCTTTCTAGCAATGCCTACCTTTAAAACTTAATAGTGTGAAAATGGCCAGAAAATTTCACATCCAACTCTCTGGTTGTATTTGGGGCCCCAGACAGCCTAACTTTTCCCTTGTTTCGAGGAAACTTTATATAGGATTCTTCCTGACTACAGACCCCTGACCTCCCTTTTCTTAGGACATTTACTTTAGAAAACATTTAATCATAAATCCTTTCACTGCCTTTTAGATGTAAATCTTTTTAAAGGCTTCTTGCAAGTTTTACAACCTGGGCCTCTTTCTTATGGAGTCCTCATGGGGCCCTGAGCCATCCCTTTGAAATGTAACAGTCAAGGAAGCTAAAACCTCTATCTCCCCATTTCTGTGCAAGGGCAAAAGCCTAACTTTGGCAGAATGACTCGCTCCAAGTTGTAAAACTACCTCTTGTTATGAAAATAAGATAAAGTTTACTTTTCCTCTGAATAAAGTCAGTTTTCAAAAAGAAATGTCCTATGACCTCTCCAATGTAGCTTTGAAAATCTCTTCAGCCCTATATTTCAAGTAGAGTTGTGCTCAGACTGAATTCTGGCCTCTTCACCCTATTTCAGTAATCTTGAATAAAGTCTTCCTTACTTGCTTACCTTTGTCAAGTTCATGTTTAGCAGTTTCCGTTTTGGCATCTGCTAAAATATCAACTCTATATCTTTTCCATATATTTAAATTAGCATTCTTAATATTTTGAAATAATTAGAATCAAATTGCACCTATGGATTTTCCAAACTTTTATTTCATTTGTCCAATATTCTAACTTTCAACCATTTACAGCACTTTTTAAAAATCCTAGTCGGTAAGCATAAGAAAGAAGCATATGCTGCAAATTTTATAAGTTTTTCCATTTCTTAGTAAAAGATGTTTGTCATGTTGAGAGGTGTAAAGAAAATGGATAAAAGATGTTTTAAAAAATAATCTATAAATTTAATTGTGCATGCTATCTTTCCCTCCCAGCTGCCAAGTTAAATTAAGAACTGCCTAGTTGTGTAAATGCTCAAGGGAAGTACATTAAAAATAAATGCAAATATTCAGAGATAAATGATGACTTAACCTAAATTTTTAAAACATATTACTTCCCAAGGAGTCTGGAAATAATTGAGAAATTCAATGACTTTAAGTCAGTATACCCAAAATCTGTTCCGTGAAACATTAGTCCTCCAAAATGCTTTAGGAAAGTATACTTCTCTCGTTAAATAATTGTGAAAAACAATGCATATCGTTGACATAAAGATTAAAATTGGACATTAGTTTATAAAATCTAAGCATTTTGCAGTAAACCATGAAAATGTGTTTAACCCAATAATTTCCAAATTTGTTTTCCTAAGGAATTTTTCTAATTGGTTGATTCTCTTTCCTGAGCTCATTTAATACAGAGCTATATATATACACACACCATACGGGGTAAGCCTACATTCAGTCTTGTTTTTAAAATTATATCTAGGTCATTATGACATTCAGGCCAGGTATAAACATATGCTTGGCATTCTTTCTATACCAAAGCCTGAATTTCATGCTGGGGAGTTAAAATATACATGAGTACATCAAGATCCTTAATGATGTACATTAAAAATCATTAAAATTCCTTTGATATTTAATATCATCTTCATTTTTTTTAAGTTGCAGGATGCAAAATCAATGTGCAAAAATCTACTGCATTCCTATACGATAATAATAAAATTTCAGGGAAAAAATATGAGAAAATACTTCTTGCAATTTCAACAAAAAGCATAAAATATCTAGGAATAAATTTAACAAAACAAGTTAAGGACCTATACAACGAAAACTACAAGACATTATTAAAAGAAAATAGACACAAATAAATGGAAAGATATTCTGTGTTCACGGATTGGAAGAATCAACAGTTAAAATTCCCACATTATCCAAAGCAATATACAGATTTAATGCAATCTCCATCAAAATTCCAATTGCATTTTTAAAAGAAATAGAACAAAACATCAGATTTGTATTGACACAAAAAAGACCCCAAACAGCCAAAGCATCCGGAGAAAAAAGAGGCCAGAGGTATCACACTGCCTGACTTAAAATTATATTACAAAGCAACTATCATCAAATCAGCATGGGAGAAAAACACACACAGACTAATGGAACAGAATTGAGAGCCCCCAAACAAATCCACATGTGAATGAACAAATAATTTTCAACAAAAGAGGCAAAAAGGAGAAAAGAAAGCCTCTTCAATAGGTGGTGCTGAGCCACATGCAAAAAAATGAAAATAGATGGCTATTATCATATACCAAAATTAACTCAAAATGGGTCAGACCTGAATATAAGATTTGAAATAATTGCATAGAAGAAAACATGGGTATGAAACTCATGGATCTTGGATTTAGAGAGGATTTTATGGGA
>CM053501.1:31531818-31554682 GCA_028627145.1 Eidolon dupreanum
CAGCATTATTCACAGTGTCCAGGATATGGAAGCAACCAAAGTGTCCTATGATACATGATTGTCTAAAGAAGCTGTGGTACATATATACAATGGAATATTACTCAGCCATAAGAAGAGATGAAATACTGCCATTTGTGACAACATGGATAAACTTTGAGATAATCATGCTAAGCGAAAGAAGCCAGACAGAAAAAGTTGAAAATCACATGATATCACTTACATGTGGGATATAAACCTAAAAGCCACAAATGAACAGGACAAACAGAGACTTATGGACATGGACAATAGACTAGTGGTTACCAGAGAGGAGGGGGTGGGGGAGGAAGGGGGAGGTAGAGGGTAAAGGGGGTCAAATATGTGGTGACAGAAAGAAATCTAACTATGGAAGGTGAACACACAGTGTAAATATTTATATGCCTTACTGTTAAAGTGCACAGCTAAAACTTATTGGATTTCATTAACCAATGTCACCATAAAAAAAAATAAGAAAAAAATAATTGTAGTGGAATATATTTATTTAATTTATAAATAGTAGCTTATATTTTGAAAAGAAGAAAAAATTATCTCCCTTTCAGTTATAAAATTAATTACCAACTATTAACTATTCTTACTGATAATAAAAATATAAGCATATATAGCTATATATTTTTTGTAAATTTCATATTGAAAGCAGAGAAATTATTAAAATTCCACAGTAAATTGTTTTTAATAACCTTTTGAACTTCTGTTTATGCTTAGCCATTTTATGTAATGTGTATTTTGATACATAAATGCTATACTGAATTTTACTGTTTTCATTATTATACAATGCTCTATTTGGCTTAATGTAATGATCCTTTTATTTTTAGTTAAAGTTTCTATTAGAACTGTAATAACTCTTGCTTTTACATATTTATCTTATATCTCTCTTCATGTTTTTACTTTAAAACAACATCATTTCATTTTTATATGTGTCTCATAAGCAATTCATTAACTTTGTTTTTAAACAAGATTTGGGAAATATAACTTCAATTTATAATGTTAATGTGTAATTATTTTTATATGTACTAAATATGGTCTTATTTTGGTTATCTTCAGACTTCCTGTTTTTTAAAACTATCATTGCTCTTTTTAAATGTAAAATGCATCATTCCTATTATTCGCTTTAGAACATAACATTTGGAACAACTAAATGTTATTCATTTATGTCAATATTTAAACCTATATTTCTCTAGTTTCAATCTGAAAGAAAAATAAGCTGTCTCTCTGTGTATACCCAGTCTGTGATTGGTCAGTCATGTAAGAGAGGAAATGAGCACTTTCCAGTTTTTGTTCATGAAATACAGGATTGCAAATTCAGATTTTTGTTACTACTATTGATTTTTATTAATATATGCTTTTGCTGTTAAATATTTACATTTTATTCTGCTTAATAACAACATCTGTAACAATTTTCATACATAAGAATAGATACCGTATAACCCAAACTCAGAAAATCAATACAGTAGTTCCTTCTTATTTGTGGGGGAATACCTTAGATAGTATCACACCTCATAAATACTGTTTTTTTCCTATACATACATACATACCTATGATAAAGTTTAATTTATAAATTAGAAAAAGAGATTAACAGTAACAAAACAGAACAATTATAATAATATATTATAACAAAAGTTATGTGAATGTGGTCTGTCTCAAAATATCAATTGCATTATACTCATTCTTCTTGTGATTATGTGAGAACATACAATGCCTATGTGATGAGATGAAGTGAGGTGCATAACAGCATCGTGATGTAACATTAGGCTACTATGGATATAATGTGGAACGTTTGATTTAACATTTCCTGAATGCTGCTGACCACAGGTAACTGACTTTTAGCAAGCAAAATCTTAGATAAGTGGAGACTACTATATCAGTCAAAGCAGTAATCAACTGATCATTCTAATTAGTATAAAAATAAACTTTCAGAGTTGCAGATGTGAAACCTACAGATTTGAAGCGCCACTATATTAACTGAAAAAACTCCATGTATAAGTGAATCCATGCAGTTCAAACCCCCGCTGTTCAAAGGTGCTGACTTTATTGGCTCATTTGGTTAGGCATTGGGAGAAGGAAGTTCTGAGATGACTCAACATGCCATCTTCACATTGACTTCTCTGGTACTCTCTCAGTATAAGCTACCAAATAAGAATTATATAATTTTAATGATTCTGCATACAAGTTAAATGCTTGGATACTTTCATTTAAAAGTATCGAATGGAGAGACTTTGCAGAAACATGGCAGAGCAAGAGACATCCTCAGATCTCTCCCCTTGAAACAACAAAAGCTGAACATCTGAAACTCAACAAAAAACACCCAAACAGCATGTTTGAGCGTGGGATCTGCGCATAAGAGCTACTACAGGTACTTTAAGGCATTATGTAAAGCAGGGATCCAAGAGGCTTAGACGCCACCTACTGGAAACTAAAAGAAAAAAGCCTTCTTTGCAGCAGGCTAAAGAGAGACTTTTATATAATAAACATTCTTTCTGGAAAAACAGCAGAATACACTTCCATCAATGTCCAGGCAGAGAAAGAGTCCATTAAACACCATGAACAGCCAAGGTGACAAGGCATCTCAAAAAGAAAGAGAAAAGTCTCCATAAAATAAGCTTATAGACATAGAAATATGCAACTTAAATGACAGAGACTTCAGGATGGAACTTCTGAAAAAACTCGGTGAGTTCCAAAATGAGTCATATCAACAATTTCAGGAATTAGAAAAAACAACTAAATGAGCAGAGCAAGAAGATTGAAACCCTCAAAAAGAACCAAATAGAACTTCTGGAGAAGAAGAACACACTGCAAAAGTTGAAAAATAAAATAGCAAGCTTGAGAAATAGAGTTGACCAAATAGAGGAAAGGATCAGTGATATCAAAGACAGAAATCTAGAAATAAACCAAAAGGAACAAGAGAGAAACCGAAGAATAAAAAATAATGAAAGAGAAATTCAGGAACTAGCTGATACCATCAGGAGAGAAAACATAAGAATAATGGGCATTACTGAAGGTGAAGAAAAGGAGCGGTGACTAGAAAACATCTTCAGACAAATAGTGAATGAGAATTTCCCAGATCCAAGGAATGAGCTAGAGCTTGGAATTCAAGAAATCAACAGAACACCCAATTATCTCAACCCCAAAAAGCCTTCACCAAGACACATTGTATTAAAGTTATCAAAAATTGATGACAAAGATAGAATCTCAAGGCAGCCAGGGAGAAGAAAATGGTAAATTACAAAGGAAAACCCATTAGATTATCATCGGACTTCTCAGCACAAATCTTACAAGCTAGAAAGGAATGGAATCAAATATTTAAACTATTAGGTGAAAGGAACTACCAGCCTAGAATAATGTATCTAGCTAAGCTCTCCTTTAGATATGAAGGAGAAATTAAGACCTTTCCAGACATAAAAACTGACGGACTTCTCCACTACAAGGCCTGCACTACAGGAAATACTAAAAGGGGTCAGCTCACCTAAAACAAAATAGCAACAAAAAAATACTTAATTAGGAGTCAAGTGACTATCAGGCAAATAGAAGCAGAAGAGTGTAACTCTTACTAAGAACAGGGCATTGTAAGCTTAAATAATAATAAGTGAATTGTTATAATAAGATAGTAATGAACGTTCAGCATACATAGGGACAAACTGAGATAACAATGACTGAAAAGGGGAGGATTCAAAGATCCAGATTTGCAAAGGGGAAAGGAGACAAGGCACATACAGAAGAAAATGAATGACTGCATGTGTGTGTGTATTACTGTCCTTTACATATTTGTAATGGTATCCACACACCAAAGAGTCAGAATCAAATTATATAACATAAAACAAGAAGGATCAGAAGGAAAACCCACAAAATCCAAGCAAAATAAAGTAAACAGAAACACAAGGACAAGGAAGCAATGGAAACACTGAGCTACCAGAAAGCAAAATATAAAATGACTAAAAGAAGACCTCATATTTCAATAATCACCCTAAATGTAAATAGACTGAACTCACCAATAAAAAGGCACAGAGTTGCAGAACAGATCAAAAAACAAAACCCAACCATATGCTGCCTCCAGGAGACACATCTCAGCTCCAAAGACAAATATAGACTCAAAGTGAAAGGGTGAAAAATGATCTTTCAAGCAAATGGCATTCAGAGAGAAGTGGGAGTAGCGGTACTAATATTGAACGAACTAGACTTCAAAATAAAAAAGGTAAAGAAAGATGCTGAGAGACACTTCATAATGATAAAGGGAATCATGCACCAAGGGGACATAACACTTATTATTATCTATGATCCCAATCAGGGAGTCCTGACATATGTAAAGCAATTACTAACAGAACTAAAGGAAGAAACAGACCAAAACATTATTGTAGTAGGGGACCTAAAAACTCCACTGTTGGATATGGACAGATCATCTAAACAAAATCAATAAGGAAATAACATTCTTACATGACACATTAGTTCAAATGAACATAATTGACATTTACAGAGCCTTCCATCCCAAAACAGCTGCTTACACATTCTTTTCTAGTGTGCATGGAACATTCTCAAGAATCAATCACATACTGGGACACAGAGATAGCCTCAACAAATATGAGGGTTGAAATCATACCAACCATATTCTCTGATTATAATGCTCGGAAACTAGAGATCAACTGCAAAAAGAAATCAGGAAGAACTACAAATACATGGAGATTTAACAGCATGCCACTGAAGAATAACTGAGTCAGAGAAGAAATAAAGAGAGAGATCAAAAGATACATAGAAATGAATGATAATGATACAATATATCAAAACTTTTGGGACATGGCAAAAGTGGTCATAAGAGGAAAGTTCATATCATTACAGACCTACTTCCAAAAACAAGAAACAAATAATAAATAAACAACCTAATGCTTAATCTTAAAAAACTAGAAAAGGAAGAACATATGAAGCCTAAAGTCAGCAGAAGAAATCATCAAAATGAGAGCAGAAATAAATGAAACTAAAAACAACAAAAACAACAAAAAAAAAATCAATAGAAAAAATAAATGCAACAAGAACTGGTTCTTTGAGAAGGTTAATAAATTGACAAACCCCTGGCTAGACTCACTAAAGAAAAAAAGAGAAAGGACACAAACAAAATCAGGGATGAAAGAGGGGAAATTATGACTGACATCACAGAAATACAAAGGATCATACAAGAATACTATGAAAAAGTATATAACACCAAATATAACAACCTGGAAGAAATGGATCAGTATTTAGAAAAATACAACTTTCCTAGACTGAATCAAGAACTGGAAAATTTAACAGTATGAAAATTGAAACAATCATTAAAAAAACAACAAAAAAGTAAAAGTCGAGGACCAGATAGCTTCACCAGTGAACTCTACCAAACATTCAAAGAAGATTTAATACCTATTCTCCTCAATTCTTCCAAAAATCGAAGAGGAGGCAGGATTGCCCAACTCATTTTATGAGGCCAATATTACTCTTGTATTACTCGTGTCGAAGACTTAAAGAAGATTTTATGAATTTGACCTCAAAGGCAAGGGAAGTAAAAGCAAAAATAAATGAATGGGACTGCATCAAACTAAAAAGCTTCTGCTCAGCAAAAGAAACTGTCAACAAGGAAAAGAGACAACCATTAGAATGGGAAAATATATTTGCAAGCAATGCCTCTGATAAGGGCCTAATATCCAAAGTATACAAAAAACTCATATGACTCAATAACAACAAAAAAAACAAAGGATCCAATCAAAAAATGGGCAGAAGACCTGAACAGACATTTCTCCCTAGAGAACATACAAATGACCAACAAATATATGAAAGGATGCTCAACATTGCTAGCTATTAGGGAAATGTAAATCAAAACTACAATGAGATATCATCTTATACCTGTTAGAATAGCTATAATCAACAGAACAAGTAATAACAAATGCTGGAGAGGATGCAGAGAAATAGGAATCCTCATACACTGCTGGTGGGACTGCAAATTGGTACAGCCACTATGGAAAACAGTGTGGAGGTTCCTCAAACTACTAAGAATTGATCTACCATATGATCCAGCAATCCCTCTACTGAGTAATTATCCCAAACACTTGAAAACTCATATCCATAAAGATATTTGCACACCGACGTTCGCAGTGGCATTATTCAAATTGGCCAGGATATGGAAGCACCCAAAGTGACCTACAACAGATTATTGGATAAAGAAGCTGTGGTACATATATATAATGGAATATTACTCAGTCATAAGAAGAGATGAAATACTGCCATTTGTGACAACATGAATGGACCTTGAGACAATCATGCTAAGCAAAATAAGCCAGACAGAAAAGGTTGAACATCACATGATACCACTTATATGTGGGATATAAACCTAAAAGCAACAAAGGAACAGGCCAGAGACTCATGAAACAGACTATAGACTAGTGGTTACCAGAAGGTTAGGAGGTGGAGGAGAAGAGGGGAGGTAGACAGGGTAAAGGGTGGTCAAATATATGGGGTAGGGAGAGGGTGCAGTGGATAAAGAAAATCAAATATATGATAGCTAAAGGAAATTGTACTTTGATGGTAAATACACAATAGAATATACAGATGCCAATGATAATGTACATCTGAAAATTATATAATTGTATTAACCAATGTTACCCCAATAAACTTAACTTAAAAGTAAATAAATAAAACTATTTGACTAAATAAAGTTTAAATGTATAAAAATAAAAATAAAAAAACTTTCTCACCGCACGATGATTTCTGAAATTAATACCAAGATTATGCCATCACCATATTCAGAGTACTATATTAGAAGTCCCAAAGCAATTTATATGTCTAATTTCTTTAAATTTTCTATAACTGCCAGTATAAGAAAAAAAAATACTTTAAAATCCATACTTGTACACAAGCAAAGTCAAGTAAATAACAGAACTGCAACTACTTCTGGTTCAGTGATTTCTTAATTTCTCTAGCTGACAAAATAATAGCTATTTTCTGTCTCCAGTATTTTCATGTAGAAAAAAAGTAACCATTTTGGAGTCTGGAGCAGAATAACAGTATAGAATTAGTTTCAATGAATTAAATCAATCATCACTAAATGATTTAAAAATTATCCTCCATGAGTCAAGAACAATTAACAATATTTTGAATTGGAATAACTATATTTTACTTTAAAGAGACAAGAATGTATTTCGTATGTTTTAAGAGCCAGTGTAGGCTGGGATTAAAACAATATGGCTTTGATATAAACAATGATGGACTAGAGTTTCAATTTTCTGCTTATTATCTGTGCAATTATGTAAAATTTACCTAATCTGTGGCGCTTCTATTTTCCCATAAAAGGGTTAACTATAGCAGCATAGAGTAGCTGAGAAGATTTAAATAATTAACAAACAAAAAGCATTTAGCACCTGTTCCTGGTGCAGATTAGCATTCAATAAATGCAAACTGGAGATTGGATGACTGTTGTGACTGATTAATATTTTTAAATATTAAAAATACTTCTATGGATTTATTTGTTATGTATTATTTGAATTTGATATTCAAAATAGACACAAGCCTTAAAGTATCTAAAATTATTTATAGATATGTATCAGAACAGGCACCTGACCAATCAGAATAGTCCATTATGTCCTACTATTGGTGCCCAATTGTTAAATATCAGTGATGTATGAGATGTGGAATTTTTAAGTTACATGATGAGAGGAAGCTTTATGTTTACATCACTTTATAGTTGTTCTCATCTGTTCTATTGTTTTACATCCTTATAAATTAAGTAGTATGTGTAAAAAAACAATGCTCTTGACTTCCTAAATGAAATATTATCAGATTTTGAAGGAATTATCATATTAAATAGAATGAGAATCAGAAATGATTAACTTGATAACATAAGCTATTTAATGTCACTTTTATAGCATAATAGTAAATACTACAAGAGAAGAAATAATTTTTAAACTAAAATAGTTTTTAAATTAAACTGTGGAACTGAGAAAAGTATAATTTAAATTAACCAGTATAAGAAAAAATTAATGTAATTTTATGTGTTTAGAGCATACCCACAATAATTTTAAATAAACACTTAGTTTAATATTTCAAATTGACTTTTAAAAATGTTTTAATAGAATAATTCCAAGATTTAATTTCTGAATTATGTGAAAGTTGCTCCATCAGTGCACAATAAAATGAGCAGGTACAATTTACATGGCAGTCATACCTTGAGACACCCAACTGACTATACTGTCTGTAGTGAATCCTTTGAGGAAGTACTGAATAAAAATAATCGTGTCATTTGCATTTTTTTCCTATAAAAGCAAATATATTAGATGCCATGTAAATACAAGTTAATGAATGTATACTTTGAATAATGTAGGTCATCTTTTGGTAGTTTCCTGTGGGTCTCTAGACTTTTATTTATATAAATATTGTAAATAGCAGGGTCTGTGTCAAACAAGAAAATGCAACTACTGTTTGTTTTGAGATTTTTTTTAATCATAAAATTCATGTAAGCAACAATATTTCAGGAAGATGAAGAAAGAGGTCTTACACAATTATTATCCATTTGAATTTAAATGTCTTTTCCAAAATAAATATAGCTCGTGTATAAAAATGAGTGAATGAAAAGTCAATAATTAAATAGATCATTTTGAACTACAATTTTTACTTCAGCAAATATGGTACCTTTTAAGTTGTGTTCCTCTTAACTTACTCAGATTAATTCTGAATTTTGACCTATTTCAGTTAATAAAAAAAAGTACAGTCACTACAAATTAATAACTAATACCACAAAGGCAAATTCTGGATCCCGATGAAAAATTATGCTGAATAGGTTAGGAATGTAGTTCTTAAATAGGCTCGAAAATTATTATAGAATGAAGAAAAATGTTGATGTGAGCATATAAAAGAAGGAATCACCAAAGATCATAATTGATATTGAAATACCTTCAGTCAGATATTTTAGCAAATAATTTATTGTTGTAGATAATTATTTTTCTATACACAATGTGAATCAATAAAATTAACTGGCGGAAAGCAGACAAAGTAATCAATATCAAGAAATAACAGAATATTGGACTGAGGCAGAATAATCGGCTACCTTGTTATTTGCCTACTTTATTTGCACATCTGTTAGTAATAAGGGGGGGGGGGACCCACATCAAAGGATGTATTTCTAGAGAATTTATCTGACTTATCATTTCTTTAAAGCTTAAATCCCTTCTTTTTAAATGTAAATTATTTCTTTCTTTTATCTCTGCATTCTCAACTTTTTTTTTTTTTTAACTTAACCTTTTAGTGCAGCTAAGGTGAAGTTGTTCTGCCTAGTGCTAGGGCAACAGGTTGTTCTAACTCATCCACTAGTAGAGGGCTTGGACTGCCTTGAACTGGCTTTATAAAAATGTAGGTAGGTAGGTTTGTTTTCCTTCTTTTCTGCTCAGTTGTACAAAAATTTTCCCTTATTTCTTGAGTTTAATGGTTACATGGTTAGACTACAACAACAAAAAGATCTAGATAAACTAATTTATTTATTTAAAAATTACTTAAACTTGAATACAATTCTTAAACAATAGCATTACCTCAAAGAATAAAAATTAAATTAATATAAAAAATTTAGCATAGTTCTAGAAAAATACTGCTTTAAAGTAATGATGGCAAGTTCTTATTATTTCCAAGATGTTTCCTATTTTCTATTTATTCCAAATAAAAAATATACTTATTTTTAAACCTAAAACCAAGGATATATTATTCAGTTCATTAGCTATCCTGTTTGTGTTTTGTCTTTCTTTTCTTTCAATTGCACAAATACTAAATGAACTATCAGTGTAAAATTTTTTTTTAAATAGAATGAATGTTAAAGTTCAACTTGACACTTCTATTACCTCTCTCTAGAGATTGTTAAGTGTGGTTCCTTCAATCCTTTTAACCACACATTTGTACACTAGCCATTACATTTGTGTAAAAGAATATATAATTTTACCACAAAAAATCACTTACATAATAACTTCTCAATAAATCTAACTTTATATTATAACATATTATTATTACTATTATTAGCATTAGCAGTTATAGTAATATTTATAAAATATTAAGTCCTTAAACTTACTTGGAAGAGGACCACCTAAGAGGATCTAACTAGCAAGACTGCAGGAAGAGAATTTATTATATTTGGATATACTTAATCAGGCGCTATTCATTTAAAATTAGAAATGTAAAGAAAAGTCTAATAAGAGCCTGGTATGACATTGTGAGGCAAGAAAACTCACTCAATAGATATTTATTGAAAATTGAACATGGATATACAAGAGCTGGCCAGATGACTTTGGGAAGAGGAGTAAACAAACAGTGTGGGTAAAGCCAGTGCCAAAAGGAAGCCTGGCAACTCAAAAGCCTAAAAGTGATTTAGTTGGCTAGAGTACAGAAAGTGAGCATGAGCATGGAGACTGAAAATTTAAAGAGATGGGCAGATACATTAGATATTGCAAACCACAGCCATGGAAGTTTAACCGTCTTAAAGGTATGAAAGTACCACTGAAAGGAGCACTTTAAAGCCAGGGAGTGATAACAGATTTTATTTCATTTTATTTTTAGAAGAAAGCAATGTGTCTGCCGATTATGACTGAGAGAGGAGTAGGAGAACATTTTAATATTTCTGACTGGTACGACCACAATGGTTACAAAAATAGGGGGAAAAAAAAGAACATGTAATATAGGCATATTTAGGGGGATAAATGATGGGGTGGAGTAATTGGCTGGACATGGGATAATTAGAGCCTGGCTGTAAGTAAAAAGTAGTTTTGAGAGATTGCCCAAGATTCTGATTGGGGTTACTCAAAAGATGTAGGTATTACAATTTATCAGCATAGACACTGTACTGGTAACTAGATAGTTGAGAAAACCTACCAGAGGTTGAAAACTTTCCAGAGGTAGGAAAAGACAGATTCCCTAGGACTGATCACTGAGAATGATGGCATTTAAGGACTGTACAAAAAGAACTTAAATGTGTATATTCAGATCCTTTGCCAATATTTTTCACTTTTATTTTATTTTCTTAAATTAAGACTTTTTAAAGCAGTTTAAAGTTCACAGCAAAATTGAGGGAACAGTACAGATTACTCATAAACCTGCTGCTCCTACACATACACTGTCTCCCCACCTTCCGCCCCCCCGCCACCCCCATCATTATCGATATACCACACAAGTAGTACATTTGTTTCAGTTGTTGAACCTGCACTGATACATTTTCACCTGAAGTCCATAGTTTACAGTATGATTCACTTGATGTTATGTATTCTGTGGGTTGGACAAATGCATGATACTTATCCATCATTATGATATACAGTTTTTTCACTGCCCTAAAAATTCTGTTCTCTGCCCATCCAGCCTTCCTCAACCTGCTCAATACCTGCAACCACTGATCTTTTTATTATTTCCACAGTTTTGCTTTTTTCATAATGTCCTAAAGTTGGAATCATACAGTAGTAGCTTTTTCAGATTGGCTTCTTTCACTTAGTAATACGCATTTAAGTTTTCTTGATGTTATATCATGGCTTGATTATTTCTTTTTATTGCTTAATAATATTCCATTGTCTGGATCCACCACAGTTTACATATCCACTCACCTACAAAGGACATGTCGTTGGCTTCCATGTTTTGGCAATTATGAATAAAGCTGTTATTAACATCAGTGTGTAGGTTTTTGTGCAGACCTAAGTTTTCAACTTATATTTTTGATAATAGTCCTTTATCAGATGCGTCTTTTACAAGTATGAATACAAGTATAAAGACTAGAAAAGATTCTCCATGGAGCTGAAGTAGCTCCATTCAATTAAGAGAGTGGCAAGCAGAATGAAAAATGATTGTTAAGAGTGGAATGGAATGAAGAAAAATGTATATGTACAAGTGGGTGTGTGTGTGTGTGCACTGAATACCAAACTAAGAGCTTAAGATTTTATTCAGTTAGCAAAACAGGTATTCCAGGAGGAAAGTGACTGAATTAGGGCTGAATGCACCATTTTATTTTTAAGTACAATTAACTCTTGATTACATTGTGCCTTGTTAATATAATTAAGCTTTAAACCAGGGTTGCTGAGCACTGCCAGAGAAAATTACACAACTGTTGGAATTAGTGCCACAAAAATTTATGTTTCTCATAATTTTCCTTTTTTTTTCCAGTGTGAAAATTTTAATTTATTCCCCTCCCAAGTATCCAGAATATGTACCCCCTTAGCTTTGAGAAATATGATAATGAAAATACCAACAGATTGATTGTATGTAAAGAAAGAAAAGCAAAGCACATAGTACACAGGAAACATCCCTAAGTCCTCCCTAACCTAGTAGTACAAGTTAATGGTATGTTTATGACAATGTCACTTTCACATGATTTATAAAAATTTTACAGGACAGATTTAAAGCAAAGACAGGCCTCTGATTTTTTTTTTAAACCCTAGCAGATTTTTTAAAAGAGGCTATATTAAATGACAATGCATTTTGAGTAGGGGTTATCATCAGGAATACCAATAACATTGCTTGTAATTCCTTCATATATCCCTGATCAACAAATGTTTGGTTTTGTTTTTCACCCAAAGGCTATATGAAACCCTCATCATTAAGCTGCAGCCCTTAGAAATTATAGAGTTCCATTTTTGCTTCACAAAGGCCTGAATTGAGGTAAAATAAGAACAGATTTAAAAATAATACATCTATGCAACATCAATCGTGCCTTAACAAACTAGTGATAATAGCAATTTTAATGATTATCTCAAATATATTCTTTTTGAAGGAAAAATCAATCCTAGTTAATATGTGATATGTGAGCAGAGCTGTTACTTGACTGCTTTGGCTATATTTTTCTCTATATAAGACTTGTTTCTATCTATCCAGCATCATAAAAATGAATTAAAAAAGAAAAAAAAAAAACAGCAACACAATCACCCTTGTCACATTGTTTTAGAACCAGCAGAAGTAAACAGTGACCAACTGATATCAATTATGCAACCTTGACACCAAATGAATGATGACTTGCTATACACTATACAGTGGGTGACGGCACTTTATTGAAGACTATACAATTAGTTGAGCATCTTACAAAATACCAAATATTGTAATTATCCTAAAATATTTCCAACTTAAGTTTTTGTTTTTCTTCTCTCCGGGATAAAGAGGCAGGGACAGGTGACATTTAGACTATAGATCTGCAGTTTTATCACTGGACTGTATCTAAGTAGTAAGTCATTGTTAAGCAATGACTAAATAAATATTTTACGTTTGGAAAAGACATATGAACTGTAAACACTAAAGAGTACAAGCTATTAAAGTGGTGAAGGAAGCTAAAATTCTCTGACAAATTCCTGGGCATGTAACTCACTTTTCTTCTTCAGCATGACCTCAGTCAGAGTGACTGCTTTCTTATATGATGTGATATGATGGGACCAATTTCTTATATGGTGTGATATGATGGGACCAACTTTTTTTCTGTGTATGTAATTCCTTTGAACCTGCTAACCTGCAATCACATTTATTCTGTTTACAACAGGACTATTCATTCTTCCTAAAGTATTTTATTTTCAGAAGTCATCACTTAAAATACATTACTTGAAAATAAGAATTCACAAACTGATAAGCATCTCCTAGTTCATATCATTCAGGACCTGCCATCTACTTTAGCAATGCCAGAATAAGATGAGAACTAGGAAGGGAGATGACTTTCATTAGAACCTACTTCATATATGGTGCTTGATATCCTTATCAGAACTCTCTACATTATTATTATTAACAGCAGAGGGAAGAGACTCCTAAGCAGCCCAGCCCTCCTCCTCCATGCTACAGTTAGAGCACTCATAATCAACACAAACATCATTACCACTCTTCTTCTCAGGATAAAGTGCCCTTGGTTCTTTGGCATTCCCACTTAGAGACAAGACAGATAACAAGATAAAGTTCATGTAATTCTGCCTGTTAAAATTAAAGAACAAGGAGTGACTAATGGGGTAAATTTTTCCATCCTAAAATCTCTATTATTCATCCCTTTCAGTTGGAAAAGAAGAATGTATAGGCCAGAATAAATCCTAGCCCCCAGGAAGAAAGCTTACTGATACCTGCATTTTAAACAGTTCTAACTTATTAGGTAATATATTGAAAAAATTAATCCAGCTACAAAATTAGAATATTTCATATTGGGTAAGTATGATATTGATTTATTACATTTCCAAAATAAACAATTGTCAAAATCTGAAAAAATAATTGCAGAATATTAACCAGATAAAAACAACAATGCATTACTGAATTGTCTCATTTCCAAGGAAATATTTTATCTTTTCCAGAGGTTTTCAATTGGTATGTCTGGAAACATTTAAATTCAGTCTTTTACAGTGACAAGAACTCTTCTCATCAAGAAGGATTTAAAATTCACTTCAATAAATAGCTAGATATTCTTTTTGAAAGTTTCCCACTAAATTATTTATGTAAACATATCATACAATAGGATCACCATGATCAGGAAAAATAGTATATGGATCATAATATTCAGATAATGTATTAATGTTTGAGACCATTTTAGAAAAATAATTAATATTTTCACATGTAAGAAATAACCTAACTACCTGAGTGATTATAAATTGAGTTACAATGAATAACTTAGGTACTGGAAAATGAACAGTATTGCCTGTATTGAAGATGGAACAGCAAGCGAACAACCTCTGCTTAGGCAACTTTTTTCTGTGTATATAATTCAAAATCTTTTTAAACCTATGTAAGAATTACACGGGTGGTCATCGATTCTAAAACAGATGAAGAAACATATCGACTTGAACATATATTGTAAAATACATCTGAAGCAAAGAAACCTAAATCAATTATACAAAGTATGTACCAATTTTTGTTCCAAATATTTGAGTTTTTTTTTATTAGAACCCACTAATGCTCAATTATCTGAACTTTACACTTAGCGATCAGAGTACCATACTCTTTATGATGTAATGACTATAGAGAAACATTAATAATTTGTAATTTATTAACATAAAAGATTAACAGATTTTAAGTTTTCACAACCAGATTTTCTTCTAAATAGACTTAAATGTGCATTAATATTAATTCCTGCATTGTTTTGGATTTCTATGTGCCCTTCATTTTAGTCTAGATAAATATGTTGATATATTAAAAAAAACACATTGTTCTAATAAAATTTTTTTTTAAAAAATCAGTTTGTTCTGGGAGTCTGAAATTACAGATCTTTACACACAGTGCTACTGGTGGTTCTTTAGGGCATTATAATCTGGACTGATCACTTGCTTTTGCACATTGACATGGCAGTAATGATAGAAAAGCTCCATTTTAAAATTATTTAAATAATTGTGCAATCTGATATGCATGCGTTATTACATGCACATAACATAATAGCTACCTATCTATATATATTTATATATTTATATATTTATATATATACTTATATATTTATATATGTGTATATATATCAGTTTTTGAAATTGTTCCTTGTTTAATTAAGCTATGTAAAATATCAAAAAAAATATGGTTTAGAAATATACCTTAAATTAATATACAGCTGTTGAAAAGGTAATTTGCTGATACTTATGGGATTTAAAGCTGAGGACTTTTTACTCTCCCTTATTGAAAAATACCTAATGGAATGGTATTTTTAAAAAAACTTGACAACAATGTCCTTTTGATTGCACATTTTTTGTAATGCTATTGAAATTAGGAAAGGGCATATGACCCGTGGAAATCTCACTGTAGTTATAATTAAGGATGCCTTTCACCAGTTGCTTCTAGTTATTAAATTTGGTTCTGATATAAGTTGTGCTAAAAAATAAAGATTAATTGACAAAAATGTGAATTTATATATGAATATAATTATCATTGCCTGGGGCTAAAAAAGAAAAAATGCACTAGTAGATTCAGTCCTTCACCCCATCTTTCCTTTGTCTTCCTTCTTAATATCCCAGAAAATTAAGAACCACAGCACCATCCCATAACACACACATACACAAAAGAAAATATATTTCCAAACATAACTCATATAACTTACAAATTGTTTGTTCATTAAAACTTGTCTCCCTTTCTGACAGAATCAATAAACTTACATTAAAAGAACAATTATGCTCCCACATTATGATTGTGTCTGTTAAAAATGATTCATTATATCTAGATAAGATTAAAAAGAGTTGGTTATAGTGACTTTACTCAATTTAAATAAAAATTTTCTCAAAATTTAACACTGAGGCAGAAAAAAAATTATAGTTCTTTTTTGGTTATTCTAGTGTTTGATTAAATTTATGGGTAATTTGTAACATTAGCTTTAATTGATCACTATTTTGCTAACATGTTAATGAGAAAAAATAAAAGGCTCAAAGTGAACTGATAGCAGTTATTTTTTACATATTTCTAGCAATTCTAAAAAAAGATTATAGTAAGGTTTTTTTTGAGGAATCTCTATACTGTTTTCCACAGTGGCTACAAAAATTTGCAGTCTCATCATAAAACTCAGCAATTCCACTTCTGGGTATTTAGTCAAAGAAAATAAAAACACTAATTTGAATAGATATATGCACCACCAATGTTCACTGCAGCATTATTTACAATAATAGCCAAGCTATTGAAGCAATTAGGTGTCTACCAACAGATGAATGAATTAAGAAGAAGTGGTACGTATATACAATGGAATATTATTTATATACAATGGAATATTACTCAGCCATAAAAAAGAACAAAATCTTGCCATTTGCAGCAACATGGGTGGACCTAGAGTGTGTCATGCTAAGTGAAATAAGTTAGAGAAAGACAAGTAACTACTACATGGTTTCACTTATATGTGGAATCTTAAAAAAATGAGCAAACAAAACAAAACAAAACCAGCCTCATAGAAACAGAGATCAATTTGATGGTTACCAGAGGGGAGAGGGTGGGGGAATAGGTGTAACAGTGCAGGGGAATATAGCCAATAACACTGTGGTAAGTTTGCATGGTGATAGATGATTACTAGACTGTGTGGTGATCACATTGTAAGATATATGAATGTTGAATCACTATATTGTATATCAACTATACTTAAATTTATAAAAAATTAAAAACCTAAAAAATTATAGTAAGGGATAATATTTTAACCAATAAATGAGGAATTACTTGTGTTTTTTGGTTTTAGTCTCAATTACCTCATCTATAAAAAGGGAGATAACTGGTTTTTCTCAGAAGACAGAAATATTCAAGTGCCTATTTTCTTTTGTCTGTTCTTATTTCATCTGTTTTTCTTTCAAAATATATGGTATTTCTACTATTTATTGGACAATCTTATAAGAAGTGCCTTGAACAGACATGGAAGAAATGAAGTTATAAAAAGGAAACAGAAAGAAAAAGGAAGGAAAAGAACAGGGAAACAAAATACCTTCTTTCATCCAGCAAGCATTATGAGGTATCTACCATATATCTGTCACTGTTCCAGGTGTTGGGACATAGGTCTTGAGGAAGAGATTATAATTATTATTAAAAGTATACTCTGTTAAATATAGTATATTAGCAGATGCATTTCTACTATGTGCTAAGCATGGTATTAGGAAGTTTCACATATATTTTCTCATTAAAATATAATGATATTTTATATATACTTATGGTAAAAAAAATGAAACACTTTCAGGACATCGTAGAAATACAGAAATAGCAATCGTTCATTCATTTCATGGCTTATATAAAAATGAAAGAAAAAAGGGCACAGATTGACTATTTGACACATATCATTTTCTCTGGCCTGATTCCCTATTCTTTTGTGATAAATCTCAGTTACTTCAAACAACTTATATTTCTCCTTATGTTAGCTGTTGCAATAAATAATCCCAACTAAAACATTCCTTCTTAACAGAGAGAAGGATGAGGAAAAGAGATCCAGGATAGGTGGCTAAGACAAGAGTGTCAAGGGGTCATGATCAGTTTTTAGTGATACAGTGAAGTACAAATAGAGTGTATTCAGGAAGACAGTTAATCCAAAAGTCCTACAAGTAAATACTTGGACTACATAAATGTTGAAGTTCACGCTATAGATTATATATAATATATTTTATAGAGAAAGGAGGCAATCATCATAAAAACTCTGTCAGCTTTTTTTCATGTCTAGATTCACTATTCTAATTTTTTAAAGTCTCTCCCTCCCCCATTCTGTGTGTGTGTGTGTATACACATGTAATACATATATGCATGTGTACATATAGTTATATGTATGCATATAAGGATATGTGTCTGTATATATAATTTTGAAAAGAGACATATAAATTTTGGAAATATTTCCAATACGGGTATGTGACAAAATATTTATATTCAGAAAATATGAAGAATGCTAATAATTTGATAATAAGAATATAAGCTATAAGCCATAAACAACTGTTAAAATCCCAGTCCTTAAGCATGGCATGAAAATAATTATTTGGTAAACTTTTAAACTGGCTTATCTTGGATAATAAAAATAATTTATATTCTGATATTGCATTAACAAAGTTAATTTTACTCATCACTCGATGCAGAAACACTATGGACTCACAAAAATTCTATTCTGGACATCATAGTTTCCCAAGAAAATATTTTTGACATGTGATTGGAAAGGCATTGACTGAAACAAGTATTTGCCAAATAAACAGGATCCCAGAAATGTTCTGCTATTCTGTCAGCTGTGCTTACTAAGGACTCCCAAACAGATGTGGGACAGTGTTCAAACAAACTCCCTAATGAAAACACCATGATCCATGGGTTACTACAGACTTTAGTTTCATTCACTCCTCAGTTATTTACACTCTTAACATTGCCCAGAGGGAAATATGTAAGATTAAAATAGCACTCTCAAATTCACTAAAGCTAGTAATTTAATACAAGAAAGCACTCAGAAGTAATAGAAGACTGAGTTTGTTGCATGTTAATGAGATGTGGACACTGTGAACTATAAACAAGCTTAATTTTGTCACATGCGCTTTTTAGAAGGTTATAATTCAATCCTTTATGGAAAAATACAGGAAGAGAATAACTATTTTTTCAGCATGGTTGTCTGGCTTATGAATAAATTAAGGGCCCAGCCTCACAGGTCCACAGATGTATTTTGAGTCATTCTTTGCAGCAAAGCTTCCAGTACCTAGGTTATTTATACAACTTCTGAAAGAGTGAACTAGATATAGGTAGCCTTAATTTATGGCAAACTAATTCTAAAATGGAATTTTAAACAAGGCAGTGCTTCTAATCAGAGAGCTATATCACAAAATATTTTATCTTGCAAAATATTTTATCTTGCATATTTTATCTTGTGTGGGAGCAAACATAGAAAAAGTATTTTCAAACTTTAGGCAAATATTTCTTAGGACTTAATAGTACTAATTGTAAAAAAAAATTTATAAATTACGCTTTATCAAAATAAAAAATGTACTTTTTTGAAAAATATGTTTTAAAAAATGAAAAGGCAAGACACAGGCTGGGAAAAATATTTCCAATACATGTATGTGACAAAATATTTATATTCATAAAATATGAAGAATGCTAATAATTCAATAGTAAGAATATAGATAACTCATTAAAATTGTGAAAAGATTTAAACACTTTACAAAAGAAGATATGTGAAAGGTAAACACATGAAAAAAATGCATAACATAACCATATGAAAAATTATAACTACAATGAGATACTACTACACATGCCCTGGAAAGATGACATATTAAAAGTTTGACAATATTAAGTGCTGACAAAGACATAGAGTGTAAATTACTAGTGAGAGTGTAAAATTTTATAACCATTTTCAAAAAGAACTTGGCAGCATAAAATTTAACATATATTTATCATATGGCCCCATAATTTACTACTAATGTATCAGAGAGCACTGAAAATGTATGACCATGCAAAGATTTAGACCATATGTTTATAGCAGCTTTATTCATAAGCAGTCCCAAATTGGACACAACTCAAAGGTCTATAAAAACTCATGAACAACTAATTTATCCAAAAACATGTTTATGCTAAGTGAAAGAAGTCAGGCACAAAATGTTACATCTCATTTCATTTCAAATCCTAGAATCCTAGAATCGAAAATAACTAATCAAAGGTGACAAAATGCATCAGCAGCTCCATGGGTTTGGCAGGAGAGAGTACTGGCTTTTGACTTTTATGTAGAGGAGTACTTTGGAACTCCTGTGATAGTCTATATCTTGACTGAGAAGGTAGTTAAATGGATGAATACATTTGTCAAAATTCATTCAACAGCACATTTTAAATGGCTGCATTTTATTTTATGTAATTTATCTTGCAATAAAGTTGATTACTAAAAGTTAAAATAAGGGACAGTGACAGTATATTTTAAAAAGTACCCAAGAAAATTTCATATGCTATCATGCAGTTAGGGATGAATATAGTTTTTAAAATATATCCAAGAAAGACATAAAGATAAAAAACTGTGAATGAAAAATAATACTTCGAACCAAAAATATTTAATGGTAATGATTTTATTTAAAGTAATAACTATTATTGTTTACTTAAAGCTTGGTTCATATTCATTTTA
Organism: Eidolon dupreanum; assembly: GCA_028627145.1. Lineage (NCBI taxonomy): Eukaryota > Metazoa > Chordata > Mammalia > Chiroptera > Pteropodidae > Eidolon > Eidolon dupreanum. The sequence goes on from CM053501.1 coordinate 31,552,334, forward strand.
AATTTATCAACTTTTTAAAAAATTAAAACTTTCTTAGGCTTGAGCTTAAACTGATTAAATTAAAAATATCTGGTAGTAAAGATAGTTGATTTTTTAAAATTGCAGTGGTTTTATTTTGAAATGATTTCAGATTTATGGAAGAGTTGCAAAATAATAGAGTTCTATATATCTTATATAACTATGCTATATTTATTGAAACCAACAAATTAAAAATGACTCAATATTATTAACTAAATTAAACTGTTTGGATTCAACCAGTTTTTCTACTAATGTCCTTTTTCTGTTCCAGGATATATACCAGGATACCATATTGCACTTAGTCCTCAAGTTTCCTTGACTTCCTCTAATCTGTGAAATCTCAGTCTTTTCTTGTTTTTTACTATCTAGACATTTTTTTGAAGAGTTCTGGTTAGAATCTGTACAAGATCCAGCAATCTGGGTTCATCTGTTTTCTCTTAATTATATTGACATTATAAATATAGAGAAGATATATCACAGAAGCCATGTGCCTTTCTTATTGTATCATGTCACAGACTGTGTGATATCCACATGACATTATTCGTGATGTTAACCTTGATTACTTGGTTATGGTGATGCCAGCCAAATTTCTCCTCTATAAAGTTACTATTTTTCTTTTCCCATACTGTATTAGTTTGGAGTGATTAACTATGTACCATCCAGATTAAAGGATAGTATAATATCCTTTATTAAGGATAGGGAATTAAGATCCACCTCCAAAAAGAAAGAGATTCTAAGAAATTGTGGACATAAGCTAAAACTAATAAATAAATATCTTGGTGGAAGTTTTTCTGAAACTGCACACATTTCCATTTCTCCTTAAAGTTTTTCCTGAAAGTTAGAAACTAATTTTATATTCATCAGTAATTTTTACTGTTCTAACAGTCATTTTCTATTTCCCTAGTCTTTTCACATGTTTTATGTAGAAATCTCTCAATTTATTTACTTATTCAATAATTTATTTATGTCAGTATGGATTCATAGATGTTTATTTCATTATTTGGTTATAACCTTTTTTTTTTTCTTTGCCCAAATTGTTTCAGCTTTGGCCATTGGAGGCCCTTTTAGACTGTCTCCTTTGTTCTTATGAAATACCTCATTATTTTGTTTGTTTGTTTTTGCACTTTCATACTTTGTGGCACTACAAGATGTTCCAGGTCAATTTTACATTTTTCTTCCCCAGACTTTGAATCAGACATTTCTCCCAAGGACCCAATTTTCTTTAGAAACCAAGAGGGAGGTATTACTGGGATATCACAGTTTCTAGGCCCTCACAAAGAAAACACATGTATGTATACTAGCCCATGTACATGTACAAGGCTAACTCTATTTCTGTATATATTTATGTGATAAGTATGTTTATAAGCACTATAAAATACATATGAATTCACACTTATATCTCTTACTCTAACCAAGCACCACAGGCTTTATTATAGCCTTCCTCTTGTTATTTGTAAATTCTTTGACAGTGGGAAAGCCAGCTTCCATTATATAAAAGTTACATGCTTATTTGTTCAATCCTTTCCAGATCGTTAAACCATCCACTTGTGAAAAACGAATTTACCAACTAGAGTACGGTGTTTACATAGTTTTTTTTAATACTTAGCTTTATAGTATCTAGACAAGACACTCTTTCAGAGTTATTTAGCTCTCTTCCCCGCTTTCATACCTCTTTCAGTGATATTCTACCACACATTCATAATATAGGTAGATTCACTTGAATTCTATACTCCATCCTGGATTTCACTTAAATTTTTGTTGATATATTTTTAAGTGGGTAGAAATTGAGAGTTTATCTTTGTGATGCACTTTTCTATATGAATAGTCATGTATCTGTCATCACAGTGCCAAAAAAATTAGTTTCATCATCCTAAACATTCCCTTGTACAGTACCTTAACTGGCAGTCAAACACAAGGTCATACGAGCTTTTGTCCTAGATGTTTCACAGTTTACATTTTACATTTAGGCATATAGGAGGATATTGAGCTAATATAAATATTTGTCTAAGGTGTGAAATATATGTCAAGTTAATTTATTAGTATATAGATGTCCAAGTATTCAAATAGCATGTCTCAAAAAGACTATAAAAATGCTATGGATTGTCAAAAAGAGTTGACTATATTTTTGTAAGCCTGTAAATGTTGATTAGGTGAAATAGGTTGATAGTGTTATTTATGTCTTCTATACCTTTACTCATTTCTACCTTTTATTCTATCAATCACTGACAGAGGTGTGCTCAAGTATGCAACTATAGTTGTAGAGTTCTCTATTTCTTTAAACACAGACACACACCTAGTTTTGCCTCACATAATTTTGAAACTCTGTTAAGT
>CM053501.1:31555182-31680153 GCA_028627145.1 Eidolon dupreanum
AGGTAAGAACAAACTTGAATTACATTTGACAGAAGGGAATATGAAAAATATATTGTATAGGATAAAAACAAAATGAGAGCAGGTGGCATATTAGTATAAATGTATTAATAACTAGCATAAGGACCTATCTTAGCATAATACTGTGAGAGAGTATTTCCTCACATAAAAAAGTGTAGATCAAAGTGGATATTTCCCATCCCAGGGGAGGAGCATGTATTGCCTGTTTAGTTCCATCTGGGCTTCATCTACCAGGAAGAACATCATTATTTATAGCTGACATGTGTTCTGATTGGCTGATGCCCATAAAATAGCAGTTATTAGATTCTTAAATATCTGATGATCATTCCAGGATTTCAAGAATGACTGAAGGGAAAGGTACCTAGAGATAGAGGAAAAATGTTGCTAAGAAGAAACTTAAAAAAAATAAACCAAGAAATAATTACAATGAGTACTAAGAAACCTGGAAATTTTATAACATCTACATATCTAATTTTGTTACTCATTACTTATTTCTCTACAGTAGTAATAGAATCATTAAAATGAAAAGTTTTTCTTTCTTCCTTCCTTCTTTCCTTTCTCACTTCTTTCCTCCCTTCTTCCTTCCTCCCTCTGTCCCCATCTCTCAAAATTGGGAATGGAATGTAGGTATAGAAAGAAGGCAAAATCTGGATTTTAAAAAGAAGGTATTGAGGTCCATCCTGGGACATATATTGGTCTGGAGTAGGTACTTCCATTTTTTTCCCTGTCTGTTTTTCTCTCATTTACAAGATGGACTTACCATAACTTATGCTAATTCTTCTAAATTTCCAATGATTTTGGAAAATGACTTAGTAAATCTTTTCCCTCCCCCAATTCTGAGCTATCTTTGAGACTAACATCCCAATAATAAACTGCCTGGAGGAAAAGTAGTAAATAATTTATATTTGTATATCTAGAACTGAGTCCAGAAATATACCAAAATGTTTAATAAATATGCATTGGAATAAGGTAGAAGACATTCTATATTTATTTTCTTCTTTAAAAGAAGAAGAAAAATTATGAATGCTCATGATGCATGCAGGAAGTTCTTTTATAATCTTGCTTTCCTTTTCAGATCCATTGGAAATTCTGGAAGAAAAACGATTCTGTCTAAAAACGATATGTATTTATTTTTTTTTTTTTGCTTTGAGACTGTACTCAAGAGAAAAACACTAGACAAAACTCATTTTCAAAAGCTAACTGAGTTGTAAGTATAGATTGAATTCAAAACTGAAGTATGTGACTTTTTTCTTACATACAGGGAATTTTTTTTAACCCTCATGAAGAACTAGGTAAGTGATTCCCTGGAGTACTCCACACTTGCCAATGAATATGGCAAGTCAGCTTGTCAACACACTGTTAAAAGTGAGACTACTGTGGATATTTTCTAATATTTGTAATCAAAGTGTTCAATTCATTTTACTTTAACTCTAACCCTTATAAGAGTAGACATCTAGAAAATAGAGAAACTTATTTCACTTAATTAGTTGAAAGAAATGGTTCATTCCTCTTGATTTCTACAATTTATTTTTAAATTAGGAATATCGATCTCCTAACAACATTCATACTTCATATGGGAATATGTTTTGATCTGAAAATAAAGCTTGTCATTTAAATGGATATAGTTGTTAGTAAACCAAAACAAATTAAGGACAGCAGAATAAAGTACACTAACAAAAAAATTCTAATCTTTCACTTACTGTGTTTTGGTTTAGATATTATCTATTATAATGTATATTGGAACTTTTAAAATTACTGCCATTATATAATCAAATAACTACTCAAAATTGATTAAAAAACACATGGAGAAGACTCTAAACTTGAAAAATGCTGACAGTTAAAAATTGAATAGTTAAAAATAATGTTAAAAATGAGAAAAAATATGTTCTAAAACTATGAAGATTGCTCTGTCTATAGATCATGACAAGATCAGTTTGATATTTAGGCATTAGAAGGATTTTGTGATTAGTTTTCCACAGTCATGGGAAAATTAGTGTGTGTGATATGTATGTGTGTGTTTTTATGAAGATTTATTTAATATAGTCTACTATTAATTTGACAAATATCTGTGAGTATCAACTTCCTGTGAAGTAATTGTGATATGCTTTCCACAGTAATGAATCTTAGAGTTTAGAAAGAAAAGAGTTTTAAAACTATAATTCAAGATAGAACGTGAATGTTATGGAATTGTGAGTTGAGAGACAGCATGGTACAGGGGAGGTGGTTCATGCTCTGTGTCCAGACTTGGCTTTCAAACTGAGTTCATCCCTTGTTATTGGGAGTGGGTGAATAAATTAATGTTACGTCACTCCGTATTTCTGTGAAATAGTGATCAGAGCAAACTTGTAAAGCTACTGTGAATAGCCTTCAATATATACTGGTTGAAAGTTACTTTCAATTAAGTATGTGAAAGATAAAAATCAGAAAAACATTCAAATATTTTGGCTAAAATTAGAAAAAATTCATAAACACACAATTTAAAAACACATACATATGTAGTTCTGATTTGAATTTTCTTAATGACTGTTATGGCTTGACCTGTGTTCCACTCAGAATTTATGTATTGAAATCCTAATCCCTACTGTCTCTGAACACAACCTTATTTAGACACAGGATCATTGTAGATGTAATTTATTTAAAAAAAAAAAGTCACACTGGAGTAAGGGTGAGCGCCTAACTCATTATAACTTGTGTTCTCATAAAAAGGGGAAATTTAGGTACAGAGGCAGAGGAAGAATACCATATGAAGACTGGAGTTTTGCTGTCACAAACCAAGGAACGCCTAAGATTACCAACAAACCAGTAGAAATTATGAGAGAAACATAGAACAGATACCTTCTAAGAGCCCTTAGAAAAAGTAAACGTCGCTGATACCTTAGTTTTGAATGTTTAGCCTCTGAAATGTAAGAATAAATTTCCGTGGTTTAAACCACTCTGTTTGTGGTTGTTATGGCAACATAGTAAACTAATGTAATGACTAATGTTAATTGTATTTTCTTGTTTACTAAAGTTGACATTTGGATATTCTCCTTTGTGATGTGCCCATTCTAAGGGCATCATCTGACTTTTTTTCCTGCTAGAGTACTAAGAATATATTAGCTATTTGGCTAAAAGGTTACTTTTAGTTATATATGTAGATATCTTCTCTACAGTGCAGTTTTTTTACTCCCTTAATGTTTTTTTGATACATACAAATTCCTAATTTTGATTGTATGATTTATTAGTGTTTTCCCTTATGTTTACTTCTCTTCATATTCCTAGTTGTTATATCATTCATATAGTTTTACAATGTTCCTAGAATTGGTTTTTGTGTGTGTATGGTATGTAGTAGGATTTAAGATTCATTTTTCGAATCTAAAGTATTTATAATTATTCATGGTCTTCCTTCATGAAGCTTAGTCTCCTTTATCAATTGTCTACAGAATCAAAGTTTGTAGTTTATAATGGAGACACAATATCCTAAAGGAAAAGTTTCTCTATAAAAAGTTAACTGGTTTTGTTAAAAGGTAAATTCTAATGAGAAATGTGTTCATATTTGGCATGTATAAAAACCTGAATCGGAGAGGTAGTTTGATATCTAAATTTGTTTTAATGGCTTTGAGTTCTGGACACCCTTATGCAGAAAGATCTATGTAGAAGATATGTTATAGTTTCTATATTTCTATATTCACTGCTTTGCCAGGTGAGGTAGGACTTGTATCCAAAAATGCCAGAATTCGTAATAGACTTTCCTGTTTAAATCATGGTTAGTGTGAGCACTCCTTTTGAAAATGAGTATGGGTTTTGTCTCTTCCATTTTTATGTTTATCACCAAAGTTGGTTGACCTGGAGTATTTATATGCCTTAGGGAAGAGAGGGGTTAGAGTGTTAGAGGAGAGATTTAAATAAAAGTAGTCTTGCAATTAATAGTGCGACATTGAGAATAATTTCCTAAATTCCTCTATTTTATCAAGGGCAAGGTAAAAAAAAAGCTGACAACACAGTTTTATGCAAGGAATAAACAAAACATAAAAAGAAACCAGGAGTCTTGCCCATTTGATCCAGGAAAAATTGCAGGAACATTGTGAGGGAGAGGTGGTATGCGGATTTAAATAAGTTCACAACTTAATTTCTCTCCTTTTGACTTTAGCTTAAAAGGAGGACTTACATAGATAGGTGAGTATAATTAAAGCAGAAAATAGCTCTTGGGTCTTCCGTCCCTATTTTTGAGTCTCTGGCAGGAGATTACCTCATGGCTTTTCCATACAATTTTGGCAGCAGCAAAATTGGCAGTGCAAAATGGTCAGGAGACAAAAACTTTGAGGATCTTTTTTTCTCCCTACTTGCTCATGTGATAGAAAATATTCTCAGAAATAGACAAGTATATTTCTGACAAGTGTGGCAGAGGAGATCGTTATATTGAGAATGAACTGTCTCTATATCTAGTGCTATAGGAAGGGCCACCAGAGCTGGGAGCAAGGCAGCATCAAAGTATGAGTCTAGAGCACCAGGCAAGTTGAACACAGGCTGAATCAGCATTTCCTGACAGAGCAGTATAGACCAGTTCATGAGTTAACTCAGATCTATTATGCAGCAGAAACCAGAGCAACAAGTGACATTGTCCCAGATATCATAAGGGGCAGAAAAGAATCCTAGCTTTTTTTCTTTTTGCTATGTGTTTGTTTTGTTAACGTCATCTGAAAAGGGTCTGAGGGAATATAGAATGGAAGATTGGTTTCCTGAAGGACTGAGCATTTTTATCCAGTAGACTCAAACAAGAGCATAAAGGTTCATTTAAATTTTTAAAGTAAGATAAGCTTTAAATTGGATTAGACTTTTAGTTTTCTTTCTTTCTTTCTTTCTTTCTTTCTTTCTTTCTTTCTTTCTTTCTTTCTTTCTTTCTTTTCTCTCTCTCTCTCTCTCTCTCTCTCTCTCTCTCTCTCTCTCTCTCTCTCTCTCTCTCTCTTTCTTTTCCTGCTATAAGTTTTGGAGAAAGACATATGGGATATAGTTAAAACAAATAAATTATATTTTCTCTATTCATCTGATTTGAGGACAAATGTGTGACTCTTTCAAAATGTGCAGCACCACATCATTTCCTTTATCCCAAAGTAAAAGAGATTATTTCAACAAGTGCCACCCCCCACACCAAAAAAAAAAAAAAAAAAAAGGATGAATTGATGGTTGCTATTTGGTGATTCTTCCTAAGAATAATGGGAAAATATTGAACTTCTTGAATTAGGAGTGTGGTGGGGGCACTGAGCCAGCACTGTTTGGGGATGTTAAAAAGAATCACGTTTCTATTCCCTGTAATCCTGAAATTGTATATAGTGACACCATAGATCACCAATGTTATTTTATATTTTCTATTATTATAATTTCCAATATGCCTAGCCAAAGAAAACTCAAATATATAGTGTGGTATTGTCGACTCTAGAGTCCTAGATTTTTGAGGCATGCATGTAGTTCTCTCCATAGATCAAGAATTGAATGACCTCTCTAATAGATCAAGTTCTCATATTACCAAATATATTCTAGGTGGACTATTTGTTCATAAGACAAATGTAATGAGTTTTTATACTTGTTCCCACTCTGAAAGAGGAAAGACAACCTTTTTTGATTGTTAGTAAGCAGAGAAAGGTCCTCCCCTCAGAAAATTTGAATCATCAGAGGAATCCACAAACTAATTTTTTAGAGCATTTAACAAGGTGATTATTTGTAAGCTTAATGTAAAATTAAAAAATCAGTTGCATTTTATGCAATAATAAACAACTAGAAAAGTAATTAAAGAAAAAAATGCTATCAGGAAAAAAAAATTAGCCATCTAGGAATGAATCAAAGTATAAGACTTTTTAGAGCTAAAATCCTAAACCCTGATTATAGCATTTTAGGGAAGATATAAATGAAGTGATATTCTATATTCACAGAAAAAAATACATAATATCACATATATGTCAATTTCTTCAAATCTAATCTATATATTCAATGTAATTCCAATTAAAATTGCAACAGATTTTAATGGAACTATTATTACCACATTTAAATGAAAAATTAAAGACTCAAAGACCTACTAGGATAATTGAAGAGTAGGATTTATAAAAAAATTGAAATTTAGACAGTTTGTTATTAGCATAGGGTACACAAATTCATCAATATAGAGGTGAAAGTCCAAATACAGAATCATGTATTTATAGAACATATGACCAAGGTAGGATAATAGATTGTGGAGAAAATGAGAGACTATTGACAAAGCAGAGCTCTAAAAAATAGTGATGCATAGGGAAATAAACAAACAAACAAACAAACACACTATATACAGAATTCTTCTACACATCAATTAAGAATGTTAATGTCAAAAAAACTTTTAAAATTTTAGATGAAAATTTATGTTCTTATATTTTGACCTTTGGAATAGAACAGGCTAGGGAATTGAAAAACAAATTCATTTAGCATTGTTCAAAAAAATTAACACATATTACTATATCAAAATTAAGAAAATTTTTTATCAAAAGAAATAAAAACTAAGTAAAATACCTATTATAAATAGAGGAAGATATTTACAATCCTCACAACTGAAAAAAATAAAAAACTAATATTAAGCATATTTGAAAAATAACTACAAATCAGTAAGAAAAGCAAAATTATTGAATAAAAAATAGTAAAATATATAAATAGGCATTTTGCTGAAGAAGAAACATAAAAAACAAAATTATTAGAAATCAGGGAAATTTAAATCAATTTGATAATGAGATGCCCTTTTATTCAATTGATAAAAATTATGTGACAGTATCAGTTGTTGGAGGGTATGTGGCCACACAGAATCTCTTACACATTTGTATTAAGAATATAAATAGAAGCTGACTGTACTGTGCTTTACCTACCTTATATCCTTATTTCCGTACTCTCTGATTTTACTCTATTTTCTATTAGAAAATTAAGACAGTGTCTTAGGCACAATCAATTATCTCTATTGGCTCACAAGAGGCTCCATTCAATGGAGCCAGTTCCAGTCTCTCCAGCAATGGTTTATTCTGATCGGAAAGTCTCTAAACAACATTGTGTATCAATCTATATGTCCTTAATATTTACAAAAGTCTACTGCTAATATGTGGACTCTGAACACAGAGGGCATAATGGACTATGAGAAAAGGGATTGCAAAACATTGTGAAAAATATTATCAGAGCTCTTAACAAATCCTATTGTGATAACTTGTTTATCTGTTTGTCTTCTTATTTTAAACTCCTTGAAAGTAGAGGTACTTCTAAAAATAGAAGTACCAGTAATAGAGAACTGTTCAAGTGGAGGCTGTATCATCGCAATATATAGATGATTTATTATTGAATTGTATATTTGAAACCTATATAAGTTTATTAACCAATGTCACCCCAACAAATTTCATAAAAGAAAAAAGAGTTGAATTAGTAATTCCCAGTGAGTGCCTGGCACTCTATAGAAGTTTATTCAAGAAATAAATAAATGAATGGTTATTTTCTTACATATATGATGTTATATATCTTCCTAAATATCATAGATTACTTTAAAAGTTATGAAAGCAGCAATTTAGATGGCATAACAAAATACAATGTTTTCTGGAAGTGAACTTGAAAAGAATGTTTCTGGTGAAGAAGTATATTTTTATATCCTTTTCAAATACAATGTTGTCACAAATATTTGAGAATCTAATATACTATTATTCCTGAAGAGTAGCCTTGAGAATCATCTCTCTCCAGACTTCTTTTTTTATTAGAGCTCTCCTTAATTAATCTGGTTATTGTTCTCATTCCTTTTAAGAATTGCATTCTCTGTCATTCAAACATGGTAACCATCACATTGCCCTGAATAGCTCCCAGCTTGGCCACTCTGCTTTGGCAAATTTTCTCTGACAAGAAATGAGGCTTTAGGCAGAGATAATTTAGTAGAATAGCACAGCAGTGAATTGCCATATATATATATATATATGTGTGTGTGTATACACACACACACACACACACACACACACACACACACACACACTGATTAAGAAAAGAAAGGGGTGAGAATGAGTCTGTAGAAAGCCACCAGGGAGCTTCATATAAAATGATTGGAAGGTAGAGCCAAAAAATGATAACACCACCACCACTTCAAAACATTATAATACTTTATGGGAAGGGAAGCTACATAATCCAGGTAAAAACAGTCCCTTTAGCTCATTTGTTTTTTTGCAAAGGCTTAAACCTCTGGCTGAAAATTTTTTTATATAGTATTACTCTTTCATGCTATCTAATTCCCATGTCCTTCTTAATCAAATCTAATAATGTGTGCTTTAAACTAGGGTGTATCTATCTTAAACATATGGTTAGTAATAAGAGATGATCCAAAAGTTTTTCTTATTTTATATGACAACAGCAGTTGTTATCAGAGTAAGCTCAAATATTATGAGGAAAGACAAAGCACGGTAACCATACCCCAGGTCACCAGAGCTTACAGGCTTTGCTCCTGCTACTCCTTCCTTTTTCATAAAACACATCACTAAATTCTCTAGGATCATAAACTCCACATCTATTATTTAAATAAGAAGCTTTGTAAGATAAAGACAAATGGGAGGCAAAAATTAAAAGAAATAAAAATAGAAGTGCCAGTAATAGAGAGCTGTTCAAACATGAAGGTGAAAAAATGCCTTTTCGCACAACCCTAGTGCCAAGAGAAAACTGAAAAGACACTTAAAAGAGTCCAGTGCTAAATATTTAATAACACATTGAGAGTAGTAAAAGAGCTTGAAAGTAACAAATTACTCTATAATTTTTTAAATGACATATTTTAATTAAATCTATTGAGGTGTGAGTTAATAAAATTATATAGGTTTCAAGTGTACAATTCAATAATATATGTATGTCACATTGTGTGTTCACCACCCAAAGTTAAATTTTTTCTCTCATCACCATATATTTGACCCAATTTACCCTTATCTACCTTGCCCCTCCACCCTTTCCCTCTGGTAATCATTCAGTTGTAAAAGATATCTATTTCAAATTTAAAACCTAGAAGTTTGGAGAACCTAGGCCTTTAGTAGGAAAAGGTGATTTCTCTGCCAGCCACACAGATTAAGATATGTACCAACACAAAAAAAAATTAGAGTGGCAATTTGGTTAAGCATTTTAATAACAATATAAATTATGACCTTAAAAACAAAAACAAACAAACAAACAGACTGTATTTCTTCCAAACAGGCATGAGACCTTTACTGAAATGACATGAGCTAGCAGAGGAAAAACCAGAGAGATCCAAGTTTAAAGTATACCAGAATCACTTTGTAAAGTAACCTTAACTAAGTTTCATTAACTAATGAAATATCAAAAGTGTAAGGAATGAGTTCTAAACTGAGGTTTAGAAGAGTAAATTAAAGAATATAATAATAGAAGAAAAAGAAATTAATACATTATTTTAATGTATCATATATATAAATCTGTAAAGTTCAGTAAGAGAAAAGTACATAAAATGACAGATCTAGAAAATAGCAGTCTTGTTTTTTAGTGTTTTCTTTAAATAGAGAACACTTGAAGGTTAATGAATGTAATCCAATTTGACAAACACTCCTGTGACTCAATGATTAATGAAAGAAATTTATGTAAAGGAACTTTAAAATAAAGATGAAAGACACTAAAATTAAGTGATACTTATTGAATAAAAATTACATCTTAAACATTTGACATATTAGTTTTATCAGTTAATGAGCAAAAGAAAATACTATGGTATACATATTCGGAATAGGTGAATTAACAATAATATATAATAAAAATTTTGGGTATGTGAACACATTTAAAAAAGATGGTTTGTGCAACCAAATTAGAGCTCTTTTATATTTTAAAAAATGGACTTTATTATTTTTAGAGTAGATTCAAGTTTATAGCAAAATTGAAGAGGAGGTTCAGAGACTTCTCATATATCCCATCCTGACACTTGCATAGCCTCCGTCATTATCAACATCCTCCATCAGAGTGGTGTCTTTCTCACAACTGATGACTCTACATGGATACATCTAGTTGACATTAGAGTTTATGTTAGTGTTGTGAATTCAATGGGTTTGGATAAACGTAAAATGATGTGTATTCGATGACATGATAGTATCACATGCAGTAGTTTTACTGTTCTTAAAATCCTCTATGCTCTCCCTATTCATCCCTTTCCCCCCAAATTTTGACAATCACTGATATTTTTACTGTCTCCATAATCTAGTCTTTTCTAAAATGTCAAATAGTTGGAATTAAACAGGGTGTCACCTTTTCAGATTGGCTTCTTTCGCTTAGTAATATGTATTTAAATTTCCTCCATGTCTTTTCGTAACTTAATAGTTCATCTTTTAAGTGTGGGATAATATTTCATTGTCTCTATGTAACCCTATTTATTTTTCCATTTACCTACTGAAGGACATCTTGGTTACTTCCGAGCTTTAGCAATTATAAATAAATCTGCTATAAACATTCATGTGCAGGTTTTCATGTGGACGTAAATTTTGGTAAACTTACGTCAACTCTTTTGGTAAATATCATAGCATGTGATTATATGCTAAGAAAATGTTTAGTTTTGTAAGAAACCACTAAACTGTGTTCCAAAGTGAATTATTTTTTTAAAATAACATGAATAATAATCTCAGCACCTCTATGATTCATTAAGAACTAATGCAGGAAATTAATGTAAAAAAAACACAACATCTCACATATATTTCATTATATGATTATTTTATACAGACTAATCATAGAGATAAAAAAGTAACACAGCAAAACTTTCCAAGAGAATAAACCATTTCAGAAAGTGGTGGAAACTTTTATTTCACTCATGCAGAAGAGTCTAAAATTTAGAACTTACTTTTCTTGTTGAAAACATTTAGATCTAAAACTCAAAACAACATTTTCAATAGATATAAAGAGGTTATATCTATATGAGCAATGCGAAGTGGACAACTGAGTTTCACAAATTATTTAGAACAAATACTATGTTGACATAACAGAAAGTTACAATTTGACTCATAATTTGGTTTATGGACTGAGATTCTTTAACCTGATGGAAGGATTTAACACAAACTATGAACTGATCCCTTTCATTTGTTTCCTTATTGTCAAACGTGATATATATCCTAGCAGTAGAGTTGACTGAGTGAAGTGTTCGCTTCCCTGCCAAACAAACTCATTTTCATCCTAAAAGATAACTCGAATATTACATTCTCTGTGAAGACTTCTGAGATCTTTTTATCTTTCTTACAACCCCCTTCATAAGTGCTTCAAGAACACTTCGCACATAAATCTGTTTGCACTTGTGGCATTGCTATGGCGGTTTGCTGGCTTGTTCCTCGATGCTCCTTGAGAGCACCTCTGCACACAGCTCGATGAAATGCTTGTGTAATGAATAGAGAGAAAAGTGAATGATGCATTTTGCTCTGTTGTGATCTGATAAATAAGTTGTAAAAGTCCAAGATTTTCAACTACATTGCTGGTTTTCTGATTACAAAGATTCTTAACTTTATGAATGAATAGTAACTGAAAGTGACTTCTTATGACATACCCATCAACTGATTGTTCTTATTTATATCTTTCAAATTCTTCAATATTGATTTAAATGCATTATGTATTACAAAACAGTCTTTATTTGCTCTAGTGCAATATGACATTCCATACATTGTTTTTAAGTCTTTTCTCCTTCACGAAATAATTTCAAAGTTTTTCCATTCTCATTTCTTTCCCAAGTAAATTTTGTTATCCTAGGAGGCATTGGCTGGCTCTCGAAGTCCCATTTGCCCACAGGCTGAACCCAATGCTTTATCCAGATCTCAATAATTGTCACTTGTTTTTCATTTAAATAAACTGACTATACATTTAACATTCAGAAAAATCAAAGAAAACTGGAAAGAAAACATTTGTGGAAGAACTCCTAACTCTCTTAAGAATATATATGTATACAGTTGTATGTGTGTGTGTGTATTCCTCAGCTTACAATAGTGTTACATCCCAATAAACCCATTATAAGTGAAAAAAGTTTTAAGTCAAAAATCCACTTAATACTGCACTCTAGAACATCAGCTGTTTGCCCTTGTGATAGCACGACTGACTGGGAGCTGCTGCTGCTGTCCAAGACGACAAGATAATAGAGGATGTCGTATCACATATTGCTAGCCCAGAAAGATCAAAACTCAAAATTTGGAGTGTGGTTCCTACTAAATTGCTTTTGCACCATGATAAAGTTAAAAAGTTGTAAGTCTTATAATTGTAAGTCTGGGACTGTGTGTATATATACACAGACATATACATGAAAGTAAATGTTTAAAAATGCTTTATCTTTATTTTCTTTTGTTATTTTAAGAAATGTAGAAATGTTTTCCTCTAATGAAGGTAGATATAAGATAAGGTTTACAAGGAGAGTTGTTTCTGGTGGGAGTTATTTCCTATTTGCTTCCTGACTAAATCTGTGGTAAGAAACCACTTAAGTATTAAATCTTCACTGAAAAATTGAGGTCAAAATCAACCCAAACCTCCTCTAGATAAATTTCACTAATTTCTGTAATTATATTTAGACTCAGCAGCCATTGGGAATTTACTCTGTGGCATGAAAAACATTATACTCTTTAAGATCCTTGCTGTATACCACATTTTACAATACAGTTAAAAAACAGTGGCCTCCTGTCAGGTCCAAACATATAGGTGACCTTTAAATGTCAAAAGCAAATTGTAGAGGATGCAGTCTAGTAATTGTTTTGATTTTTTTACACAAGATATTACATTTGCCAACTGATTTATTTTAAATGGCACAAAACTGAGGTAAGGGAGTGTTAAACTGATACACATAGAGTGCTATTCTCCAAAAACAGAATATAAGGGTTATAATACATGAAGGCTTAAAAAAAGGTTGAGAGTCAGACATAGGTAAGGTCATGGAAAAATAAAAGATTTTTTTATTTTATCACTAAATATAAAAGCAGAAGATAAGAACTGGAAGAATTCTTAGAAAGAAAACAGTACCACCCTTAATTTATAAATAAGAACACGGAGGACAATGAAAATTAAGAATTTCCCAAGGGACATATGGGTAGAAATGAAAGAGTGAGAGTTTAAAGCCTTAAAATCAGTATCATATGTTAATACAGTTACAATACTAGGCTTAGTTATTGGCACAGTGTAGGCCTCCAAAACACTTATATCCATTTTTCTTCCCTTTATGTTTTCACTGGTCTAAAAGGTATCATAACACATTGATATCTTTGTTTTCACAAGCCAGGCTTCCTGAGTATACAATCAGAATTATGTCACCCAGGAGCTGGCTAACCTTGAGCAAACTGCAAAAACACTCTGTGCCTTGGATTCCTCAAGTGTAAATAAGAAATGAAGCACAACTTTTATCATAGTGTTAATGGGAAAATTAATAAAAACAAAAATGCTTAGAAGAATATCTGGCACTTAGAATCTACTAATGAATGTTACCTATTCATATTATTATAATTATTATGATTGTTATGATGTACCATTTATTGGCATTTGTCTACTTGTAAAGTGTCCAGTGCTCTTTTTTGCTGCCTTGTTTCTCATGCTGAGATAATTATTAAGGATATTTATCGGTTTCCTCTTGTCAAATCATCCCAGAGATATTGCTGTCAAACTGCAATAAAAAAGTGAAGATATTCTGATAAATTAATCTAGCATAGTTTCTAACGGTTTACTATATTTCACCTGCCAAATATACATTTTGTTTTAGGAGTTCTTTTAATTATTTAAATAAAGAAATGCATAGAGAAATATAGGATGCTGTGTGGAATCAATAAATATAGGATACTGTGTGGAATCAATAAATCTGTATTTTGAGATATGTTGGGGCCTTGCCCAGGTGGCAGGTTGCTTTTTCCACCTGCAAGTAAAACTATACATTATAAGTAGACAATTAACAACTTTAATGGAAAATGCTGATATGGGACTTCTATCCTAATAAAGCAACATTTGACCAATCTCAAAATTATAGAAATCATATTAAATCTGATTAAAATTATTTTCAATTGGGAGCACAAAATGACCCAAAAAGTGTTCATGTATATTTTGTATATTTCTGTATATGTATAGTTAAGCATATATATATATTTACATATATATATGTGTGTGTGTGTGTGTGTGTGTGTGTGTGTGTATATATATATATATATATATATATATATATATATATATATATATATAGAGAGAGAGAGAGAGAGAGAGAGAGAGAGAGAGAGAATGTGTGTGTCAAACACAGAAGAGGTATTTTCCTTTATCTAACATGCAAAAGTAAAAATATCAGAGCTAATTCATTCTGGAGAGTTCATTTTAAAATGTATCTATTTATATAGGTGTAATAATATGAAAGTTTATAATGTTTATATTTTAATGGATCTTTCTCTGAAATTGCTTTTTTAGAAATGCTCTCTTATTGTCTCTGAAGGAAATAGAGAAACAACTGAGTTATAACATAATGAAAATCTAGGCTGCATTTCTAATAATTTCAGAGAGTCATTTGACTTTTTCCATACACACTGTTAAAAACATTTTTTAAATCTTCAAATTGAAAAAGCAAACTAAATGGAAGTCTTTACTGGTTTTTATGCTTTATATACTTACCACCTTATGACCAATGTTGTTTCTGCATGCAAACTGCTAAGTGACAGCAAGAGTAGGACTCCCTCTGAAATATGACACTTTAAAGATCACACCAAATCATTTAAGTGATAAATCTCAAGGCATATTAAAGTAATAGGAATAAAAGTTCCTATTTAAACATTTCTGTATGCATTAATGAGTCTAAAAAAGACTGCATTTTTTGGGATGGATAATAGGGAGAAAGATGATTAATGAATTTAGAAAGAACAAATAGTGGTAATGTCTAGTTAATCACAATCTAGAAGAACGGGTACTTTAGATAATGGATATTAACTATTTCCATATCATTGGCAAAATAATTACTCTCCTAAACTAGAGGCTATAGATTTGTAATCATAAAACTCCCATATTTTCAGTTTCCACCAACCTTGGAATTTAATTTATATCTGATGTCCCATAATCTGATATGTTAGTCAAAGACTGGTATTCCAGCCTGTATGAGTTACATTTCTCATTTTATGTTCTAAAGTGACATTTACTTTTCCTCATAATTCTTAAGAGCTTGATTAATGTGACTGGACCTCTGAGAAAATATTCTGTTCTCAGTTTGCAGATATACATATGCTTTGAGCCAGAACCAAAATTATAGTATATTCACCAAGGTGATACTATTTGTGAGACAGTCAGCTGTTTTTCAGAAAACCCAAGACATCCCCATTAACTGAATGCTTGGTCATCAATTATTTATTTTCAAAATGCTACATTGTATAACAGTTATGAACACCATACACCAAAACACTGAAGGCTAGCTGCAAAATGTCAATAACAACAATAATAGTAATAAGAAATGATCAACAGTTGAACATTACAGGGCTTATCTCATGTCATTCTCATGACCGTCTTATGAAGAGTATTATTATTGTTATTATCCTTGTTTTTCTGATTAGGACATTGAAAGCAAGGAAATATACACTGATTTGTCAAAGTTAAACAGCTAAATAAAAGTGATCAGTTGGGAAAACCAGGCAGTCTGACTAAAGGGCTATGCTCTGGGCTACCACGCTACATTTTGTTTGCCAAGAAGGAAGACCCATTTAAGATAATGACTTACTCATCTCATTCAGCACCTGGCACACTACCTTGAATCTGGAAGCTTAATAAAGATTAGTTGGATTGAACCAAAAAGCATTTGACATCGTTAGGTCTATGAACTCTGAATCGAGAAAGTTGACTAAACAAACAACAAAGTAAAAAAGTAAGTTTTGCTAAGATTTCCAAAACAACCAAAAAGTTAAGGCACTGAATCCTGACATCTAATAAGTACTAAGAGGGACATTTTTTTCTATTCTTTTATAGAGCGTATGACAATATTTGCATTAAAGTAGCTTATAAAATGAATTTTGAATGGCTTTCAATACTGCTAAATCTCATTAATGTATTTTTCTAATTTTTATTGTATCTCTACATAATTTAATAAACCATTTTAGATAATCTTGGTATAAACTGTTCATCTCATAATCAAAAGAAAGGATATAAACATTTATTTATTAAAAGATGATGTGGTATTCTTTTCTTGAACAGGAAATGCCTGAGACTGACAGTCTCACCAGGTAATTATTTCATAAAGAAAAAAACACAGATAAACTATCACAAAATTTAATTATTCCTAATAAATGCATCCTGAGATTATATATTAATTTTAATATTAATTTTGATGGTGGTATTATCATAGTGTATACCTTGTATACAATTTATCTGCTAGGTGCAACAAGGATTAGAAGTTTTGACAGGCATCCTATGGTTCTTAACTGAGGCAGATGTATGGCTA
Source organism: Eidolon dupreanum (assembly GCA_028627145.1). Classification (NCBI taxonomy): domain Eukaryota; kingdom Metazoa; phylum Chordata; class Mammalia; order Chiroptera; family Pteropodidae; genus Eidolon; species Eidolon dupreanum. The sequence continues at coordinate 31,571,591 of CM053501.1, forward strand.
TAACAACCTTAATATTTTTTCATTCAAGTTGAAAATACTCCTTTTCATGCTATATGACACAGAATTTTATAACTTTTATCATAAATTCATCTTTACATTTCAGGAGATTCTAAACAATTACTTAAGGGGAATACTGACCCTATCTTTTTCACCTCTGCATAGAGGTGACATGGTCTTCAATTTAGCACAAGTCTTTCCTGACCTCCAGCTTTCACAAGGAACCACTGATTTCAATTTCAGTCAATAGACTATTGAGGGGGGTAGGCATTCATTCAACAGAAGAGCCACTTTCTAGATACCAATCATCCCCTCTTATCGAAGGCTCAGTTAAGAGAAAATACATTTAAAGTGAATGCCTTAAAACAGTTTCCCTTTTACTTATTCAGATCAGCACATGGGCGAGATCAGCATTCTCTCAGCCACCTGAAACTTCACCTATACCAGTTTCACTTTGATGTTATAGCAGTAGCTCATGATGAAGGTCAGAATAAGAAATGGTCTTAAATATACTATATGAATTTTTTTTGGTGGGTGATCTAATCTCTTTAATGTTAGGATCCTCTCTCTGTGGCCCACTCTCCAAATCTATTAAAAAAACAAAAACAAAACAAAAATTTGTAAGTGTCCTGGGAAGGGAAGCCAGAGTATTGGAAACCTCTGTGCTCTGCTCACTGGCCTGGACAGTGCCAACAGGGAGGGTGTGTGGGGAGGGCACATTTGCTGACTCTACATGCACAAGATACAGCACTGGCTGGGATGCATGGGGAAGAGTGACCTGTTGCCACCTGCCTTCTGAAACTCGATGTGAGGGTGGCAACCAGGATGGGAGTGCCCAGCTTGAGTCCTGGAACAGTATACGCCCTTCTCTTGTTACTGTAAGGCCCCATCCTCCACGTCTTGCATTTCATTCCCTTACTTTCAACAAATTTTGTTTATGTAGACCACTAGGATAAATTCCCTCCATTCTTAGAACAACAAATAAGAATTTCTGGGCAATCACACTGTTTATATCTTATAGACACTGTGGATTATATCCCTGAACAGATTTCTCCCTTTTTGACTGCCTATGAGCATGTGAAAGCCTCATTTTTGGCTCACACATCAAAGCATATGGATCAATATGGCATAAGTTTTAAGCATAATGCTAGACTTCATTTTAAACAGCTATCAATGTTTTTTACAGTATTAACTTTAATTGTTGCAACCTTGCATGTTATGTACTCTTTTAAAGTGACATTTTTCCTGAATACGTACACAGGATTTAAATAAATTCAATGTCAAAATGATTCTTATTTATAATCTGCCAAATGACTTACCACACAGTTTTCATCACTGAGGTTAGCTCCCTAACCTCAACCTCAGAAATAGCTGTACTTTCTTCACTGGGGAATCTAGACAGTTTTTCCACAATGCTTTCTGAAATTACTACCAAAAGGTGAAAAGCTTCATGATCAGAGGCCACCTATAAACTGAGCTTCACTCTCATTTGGTAGATATTAATTCTGAGAGAGAAGGCCAGAGAATGAAGGACAGTCTGTCATTTGCAAGCAGAAAGATGTATTTCTGAGACATTTCGGTGATCTAAGCACATTATACCCTGGCTGAAAACTACATAGATTACACACAAATTTGAAAGAGAAGCAAAGCTCTTCTTGGCACGGCTATCAGCACTCATCAGTACTCACACAGGCCTGAAAATTATGGCACAATATTCAGATCATGTTTGGTTTTGCAATCGCACACGTTCTTATGGTAGCAATATCAGTATTGCCATTTTCAAAACCAATAACCATAATAAAAATCAAATACAATTTACCTTCCATTTTTAAATTTATGAACATGAGGGTGGGGAGTGAGTCAGAAGTAGAGATACCTATATGGGCTGGCAAGGTGATTAAATAAGTGAACTCCGCAGAGTTTGTCTGTGATTAAATGGCAAGAGTGCAGGTACAATTTATTTTAGGATGACCGATGCCATTTGGAAATAAGAGCCTTAATATATCTGCCAGATCATCCTGCCAGAAATATGCCAATTTAAAAAAGATGTCAAATAGTTTTAAAAGTATTTTGAAAATTAAAGGGCTATGCAGGTCGAAGAAAACAGCCTGCCAGTTTGTGAATTTTAGTTTAGATGTACATAAATACCTCAAAAGACAGCTTGTGTTTTTTAAATAAAACCTAGAACATTTTGAAAATAGCACTTGGATATAAATTACACAGTAAATCATGAAGAGCTTAAAATATTTGTATTTTTGTAGCCACATATACATTCAATAATTCATTAGTTTATATAAGCCTATACAATTTGAGAGGAAAAACTGAAAATCAACTACTCCAGAGAATATTGAAAAATTATCTGCTAATTATGATGACATAAAGGTTAGAAGATATTTAACCTAATTTGGCACATTCTAAAGAGTAGCTAATGAATCTCAGATGATGATTAAAATATTGATCTTGTTTGATGTTGAGATATTTCACTCAACGAAAGCAAAAAATATAATTGGTTGGGGGCAGGGTACATTGTTTACAGTGTCATTTTTGGGCATAAATTACTAAATTCCACATGACTAGGAAATCTATCCCTAACCCACCACATGATTTCTAGATCCAGATTTCCACTTTACCACATTGGCTCTGTCCAAAATCAAACCATATGTTGAATGTATCCAATTCTTCTCACGTCCTGATCGTGCTATATACCATGTGACATTAAACAAGATATTTCATACTCACATCTTACGTTTTGATGTTATACATTGAGAAATGCAATTGCGACAAAAGAGCTACTTTATTATTAATTAATTCATTTATTTTTTAACCACACGTTTTAAGAATTGTTCTCAAAAATATATAAAAAATAGAGCCCAAGGAAATATACTTAAAATCAGTAAGAAAATTGATTTAAAGTGATAACAGTGTTCAGAAGGTAATATGAATCTAGATATGTAGTAAGTATACATGTACACACGTACACGCATACACACATACACACATATACAATGGAAAAGTTTGGAAAATTAGTAAGTTATGAACATATACAATAATCACATGCCATCACTCCTCTTCCCATTCAAAAACTGGTCACATATGTGGCTCTAAACTTTCTAATAACCAAAGCATATGGTGAAATATTAATTATAGAAATGTCTATAAAGAAGAAATTAATATTCCTGATTTTACTTTTGATATTCATGAGAGGGAACTTTGATACAGCTCCTCAAAGAATAATGTGTAATACGTCTCCTTTATGATGAATTAAGGGATGAAATGCATAGTTTCCTGTAACATCCATCAATATAGTCTAAAGGTATCATATTAGAATATAAACCATTGAGTATTCAGTGTTATACAGTATATGTAATATACTAATACACTATAATAAAAGTCAATCATACATTCCTAATGACATAGCTTCACTCTGAGTGAAGGTTATAGAGTATCCAGAGCAGGGTTTTTCAACTTCAGCATTATTTCCATTTTGAGCCTGATTTTGATTTGTGGTGGGGAGCTGTCCTGTGCATTAGAGGATGTTTATCAGCATCTCTGACCTCCACCCACTAGATGCCAGTAGTCCCTCTCTCCCAGTAGTGACAACCTGAAATGTGTCCAAACATTGCCAGATGTGCCCCTGTGAAGGAAAATAAAATCACCGATGATTAACAAGCACCACCCAAGAGAAACAGATCGCATAAAACCCTCCATAAATAGTATTTCTTTCTTTCGGCGGAGGCTTTGAAAGCTATCAAGTGGTTGTCAACTGAACCTTAATCTATCTCAGTATTTGTCAGAGAGAATGGTACCAATAAGTAGAGAAATTTAGACTTGAAAAATTAGCTGCTCTGATGTTGGCTGAGGAAGAAATTCCTAGCTATTTACCACAAATTCACTTTCACTTCTTCTTGGGCATACAATTAAAAGGCATTTGCAACCTCCTTTACAGGTAAATTTGGTCGTGTGGCAGAGTTCTAGCCAGTGGAATGTGAGCAGAAGTAGAGTCCCATTTCTATGCAAAACTTCTAAGAATTAGGTTTGAGTCTTCCTTATTTTTTTCACCATTCTTCTTTCTAGAAAGAGAAAATAATCACCTGGGAGATGACAAATCACAAGATTAAAAGAGCTTAAAGGCAAGTGGAGAAAAGCTAGTAACACCAATGCTGGACTATTTTATAAATGAGAATTAAAGTTGTATTGTATTTGAGCCCATAGAAAATCAATTTGGGTTTATATATAACAAAGGTTTAGCTTACGCAAAATAACAAGTAGAATTAATAACCTCTTCTGAACTAATGAAACCAAATATAGACCTTTTCATACTATTTTACTGTTTTTCTGCATTAGTTTATCACATGAATATTTCAGTGTAGTAAATTTAATATTTATCCTCAAGGGTATTATTTTGGAATGCAGAAGACAGATAATATAAATTATGAACACAACAGAATAAAATAGTAAATAAAAGCAACAAATGAACAAGACAAACAAAAACTCATAAACACAGACAATGGTTTAGTGGTTACCAGAGGGAAAGGGGGAAGGAGAAGGTAGATAAAGGTAAAGGGGTCAAATATATGGTGATAGAAGATTTGATTTGGGTGATAAATACACAACATGATATACAGATGATGTATTATAAAATTGTACACTTGAAACCTATGTAATGTTATTAACCAATGTCACCTCAATTAAAAAAAAATGATCTGAGAGATGCTATAAAAACTAAAAAAAATTGCAGATTACCTGGCACAAAAATTTTAGAGAGGAAAGTTGCAATACTAAATTTCATCATTATTACTAATTCAAGTCAAGGAATATTCAAGTTAAAGCAATTGTCTTTTAATTCTCAAGATCTGTCTCCTCTATGAAGCCTCTATAAATCGATCCCTTTGCCCATATCAGTTACTTACTGCTGTTTCTCATTAAACATATATGAATTGTCATATTGTATTTTTAGCTATTTTCTATCTCCTAAAATCATGAAAAAGACTCTGAACCACTTGAGGTTAGAGTTGAGGTTATAAGTACTTTGTTTTGTCTGATACCATCTAGCATATGGTCTCCAATTTAGAGAATAGAAAAAAAAAATAAATGAAATCAGAGAAGCTGGGCCACCCTTGTGTTTGGTGGGACAGGGACTAAGTGGACATGAAAAAACTGCTGAGATGAAGACCTTCACTGATTCTTCCCAACATGCTTTGAGGAAAACTGAGGCCAAAATCTCTGTCTCCTGAATGGGAGTCTGATGATGCCTTCTGAAACTGACCGTAAAATTGGCAGTGGGCACCACAAGAAACTACAAGAAAGCTTCAGGTATGGTATCTTCTTTGCAGAATGCATGTGCTAATTGAATATGCTCACTAGATTCCTATACTAACCGAAATAATAGTTTAGGCAAAGTTCTTGAACATCACAGTATAGTCTCACTTCCTAACTACCCACTACAATCCCTCAAAAAAAAATCCGCGGCTTTTGAAATAAATGACTTAGAACTGACTAGAAATAAATTACTAGAAATCAAATGTTTGGATGTTGGTAAAGCAAAAGCTCTCTCATACAGATCTTACTGAACTTTACTGGCCAAGTAACTTAAAGAAAATGCCTTTGAGTTGGGGACAAGAACACAACATGTTTAATTTATAAAAAAATTTTGCAAGATGTTTGCTAAACCATTTGAAATCATTACAGTGAAATATTTACACTACATAAATCAGCATATGCTACAATTTACAAATTAAGGTTTTTATCTTTTTCCTAAAGAATAGATTTTTCAACAGATAATTTATGCCATAATTAATGGCAACAAGTCCATCTCTTGATGCCTTTCCTAATTTACAAATGGATTTTATTTAATATCCCAAAGTAAATGGATATAAATATTGTATGTCACATGCATGTTTATTTTACGAATTTTTAAAAAGCTTTTCTTAAGAAGAATTTATTATATCACAGTTATCAGAAACAGAAACCCAAAGGAAAAAAATTGAATGACTTAATTCTTGTTTAAATGTCCTATTTCTATTTCTAGTAAGCAGGAACTTACTCATAGTTCAGGTAATACATAACATGAGCAAAAAAAATATATCACAAATTCCTACACTGTAATCATCACTCTCAAAGTTTGGGAGTGGTTGAGAAAAGGAATAAGATGTTAAAAAACAAAGTGACAAAAAACAATAACTATACATTTTTAAATGTCCTGAAATATAACTTTTGCCCCCAAAAGTCTGAGGACCACACAGAGAATCTGTGAGAAAATGATCATGGGCGGCTGAAGAAGTGGCTTGCTTTGCTTCAAGACCTTTGACAAGTTGCAAGTACATGTATCAACAATAGCATAACTGTATATTTTCAAGGTTGTGTGCATTGTCTTCAGTCTTATCACTTGTATGTCAAGGTCACCTTCTCCAAAGATCCCACACAGCAATGTCCTCTTGCATAATCTAACATACTGGGTCCTGATCAAAGAACACATTAAAACCTCTTAACCCTTGCTGAATCAGGCTATCCCAAATTTTCCTGAAAATCATTCTGGTAATAGTGATGAAGAAATCAGACACACATATCGAACTGCAAAGTATTTTCTAAATAAAGAAATAAGCAAACAAAACATTGCCTTTTACAAACATCAGGAAGAAAATAGCATTGCTACAAATCAAAGTGTATGCATGCCTAAACCCAATATCACTACCGGTTGAAATGGGAAGAGAAAAGCACCTAATTCACCTAAAGTTCCCAGCTATATATTTTGGAAAGACAAGCTTTAGGAGTACCCTGGCCTGTGTTACTATTAATGATGGCTATTCTTGCAGACTGAACTGTCGTAGATATTTAATTATTTGTTGACAAATGGATGACAAATAAACAGTAAATGCTTCCAAAATTCTTTTATGGTGTGAGCCAAATATTTGTGGTTTATAGGTACACTAAGTACTCAACTTTGAAGATAGGTTCTTGGAAACTGTGATTTTTAGCCAAACAACATAAAAAAAAACGATTTACCATAGACTAATCAACAAACAAGAGTTAAGTTTCCAAAACACTTCCAACATTAAACATTGAAAAAAGTGAGCTATACATACATTTAAGATTAATAAAAACAAGTAAAATCATAATTTTCCCACCTGCTTATTTGTTTAGGATTGAAGATGGCCAGAGCCAACCCCAGAAGCTCAAGGTGTGACACAGAATCCATCTGGACAGGATGACCAGCCACACCCACACTCAGACTGGGACAAATTTGACACACCAGTTCACCTCATGTGCACATCTTTGGGATGTGGAAGGAACCAAAGTACCTGGAAAAAAATTCATGCAGACATGGGGAGAATGTACAAACTCTACATGGACAGTGGCCTTGAGTGGGAATCTTTCTTTTTTTTTTCTCATCAATGCTATAAAAAAAAAATCTTGAGTAAAACAACATTATTTAAGAACCTGCTGTATATAAGGATTGTGTTTCTCAAACTTTATATACAACACATCACCTGTGCAAGTTTTATTATTTCAGATTCTGATTTAGTAGGTCTGGGATTGGACCTGAGATTCTGCATTTCCAACAAGCTCCCAGGTAATGGCAATGCTGGTGGTCTTCAGAGTAGCAAGGAATTCATCTTGACAAATTAGTTTTCATAACCCTTAATTATATTTCTTCCATGTAAGATTTTGCTAACTAAAATCTGTAACACCTGTCCTAGAAAGACCTTCAGACACTTCATCAGGGAATAGTGCCCTCACTCTCATCAGTCCTACTTCCATATATTATTCACTTGGTTGGCCCAGAGTAAGCCAGAATAAATGCAGTCACACTGACATTGGGTCTCCAAAGTAGCTCTGTTATTACTCTTTCTCAGTCTCTTATTAGAAGCCTTCCTTTGCATGAGATTACTGACAGAATGGGTTCCCTAAAACTTTATCAAGTAGGCCAAGAATAAAGAAATTACTTAGAGACTCGGGGACACTTCCCTCACTAAAAAAAAAAAAAAAAAAAATTGCAGTCTAAATTAATTGGGTATAACTGCACTTTACCATCATTGAAATAAAACAAATGAAACTTAACCTAACAAATAATTAAAATAACATTATGTAGCTACTATGAATTATTTCTATTATCTTTTACTTTGCTCAACTTGACCCAGACCATCACCAACTTGGGAAATTATATTCCAGTGGCTGGATCTGAGGCAACAACAGAACTCAGCCCAGATAAATCTAGCTACATTTATCTTCAGTGTTTCCGTCAAGATATATGTCTAATATCTGACCATCTGAGTTACATAAAAATATTGCTCAGATTGAGACTCAGCCTTGGAGTTTGGAGTGTGAGCTTCCTCATCTGATCATGCTGGCGCTAATAAATGTTTGTGGATTGAATAACTACATTCATTAGAAATGGAACAAAAGGAGAGAGACTGTTATGGAAATTTTTCTTTTCCTGCACATTGTACTAATATATAATTCAGAATTTGTTGAGATTTGTGTGTTGCAAATTTGCAGGATTATTTGAACTAAAATGCACAGTGTTCCTCTGACTAAAAGTCAAAATTAACAACAGGTACTGATCATGCAGTTCTAAACTTTCAGTTTGTAAAATGATTACATTTTTGCATTACTGAATTTTCAGTATTTACATTAAAACTTCATGTTTGCTATATAGCTTAGGAATATTGTCAATAAAGGAGAGCTTTCTCTGGTCATTCTAAATAAATGCGAAGCAACAAACTTACAAATATGACTATGATGTACTTTCTACCACAAAATAATATTTGTTCATTTATTTTAATATTATTTTCTGTTATAATGACATCATTTTCAACTTAATTTGTTTTTCTTTCTATTTCTTGTTCATTTATTGGTCTTTCCAAACAAACAGCTCTTGGAATTAATTTTCATTTTCACTGCTTTTCTGATTCATTATATTTAGATTTTATTTTTTCTCCATTTGCTTTCTTTTGTTTATTTTTCTAAATTCTCTTGTTAAATGGTTCTTTGTTTGAAATTATTTTTTATTTTTATAAAGGTAGTGCAGCCTATTGTAAAACTTTGAGAATAGAGAATAATATAGTGACCTTACCAACCGCCTTTCTTTCATATTGTTAGTCTCAACTTTTAGTTCAAACACAAGTATTATATGTAATGATTTTAAAATTAAAGCTCAGTATAGTAGATAGATCACAAGACAGATGATAGATCTATCTAGTTATCTATCCTCCTATATCTTTTTAAAACTTGTACACAGCTTTTCATTCTTTGCAAGTATCTTACCTGATTGAACCATCCTTCTAATATGTGCTTCCTGTCCCTATTTTATTTTGAACGTTTTGCACACACCACTGTGTTCCAGTATATTTATATTTGTAATATGATTACTATATGTGTATTTTTGTAAAGAAAATAAAGAGTATTTACATTTTAAAATTTGGGAGACTTAGTTAACCTACATAACTTTGAACCAATTTCTATTTTCACCAAAACTGTTTGTGAGAACTTATTTCTCTATTCTTTTAACATTTTACTCATTGTCAATCTAATAACTGAAAAATCATCACACATTATTATAAATACATAATTATAAAAATATACATTTTAGAGATATGTTTTTATAATACAATTTTTAATATGGCAAAGGACATATTTATTAATAGACACAAATATCTTTTTTCTCTGTAAAAAATTAAGAAGCCAAAAATAGATAAATTTAAACCTATGTTTAGCAATTAATGTCTCAATATATTATCTTTTTGGAAATGATCTAGGTATTTAATGATTATTATTTAGTTTAACAGCATGAACTTTTATCTTAACTACATTTGTTTAAATTATTTGTTAACAATTATGCTAGATTATACTAGATTAGACATCAAAGGGCTAACCACCATCTTGTTATTTTTCTTGTTGACAAATTTTGTTATATAGAGGTAGCATGAGCTTAATGAGTAAACCCAGAGAGAAAGTTATATGTTTACACTACATTTAATATTGACAGTTTTAAAGACATGTCAATTTTTATTAAATCAGCAAGCTTAAATTAGTTTTTATTCATCAAAGATTATCCCAGATTATATGAACTTGAAAAACTATTGGTTTAGTTTCTATATTTCTGAGATTTTTAGAATTTATATGAGTGCTTATTTTTCTTTAAGCCCATTAAATAGAACTCTTAAAAATGTCACATATATAACATATATACATAAACAGCTATACATAAACATATAGATAGATGCAGAGATTGTGTAGATTTCATTTTAAAATCTTAACTATGTTTCAGATATAATAATAAAAAACTGCAAAGAATAGCTGGATTCAAATTGTGTTTCTGGAAGATAGACTAAGTTAAAGTTACTTGTTCAGATGGCCAAAGGTTTTTATTTGCATGCTGTAAGATATTATTTTAGAGAAGTATTTTTGGAGTCATAATTTCCTCAAAGTGGCCACTACAATTTCAAATTATTCAAAAGTTCACCCATTTTCAAAAAGGCACAAGAAACTGGTCCACAGTTGGTATATATATATATAAGAAGCAGAAGTTTTTGAGGGAGCTGAAGAGTTTGAGACCAGGCTGAACCCATCTTTGCCTTTAGATTCCCTAAGATGTTTTAACTATGAGGGGCCCAGTTTCTTAACAGCTGTTACAAAATGCAAGTAATCATATTTCCTCCAATTTTGAACAGAATAGGGTGACTTATTGAGAAATGTCAACAAACAAAATACATGTATGCACAATAAAGTTAGAGGGTTCAAAATGCAAAGAGTGCAGAGCCCCGATGTAAAAGGAATTTACCTATGAACACAGTGGTGAGTGACAAAACAATGAGCTCAGTGGGCTCTCTGACCAACGGCAGTGCTTTGGAGTCACTGGGGGTCTTTTTTGAACTCCCATTCTGGTGCCAGAAACTATCAGAAATTCAGAAATAGTAAAATTATAAGTACCAACTTAATAAATAGTATTTAGTAAGAGTTCATTGTGTATATAAGAACAGTTCACAAATTCGGAGACTTCAAAAATAAAACCTGATATAGAGCTCAGGGAAGTAACATTACAGGATGGCTTATAAAGTGAAAATGAGGAAATTGTTTACTCTACAATAATTGATTATTACAGTGGGAGTTTCCCAGACAACAGGGGATTGGTTAAAAGTGATTATCGCTACTGTTGTTTCTTTTGTGATTGTAAGAGGCTTTTGCAAGAAATAACCTAAGTCATGTTTTGGTATGTTCATAAAATAAGATAAATTTAGTTTTGTTTACACTATATGGTTTAAATGATTTTGTCTGCTCAGAGAATTCTCAAGTCCAGTTTTCATTTTATATTTAATTTTAACATCAACAATTCATACTACTTCTTAAAAATTTTATTTATTTAAATTAGTTTCAAATATACAGTACATTGGTTAAGCATCTATATAGTTCATAAAACTATCTGATTTGTCATCATAGTACTTCTTTAAAAAAGTAATTTAAGTTGTATTCTTTGATTCAATTTTCTTGTTTATCTTTCCAAAGTCTATGATACAATTATAAAGTCATGAATAACACCTTATTCTAATTACTAATTATCTTCAATTAATCATAGAAAATAGGTATCTGTAATGATTCCTACTTGTAGAAAGCCATATTTTATATGTCCCTTTAAAATTTGTTAAGTTAACTTCTTGCATTCAAAGTATGTTTAACCTCAGAGCAAAGCAAAGTTTATTGCATCTTTTATATGTTGCAGACACTATTCAATATTAAAACAGAGAAAACAATTCGTACTTGATATATGGAAACAATGCTGCAAAATATATTCCATCACATCATGTTAAAATCATTAGCTTGCTTTTGAGATAAATCTGTGAGTTACTTATGAGATTTTCCATAGACTCATAAAGTAAGTCTATACCATTGGCATATTTGTGTCTGTAATTTTGCATTTGTTTCTGAGAAAGCAAGCTGGTGAAATGATTTCATACTTCAAGTTGTGTTTCACAGATACGACATTGTTCCATTTTAAATTTGTCTATATTATATCTATGCTTTCAAGTTGACAGCTAGTTCCCTGGTCACCAATAAAAAAGAAAAAAAGGATGCCAAAAATTATTTTGAAAAATTTCCCCATCATTTCAAAATAATCCTAAGAAAATAAACAAAAATCCATGCTTATCATTTTATTAATAAACATAGTTTATGTATAATAATAACTATTCTTCCTTGAAGAAGCATAATGTATTTTAGGAATGTGGGGTCTTATAAATTTAAATAATTTTTACATTTGATTAAAACAGCACTGCAAACAATGCCAAGTCAAATAAGCTTACTTGAGAAAAAAAATCTAGCCCACAAAATGATAATTTGTCCCTTTTTTTTGCTCACATTAGCCATCTAAATGTAAATGAATGAGAACACTGCTTGCAAATATATAAAATATATAGTCTGCCTTCCGATAACTACTATTTGTGAAGTCACTAAAGAATCATCTTTTCTCAATAGAATTTTTTTTCCAGTCAGTCTGGTCTTTGTATTTGTTCCAATATGTCCTACTACCTATTTGATTATACAAAAAGGAAAAACATTTTTTAAAACTAAAAGGGAAAGAAAGAATCAAAGATGGTTCTTTTTGGGGCTAACTAGCAGAGTAATATGTTCTTGTTTAAAATATAGAAAATGAGAAACAAGCTATGTAAAAGGAAATAGGAGTCAAATTTTGAAATAAAGAGCTTGAACTGTGTTATAGCCTGCACAAATTTATGCACAACCTAGGTATGGAACTACAATTTCAGGTAGGAGATTGGGCCTCCTTACTATAAAGTAAGAGCTGAGACTTTATATATGATCTTAATACATTTTCATCTAGGGAATATATGTAGAAAAAGCAACTCTAATTCAAGGACTCAGCTTTGTGTTGACACATAGTTAAGGAATGAGAACTGGGGCCAGCAAGAGAAAAAAAAAATCTGTCTAGAGAAAAAGCTGTTAACAATAATAAAACTCTTATGACTATATATATTAAGGTATTCTGTCCCTAATATTCAAAAGTAATGCAATTGATTCACTATCGATGAAAGATGCACTTTCAGGCACTTTTTTTTTAATCTAGTAGTCATGGGAAATATAAACTAATTTTTACTCATGATCTAAAGAAAATTTTATAAAAAAGAGGACCCCTATTAGAAGTGAAGGTGCGTTCTGAAGTAAGAAATAAACTATTTTCTTTATTATCTCCAAATCAACTTCATCTTAAAATTTCTGACTAAATGTTCAATTTAAAGGACTGTGAAGAAAAAGAAATACCCAGTGACTAAGTCTCAAAGATATTACAAGCTCAATGCAATAAAGAAACACAATGTCATGTTGGTCTTATAATGAGACAATGCACTATATTACACAGACTGAAATTAAAGACATGGAACTTAATTTGGGATTTGAGAAGATGGATGTTTGTGTCTTACTATGTATGAGGAAGATTTATTTTAAAGGGAAGAAACAGAACAAAGTATGTGTACGCAAAGAATGCATGGCTGCTCCAATCACTTCCTGTTTATACTGTTGGTGAGGGAAGAAAACTCACCATAGGGTAATAGGGGTAAGCAGACACACAACTTCCAATACTGGATAGATGAGATCGAGAACAGATTTTTAATCACATAGCCTGGGGGAGAAGGACACAGTCTAGTATTGAGGTCCACATGAGGGTTTCATTTGGGAATAGAGTAAACAAGCAGGGGTTATGGGAAGCAGGCTTTGTAGTAACGAGGGTGGGGTAAATCTGGTTCCTATGGAACAATATAGTTGGTTTGTTTGAATAATCCTATGGTTGACAGAAAACTAAACTCAATTACTTGAGAATAAGTAGAAATTGCATCCCATCTCTTTGATAAGGAAGTCATTTGACTATGGACTTTTGTCTGTAGGAGCGGTGAACGTGAATGGTGAACGTGAAATTACGCCATTTGAGACCCTCCTGTTTTCACCAGATGTCAAGGCAGCAAATGATATTGGGCTTCAAAGGCATTACATCACTATGGAGAGACAAATAAGGTCATGGTATGTAGCTGGGAACATGCACAACATGTGCAGGAAATACTGAGGCAATTCCATCTGACACATATTTTAGTAAAATCCAAAGAACAATGGAGCGAGAGTGGGGTAAGGCTGTGGAATTCAGACAGCCTGGCTGACAAGCATGAATCTTTGTCAGTGTTTTAACATCTTGTTTATTTTCATTATAGAATAGAATTTCTTTACTCTAAGGAAAATTTGTACCAATATTCAAGTAAATAGTTAATATTCTAATTATAGTCCAGTTTCTTGAGTTTTAAAATTTATAAAATAATACTAAATCGGGTCTGTGTTAATATACTTTAACCTATCACCTCTTCTTTACATAATTTTCAAAATACGTAACTTAGATGATCTTTCCATTTAATCTGAATGTATAAGTTTATTGTACTATAACACCTATATAGTTCAAATTAAAGAATGAATGTAAAATAAGCCTATTATACTGATTTTTTAAAAAATTGCTTATATTTTCTAGATTGATTTATAATGCTATTCTAACCAAAAATTAAATTAGCTATAAATATTATTTGATTTTTATTGCCTAAAATTATGAGGTAGGAAGCAATTAATTTTGCAAAAAGACTATATTAAGTTGCAATCAATTTTTAGGAATGGTTTTTACTAGAAAAAAATATAGTGTTATTATAATTGGTGTTTCTCTGACAGTTGCAAAGATGAACAAAATTCTCATGCCTTCCCTGTATTGGGGTATGCCTCCTTCTGATTGATTCCAGAGGTGAGATGGTATTATCAATTTCCATTAGATGTCCCAGAAAAAAATTCTGAGCATTTGAGGATCCTGTTCTCTCATCTAGGCCTGTCAAGACAGCCAGTAGAAAGGAGCAACACTAAATCAGGTGAGGAGGCAGAATGTTTAGGAGCCTTAGTGAATAGGAGAATAGGCTCTCTTGCTTTGTCATTTACCTACAGCAGCAAGCCAGGTCCTGTCAGTACAAGAAGAGGAGTCCCATCCCACAGAGGCAGAGTTATAAACTACCTGCCACACTCAGTAATAGCTAGTGTGATTGAGAGGCTGCCACTTAATCCGTCAGACATTACCACCTGTTATTTACCTAATACCAAAGGAACGCTCAACCTATATCTTTAAAAGTCCTCAAGGGCTGGTTTATAGTGACTGTAGTGCCAATTTATTCTTTCAATAAAAGATCTTGGACACCTGGAAAGTGTCTTTAGCAAGTGTGAAGGACTCCTGTGAACTAGCACTATCGTTGCAAAGTCAGACTTCAAGTAAATTCCAGAATATTTTTTTCTGTTACTATGGTATGATCATCGATAATCTACATTTAATCATTGCACATTTGTGTTACTACATTTCTCATTAAAAATAGTATCTTATCCTCACTGTCTACTAAACATTCTTTTGTACTAAACAAAGTCCCAACCTCCATGCTCTAGAATTATGGGAAAAAAACTCTGAAGATTCTTGTTTTTAAGATTCTCCATACATTCAGTAAAATATGTCCCATATGTTGTGAATTATATTTTCAAACCTCTCCAGTCAAGGGACCCATATGAAAGCAGTGAAGTCATTCTGTGGGAGCCAATTCTCTGACATAACTCTAAACACCATCTTAATGCTCACAAATAAAACCCTCAGACACTCAAGGTTTTATGCGAGGTTATTAAAGACTCCGTTTTATCTCTGAATAAATAAGAAACATAAGATTTTTTTTTAACAAAAGACATATGTCTTTAAATAATTAATTTTATATATTATTATCATCACCTCTTAGCCTCATTTTTTTGTCCAATGTAAGTTAATTCTACCTACATTGTTATCTGAATACCTGCAATATTTAATTTTTTTATTCTAATTTACTGGTCACAAATATATTGGCAAAATTTAATAACTACAACATTATCCACTTTTATGACACCACTTCTTTATTTATGTAGTAAAGACTATTTTAAAAAGGAAATTTTTTGTTTAAAAGAATAAAGGTAGATTTACATGTGGGAGAGTTCATGGACTTTGCCTCTTACATATTGAATATATTAACATATCCTGGCCTCATCTTTGGCCAATGTGAGTGCCAAAATGCCTCTTTCAATGAACTTTAGAAATCTGACAATTGTAAATTTGTGAGGACAATAAGTCATTTGACCTCTTTAAAGAAAATGTAAAATGAAAATACCATGCCGCACACAGTATTATCATAGTTATGAAAATTTACAAAAAGTGCTTGACAGATTCTGGTGCATAATAAACTCTCATGTAAGTACTAGTTCCATTTCCTTCACTAAATAGTCTTGTTACCAAATGCAGTTGCTCCAACATTTGTGATTTTTTTTCATAATTTCTCTGAAGTCCAAATCTTCTCCTTTCAAACAACTTAAACCTAAATTAGAATAAGTTAAGCACTGGAATTCAAGATCATTTTAAGGCCACCATTGAATTTAAAAGCTAATTCTATATAAACTTCAATGACAATTGAAATTTATTAGGGAACTGCTTTCTGAGATTAAAGTAAAAAAAAAAAACATGTGGTATAGAAAAAACATGTATACATATATAGATATGCACATATAAAGTAGAATATAGTATAGAAAATAATTTTGTAGAAAAAAATGATAATCTGTGGTAGAAAAGCCACTTTATTAAAACATACAAAATAATCTGCTATATGTGCTATATGAACACTTAGTTTCTCACAATAGTCTAAATATTAGGAACATAATTAGCAACATTTTTCTCAATTTCACAATTCTGAGGATGGAAATATTAATAATAGAGTTTCTCTATGTAATCAGATTCACCTAGTTCCTTATTTTTTTTAGTACTTCTACTGTTCAGCTTGATTTTCTGACTTATTTTAAGTAATGTACAGTTTAATTTCTCAGTAGTTTAAACACAGACCATCTTTTTTGTTTACATATTTCAATAAATTCCATTGTAATAGATATTTCATCTTTTTCATAGTTTTTAGGGAAATAGTGACTTCCTCAAAAAGTTAAAGGTTCAATTACTCTTCATTGGTTCTCTCAGCCCTTTGGAACTCCTGATTCTGTATTAAGAAGCTTATAATCCAAGTTTTTTTTTTATTAAAAGGCCATTAAATGGAAAATCAGGAACCAGGTTTTTACTTCCAAGTGGGATATGGGATGTGTGACCCAGAAGAAGCATGCATTATCTTTGAGCCAAAATTTTATGATTAATAAAATAAAGGGATTCTACTATACCACCACTAAAATTTCCAGTTCCAATACTGGATTTTAGATTACTAACTATTGTCTAAGTACATGTTGAAGCAGAATCTCTGAAATTCTGCTGATGTGAATATAAATTGCTAAAACCATTTCAGAAATCAATTTTGCTTTACTTCATAAAGTTGAAGATGCACATACACTGTGACTTAGCAATCCATAGCCTGGAGAAACTCTTCTAAATGTGAATTGAGAGATTTGTATACAAGTTCTCACAACAGCAATATGTTATATACCAAAGCTAAACACAACCCAATTCTCCCTAAGGAGAATAATGAATAGTTTGCAAAGAAAACTGAAGATGAATGAGTCACAGTTGGATGCATCAGCAAGGATATATCTGAAAAACTTAATACTCAAAGAAGAAACAAGCCACATAGTGCCTTATTTTATTTTAATGAAGACAGAAAAATGAATAGCCATTAATTATGGTACCCATAAGTGTGATAAACTGTAACCAATACCAAAAAATAATTAATATGAAATTCAAAAGAGTTTGTAATGGGTGGAGTGACAGGGATGTGATTGATGAATTGTGAAAGGGGAGCTTCTATTTCTTAAGCTGGATATCAGGTACAGAGTACATTATTACATTATCCATTAAATTATCCCTAAATGTTATATATAACTTCCTATATGTAATTATTATTTTTTAAAGTTGGAAAATTAATATCTCTACGACAGCTAACTTGTTGCTGAATGCAGAAATCTTACAAAATGCATGATTGAGTGACTTTTGCAGAATCATTATTATCCCTGTAAATGATAAGGGTAGAGTCATTTTCAGTTTTCATTCTGTTGAGGTGGAAAAAAATCCACCAATCCTTCCCTCAAATTTATTTTTGCCTTTGGCCTTAGTGATGACAAGAATGACACTAAATCTCTTCACTACTGGTTTAAAGTGCTTCTAAATCCACCTTCATAAGAATTAAATATCCTTGTTTGTTTACCTAAGGTGTTTAGCTGCCAGTGACAGCAAAGCAGCTAGCATAATTGAAATTCTCATTTAATTAGTTCAACTGAAAGAGTCCCACGTATTGGCCTGGTGTGCTGGAGAACAACCCTCTCTCTCTCTCTCTCTCTCTCTCTCTCTCTCTCTCTCTCTCTCTCTCTCTCTGCTTCCTCCTATTTGAAAAATTCACTAAGGCTCTGACTTTTAATTCTTGATTTAAATCCATTATCACTGAAAATTTTCAGTTCTAACTCTGAAATAACTTTTACTATTTGGAAGATAGTTTTAAAAGTCTTTAATTCAGGGACAGAAAGTGCTCAGAAATGCAAACAAAAGCCTTTGATCTGTACTTTGAACACCACTTTTGTTTCATCCTCATTCCTCTGCTAAGGTGTCATAGGCAATTAGTGACAGCTATTCAGAGCTCCATAAGTACAGATCACCATATGAAGCATGTAAAAGAAATGTAAGCTAACGATAGATTATGAGTTTAAGAAAAGCTCTACAGATAAGAAACCTTTCTCACAGATACCATGTCAGATTTACACTTCGTTAGAATGATGGTTCTTAAAAACCAAACAAATCTTGCTCTCACACATAGGATATCATCAGCAATAGTGTAGTTAAAAATCAAGAGATATACAGAAAAGGGTTAGGATAGAAAGAAAGTGCATATATCCAGAACTCAAAAAACTAATAGAAACATTGTTTTTATATAAATAGATATTTTGCTTTTCAGGAAGGAAAAGTTTTGGTGGCAGATATAAATATTGCAAAGTATCCGGACCAGTGTGACTTGGAAGACTTACATGAGCAGTGTTGGGACAATACAACATCTCTTTTGCTAGAGTGATACTTGTGGCTAAAGAGCTGTGTCAGAATCAGGAGACAGAAATTAGAGAGGTCATGGGAAGGATTTATTTTATATAAAAAAAGGAGTAAAATGAGGAAATATAGATAGGTAGGTATTTAATTTCTATTTACCCAAATTTATAAAGATTGATTTCAGTAAGAAAGTTATTCTCCTTGAGAAAGATGACCAAATGAAAATAAGTGTAATCTTTGTGCTTTTCCCACCATTTGTTAACATTATGGTGTGAAAGACAAAGTTAAGGAGATGATTTTATTCAGGCTTATGCAATATAGAGAAAATTTATTAATGAAGAACATCTCAAAGAAAAGGAAGAGGGCCTGTGTTTTATAGAAATGTAAACAAGGGAGTCATCTGGGGATCTTACAAAAATTATGAGGAAGAATGCAAATGGTCTTTTCTGGGAATATGTAAAGGGAGGGTGCTGCTTCTTGCCATCAGCACTGTCCCAAAACATAGAGAAGATTTCATAATTTTTGGTACTTTCTGGGATCACAGAAAAAGGTCAGATAAAGCTCAGCAACAGATAGGGCTAACAAAATAATCAGTTGAGAATGACTGAATCCATACTCTGAAGTGAGAACTACTTACAACCTAGTAGGCATATGGTTTGCAGTATGGATGTAAAACATGAAATGTGTACTGTGCTGCAGTTCCTCCTCATTTGTAAGCATACTTCCCTGTATCTGTGCCTGGGCATGGTCTTGTGGTTGCTTGTGTTCCACACACATGCTGCTCCTGAAGTCTGCATCCCGTAATCCAAAGATACAGAGAGCAGAGCCAGCGAGACTCCCGTTCACAGGTACATGTGTCAGAATAAATGTTTGCTGTCGTGAGTCACTAAGATGTTCAGGTTGTTTATTAAAACAAATAAAAACTCCTCTCTATCCCATTATAGTATTTGTACTTGTGGATCTGAAACTTCCTGGATCACGTGGCTATGATTTATATATGATTATTCTATCTAAAAATATGCCTTTTTGGCAGCACTCTCAGTGCCAAGGTTTTCCAAAGCTGTCAAACGACACCTTTTCTAAAATGTTGTTCAAATTTATTGGGTTATTGTTTTGTTGATCCATCATTCTAAATAAAACTTAGAGCTTAATGGCTGAAAACAGCTTAGTTAACTTCTCAGAACATATTTGCATTTTTTTTTTAAAGAAGGCCTTCACTTATTATTAAAGAGTAACTATGTGGGCAGTTAGGTGTTTAAGCAAAGAGGATATTTGTGGAAGTAGTGGCTTTGAGATCTTAAGATATTTCATTTGAGTCAACTGCCTCCAATGTCTATGAAATCTCTTTTTAAAAAAAGTAAAACACACTTCTGATTTAAAAGTGAACATTTTAGTATAAGGAATAGTAACAAAATAATTTTCATCTGCTCTCATTCTAAAATATATATATATTTTTAAATCAAAAGTTTCAAGCAAAAATTATAATTCATTTGAGGTTATAACCATATAATTAAACCTTTGCATTTTTTTAGTTCATAGAGGTTGAAAAGAAAGATCTTCTTACTCTCAAATTCATTAATCTCTTAGCCACGATATAGAAGTTGGGGTGTTTATATTTCTGGCTGTCTTCATGATCATATCAAAAAATATTTATTTTTTTCATGATTGTTCTAGATGTGATTCTTTTCTCAACACAGTTTAACTTCACATTGATTCATTCTTATGACACACACACAGAGGATCTATCAGTTTAGAAAGCTTAGTCCTGAAAAGAAAAAGTAAATGCTGTAAATCACTGAAACCTCTACTATCCACGGTCAAGTTCTTAATGTGTTCCTGGGTATTTTTATTCTACAGTGCTGTCAGGTGGATAGCAGCCAACGGTTGGCAAAACACAAAGGAATTTGGAAATACCCGTTCAAATGCATCCTAATCTAATTACTCTTGATGTTGCTAAAATTTTCTTTCATAATATTCTTAAAAAAACAACCTAGTTTATGTAAAATACATGTAAAGCAAGTAATTTTCCTCTCATGTATTATTATACAAATCTTGCCAGAAATGTGAAAATATTTGACAAGTGCCATTGAGAAGTGTTTTACATTTAAAATGTTATAACGAGTCATCCTTGAACAAGTCTGCATATCTTATGCTCTTCCCAGACCCCACATCTTTAAATTTTGTGATTCAATTTTAAATCCATTGTCTTTAGATTATTTTTTTATGCAGTGTTATAATCTTTAACTGACACACTTCTGTTAACCCCTAAGATTAAAACACACAAATTCAGTAAGTTTAAATATCATAAAATGAAATCCTTCCTGGAAATTTGTGATTTTTTACTTTGAAATAATTTTAGACAGGGAAAACTGAAAAAAGTACAAAAAAAAATCATATATCTCTTACCCTGATTACTAAAATGATAACATTTTATTACAATACCACATTTGCTTTCCCATTTGGTCTCTCCCCCCACCATTAATCATTCTTGAAATTAGTTAATTTCATTGATCTTTGAAAAGAACAACCAAATTTTTATCTTTAGCATTATTATAGTTCTCTAATGTTTCTTTGATTTTCATTAATTATCTTTCTTCTGCCTTTGGATATATTGTGTTGTTCTTTTTCTAATTTCTTAATATGGATGGTTAGCTCATAAATGTTTATGTTCTCTTTTATGCTAATATAAAAAAGCTACAAATTTCTACTAATTACTTTTGACAATTTTAATATCTTTAGATCTGTTCAGTTTTCCTTATTCACTTATTTCTAATATTTTTCTTATTTGATCCATAGATCACAATATAGTGTGTTTTGATTTGCCAAGCCTCTTCCTTCTTATATTGTGACTTAATTTCATTTTGTTTAGAGATGATGGTATGTGTTATATACTATCTGTAAAATTTATTGAGTTACTCTGTACAAGTACTCTGTACTAGTATGTAATTAATTTTATATATTATTCCATTTTAAAAATGTGTATTACCTGGTTGTTGGGTGTAGTAATCAAAAATATTAATTGTGTAGTTTAAATTGGCTATACTACTAATGAAGTTTTTGTTTGCTTTATCCATTTAATATTAAGAGATATTTAAATTATACCACTATGGTGGTGTAGTTGTCAGATTTCCTTGTAATTCTATTTCTGCTTTGTATATTTTGAAACTATTGGGTGAAAATAGGTTATAAATTTTATATGTTCCTTAAAAATGGTTTTTAAAAGATATAAATTGCCTCAATTATTGAGAAGCATTTACAAATAAAGCTATTATTATATTTGACATTTTAAAATTAAATTTATTGGGGTGACATTAATAAAATTATATAGGTTTCAAATATAGAATTCAATAATAAATCATTTGTATGTTGCATTGTATGTTCACTACCCAAAGTCAAATTTTCTGTTACCACATATATGACCCCTTTTACTTTATCTACTCCCTCCCCTTTCCCTCTGGTAACCACTACACTCTTACTTGTCTATGACTTTTTGTTTGTTTGTCTTGTTCATTTGTTGCTTTTAGTTTTATAAAACCACACATGAGCTAAATTTTCAATGGTGCTACAGAAATGATAGAAATAATAGATTTCAAACTGGTGCTGACACACCCCTAGTATGAGAAGACATTCCAATGGGTGTATATTTAACATATTTGCATCCTACACTTATAATTGAGATTCGTCTAAATTTTTCCTTCATTGATTTATTTATGGCTTTATTGTCATAAAAAGTTACCTAATGAAATAATTTAAAATGTTTTCTCCCTTTTCCTTTGCCCTAAAATAGTTTCTATAACACAGATATTGCCATTCTTTTGAAGTTTGGCTATATAGAGAATTAATTAGTGTTGTCTAATGTAAAAAGCCCTGTGACCTTTTCCCATTTACTTATACATTTTAAAGGGTTATAAGGTTGTAATTATTATCATTTGTTTATTTTTGTAATTTTAACTTTCTCTTGGATCATTTTTTTAAATATATATATTTTATTTTATAATCAATTATTATTTGCATTTAACCAAATGTATTGACTGGTACTAATCACAATTTTTTTTCATAATTTTTATTTGCATCCATTTGTCATCTTGTTGCAGTATAAAAATCAAAAAATCATTTTAGAAAAGTTCATGGATGGTGAATTGCCTGACTTTAGGTATCTGAAACACATTCATTCTGCTGTTTACCTGAATGATTGTTTAGCTAGGTTTGGGATTCTACATACAACTTTTTTCCAACTTTTTTTCTCTTTTTCAGCTCTATGAAGTCCACTGCAATGGAAAAAACATGAGCACTGGAGCTAAGTTGACTGAGTTTGATCCCAGGTCTGCCAATTTCTAGTGGTGGGCTCTTGCCTTACTCATTTAACCTCTCTGGACCTCACTTTCTTTGGTTCTAACACAGCAATATTCATTTTATCTACCTCTGTTTAGTTTTAAGCAGTATATATTCCTTTGAGTTTATGAATGTGGACTCATCAGGTAGCTTATTATGGTCACTTGAATGCTGTAAACTGGGGATATGATCTAACTTTGTTCTTGGAAATGCTCTGTAAAAACTGACAGAATTTTAAGAAGTTATGATTCAAATTGATGCAAATTAAAGTATAGTCTTCATACTTAGGGAATAAAAGGAAAACATATTTAGTTGACTGCCCAATGTTAGTTCTTATTTTGAGTAATATTGTTATTGTATAATATCATGTAATAGTGTTTGATGTGGTATAATATTACATAATAATTTCATTGAGTCTTCTAACATGTTTTCCATCATCATTTTTCAGAATTTCTTATCTATAACATTTAGTTGGGAAAGATTGAGAATAATCAATTGCACATGGTCAGTGAAATGGTTCCCTTTTTTCTAAATTCCCCACAGAGTGCATGGACTGTAAACATGCCATTAAGGACACCGCATATCAGTGCTTCCCCTAACCAGTTTACAGTTGGATTAAGATACCAATTTAAGAAAATATCCTGAAGACCAGCATTCTTTCAATGTCTGATGCTTTTGCCGTTAAAGTTCAACAAACATGAATGAGATGGCATTATCTATTAAAAAGACTTATTTTTCTAGCTGGATGGCTATTATTTTGTGCAATTAGAAAATACATAATCTAATTTATATCAACTTTTAATATAGTGGTACTATAAAAGGAAATGAGTTATGGCTTGGATATATAGGATGAAAAAAACCCTACAGCTTCAAGGTACACTAGTGTCAGGTAAGTTAAATCACTAATAAAATTACTCTGTCGATTCGATTTACCTTGCACATAATATACAGATGGCTTTTCAATTTTCTTAATGAGAAGAATTTTTAGATAATGTCTAAGAATATGTCCCAAATTATTCACCATTTGGTATGTGTTAGGAAATGTAGTTAAAATAGTGAAGAAGATGACTGATGGAAAAGAATAAGTTAACTGTGCTGGTATTCATTTCCTGTCTTCTGTGCATGCAAAGGGTGAGCGGAGGTGGCAGGGGAAAGGTCTGCTTGTTTAGCCAGTAAGTGCATTTATTTCCATACAAAGTAGATATCCACAGTAAGGACAGCTTATTTCAAGACTACATTTTTTTATGCATTTAGAAGTTGGCACACAGAAATCACTTCATTAAAACAGCTGATGCCTTTAAGATAGTCAATTACACTCAGTTTAAAATCCCTAAAATATTTTGGAAAAAAAAAAAGTAACTTGAAGGGGAAATGATTCATCATCTCACTCTTTCTGGAGGTAATAAATCAATAAAGTTGAAAGACCAACTTTTTAATCATAGTTTTGAAAAATCTTTTAAAAAAATGTAACATGGAATACGTAAGGGATTTCCTTTAAAAGGCCATTTTCCATATTTCCTATATACTCTGAGACAAAAGAATGTCAATAAATCTTACTTCTCCTAAACCACTAACATCCATGATAGGCCATATATTATTATTTATTACTAATTTTATGCCCTAAGTATAACTAGTTATAAATCTGGTCTCTCAGTTAAAATGGTATTATAATTTACCTGAGCAGGGATTGGGCCTAGCATTTAATCTCTCTCTTCCTTAAAATAAGGTCTTTTACCTTGCTCATTGATGCCTGAATTTCTATGAATTTTATTGAATTCTTTTGTCTACAGTTTTTTTTTCCTAACATAATAACATATTAGTATACGAAAAGCTTCACAAAACTCAGTATATAAATACAGTCACATTCTTCATTTTTCTAAAGTAAATTAAAATGTACTAGCTAGATTATCAGAGAATCCAGCATATTGTTCCATACCTTATTCAACCCTATTCTCACCCATGGATAATCTGAGAATTTCCAGACGCTCAGGAATTAAAATTCAAAGCACGAGTCTATTCTCCCTACCAAGTACAGAACATCTCTATTATTTATCATCCTGCTATACTATTATTTTTCTTGCTTCATGTGAAAATTAATAAAGGAGACCTCAACCAAGATTGTAGTTAGGAGGGTTTGCAGGGGAAGTTCTCACATCCTTCTGCTTATTGTTCATTGCCCCAAACAGGAAGATACATGCCTTGCATCTCCAACAGGAAGACATTTTCTACTCTACTACCCCAACAAGAAGAAAAACTGTCTCTTCCCCTGGCGATGGCCCACCAATGATAGACTTTCACAACCTTGCCAATAAAAAGCCACTACGCTTTGAACTCTTTCCTCCAGTATGCTCTTTGTTTATAACAGCCCCTCCTAATTTTCCCATTCCTCTATTTAAAAAAAATAAAAATTATCTCTTTGTTCTCCAGACTTGCCTATGGTTTTATCATAGCTTCCATTCCCTTGAACTTTTCTTGAATTATCTATTATTCAAGAAAAAACATTTGCTGGTAAAATAATTATGCTTTATTTTTAAGGTCAAGATACAATGCTGTACCATTACTGAATGCTATCTCTTGTGCTAAGTCCCCTGCCATCCACAGCAACCCCTCAAGTCTCCACTACAGTCAAATTTCACTGGTCAAATTTGCAGCAAACTTGTTCTACCTAGGCTACCTGTATAGTTTCTAATGCAACTTCCTACCTTTATATATTAAATTCATAGAGATTTTACTTCTTTTACTGGAACATACATCTTGATTATTTTCTAATAGTGCTTTGATTTTGAAACACAATTAGGTACCATACCCTTTTTCTCCAGAAATACTTCCTACTCCTTGATGATCATTTATCCTTCTAAATATTGCTAAATAGATTTTCACCACTTTTTATGATTTTCTTTAGAAAATAAACAACCCCATCCAGACACAAACATAAATATAAACTTCAATAGAGCATGCAACTACAGATAACAACAGATGCAATGGAGAGATCTGGCACATTAAGATAAATTAATCTGAGTAAATGACTTAATCAGACCTTTCCTTAAAGATCTGAAAATCAAGCATGCAGAGCCTTATTAGATATGAGTACTCTAGTAGAAAGTGTCACAGTTAAGATACTTTCTTTAACTAATCACTAATTACTGTTCACCGAATAAGCATTTTTAATATTCTTATTTTAAAACATAACAATGATGACCACAACACTTAATGCTATTAGTCTTCCTCTAATGATCTCATAAATTGCTGTTCTTGTATTTGAGTATGTACCTCAACCTTAATTATAACAATTTAATTTTTACTGTAATCATAATTTAATTTTAGTTTATATTAACCTATGAAATATGTCTGTGGAAAGGAAAAAAAGGTTGTTTGCATGAAAGTAAGTGCTTCAAAAGGTAAATCACTTAAAAAATGAAAAATATGTATTGAATTACATGTCAATGTATAAATTTTGTAAAAGTTTATAACATGAATTTCATGAGAACATAAAATGAACATAAGTCACTACATCATTTAACTCATTAATGTGGCACTAATAAGTTGATAAAACTGTTTCCAAGAATATTAAAAACAATGTTGTGAGTATTAAAAAGATAAAGTTAAAATAACATTGCTAGGTTAGTTACAAAACTGGATCAATAACCTAAAGAGCATTAAAAACAGATTTGTTAGAAACCTCTATAATATGTAACTTTACAAGATCTACATTTTAATTAAATAATAAATAGCAAAATCAAAGCATATTTTTCCAAAATTAAATAATACTTGGGCAGGGCCTATTAAGTGGTATCCTAGTATGACATTAAACAAACACATGACTTTGTATGTATTTTTAAATTTGAAATACTTTTTCTTAAGACACATAGGACAGATAACTCTAAATTTGGTGGAGAGCATCACATAATAAAACCAAGAAAGAATCTGCAATCATATTGCTTTGTACCAATCTTTAAAATCTTGCTCTGTCTTAAAAACACTCAAACTCAAAATTTTAAACTGTGGTTTATACAAAAAAAAATCACTTTTTAAAAATTTCTTTAAAAGAACACATATTTAAACAAGAGGTCTTGGTCTGTACCAAAGACAAGCAAATATATATACTTCACATGTCATAGGACAAAGTAATTTATTTTTAAATATGTATGCATTAATTTCATGATTCTTCATTGATAAATGATAACCTACTTGTCCAGATCACAAGGAGGTAACAAAGTGTTGAAAGAATCTAAAACAGGTGACAAACTTCACATTTTTTAATTTTTCAATAATCTTGACCATTTAATACTCATGTGGCTTTGGCAAGACAACAGGAATACTGACCTGTCATCAGTTTAGCTGTATGGATTTTAGTAAGTCATTTTGTCTGAATAGGAATCTAAGGACTTTCCGATACTAAGTATTATCTAATCTTGTATTTCTAGGTTCTCCAAAATGGTTAAAAGTAACAAAGAGTGTCTTTAAATAAAATTTAGTATAGTATACTCAAAAGGATTAGGCTTTAAGTCCAAAACTTATGATACGCATTTCACTTTCAATACTCTGGTTATTGACTTGGTTGCAAACTCAGCACTTCTGAGCCTCAGCTTCCTTCTCTTTAAAATTTAAAAAAAAAATTACAGATATGTTTTGAAGATTATAAATATGAATGTTGACTAAATGCTAACTTTGGCAATTACAATTTAAATAGTTCAATAATTTATTAATACATTAAATAAGTAAATTATCATTATCCACAAAGTCAAAGTCAACTCTGGGAGAAAGTATAGCTTTTATATTTTTATAATATTTTTCAACTCATATTTCTGCAATATGTTGAGCATTTCTTAGGCACTTAAAGATCTAGGTCAGCAACTTCCTGGGGGCACTAGATCCCATTATTTCTTGATTACTCAAGGACAATATTAAAGGAATTTTTCTTTCTCCACAACATCAGTTTTCCCCATTCTAATGGATTTTTCTTGTGTCATTATGTGGGATATGTTACAGAAGAAAGAAATAAAAAAAATCTTTAAATGGATTTTAAAGGGATAAGAATAATACATTCTGACACTAGCAAAGGGTGAAATTAATAGAACATGAAGATTGATTAAGCAGGGACAATGAGATTGTGAAAGAGATGGTAGTCAAATGAATTAAATGAAATTCTGTCATTTTCAGAGCATGTCTATAAGGCCTCTTGTGTGAAACATATTATCACTAAGGTATATTTCTATTTTTGAAGTTAAAATACTTCAAAAATAATATAATACTAAAATGTATTATATTATACATTTTAGTATTATATTATTTAATTATGGAAAAGGAATTTGTTTCAAACTTTCTCAAACTATTTCAAATAACTCTATCTATAAAATATTTACATTGCTTATGATTCAAAGACCCAAATTATATTTAGCAATAAACCTGGATTTATTTCTAAGACACACTGACTATAGAAATTTTTTCTAAAATTTCTCTGGTAGGTGGTTTAGACTGAATGCTGTAGGCGACAGTTCTTTGTTTCAGTACAATTTTATGTTGGTATTATTTTTATCCATTGTTTCACATTTTGGCTTCTGAGATATAGCTTCTCTTTACTTCATGGAAGTCCTTCAAATAGTTTATAAGCAGCAAAATCCCAACATTATCATAGTTTTCTTTTGATACAGACAAGGTTTATTTGCAGGTGTGTTATATGAGTTCATATTCAATATTGAAAATTAAAACTAAACGAAATCTTAGTAATAAATCCGACCAGCTCTTCTGATAGAGGAATACAAAGAAGTCCAGAGATGTGAAACCACAAGTACCTTTTAAAGCCAGAACTTAAGAACACAGATTTCAAACCTCTGTCAAAATGGTGGGGTAGGTAAACACTGTGCTTTCTTCTCACAACCACACCAAAATTACAACTGAACTAAAGAACATCCATCATTAAGACTCACCTGAAGTCTAGCTGAACAGAAGTCCAACAAAAAGAACACAGAGAAGAAGCAACCTCTAGCCAGATAGGAGGGGCAGAAAAACAGGATGGGTTGGTTCTATATCCACATCTGGCAGTTGAAAATTGGGAGGGCTATCATGGCTGCCCAGCCTCCACCAGGCTCTTTGGCCCAGGGTTTTTGTTTTTGGAAAAGAAGTCCCCGAAACATCTGGCTGTGAAAATCAGCAGAGATTGTGGCTGCATGAGTTGGAGGGAAGCTGGAGTTCCTCTTAAAGAGCTCGTGCATGCACTTACTGGCTGTTGGACTCATGTTGGACTCAATCTCTCTGACCTCCAGCACTAGTGCAGGTGCTTGAAAAGTGCCAGGGACATATGAGGAGAAACTGAGTTGTCTAGCTTCAAGGTGAGGGATACAGGTGTAGCTTTCCCCCAAAAAGAACTGCTGGCAGAATCCATTGTTTCTTTGTGAATCCCTCCCCCATGCCAGAGTGCAGATGTGGGCAGCCAACATATTCGTGTCTCTATCAATCTGGCTAATACTTGTTACTCTGGCCTGGTGATTGCCTCGCCCAACATGCAGGCCCATCCAAGCCAGTTCCAGAGGCTTTTCCATACAAATAGCCTGTCTTGGCTCATGCTATGGACTTTCCTAAACCTCTCAAAGGTTCACAAAACTGAAACAAGCAGCCTCGGGCCTTGGCATACCCTGTACCTCTCACTGAGCAGCCTTAAGCCAGACACTAGTGGTAGTTGGCCTGAGTTTGTGGCACCTCTAGGCCTAGTGTGAGTGGCAGCCATCTTGGTGGTTCATGTCAGGGAAGAGCACAGGCTACAGCTGAACTTGGTCTACAGCAGGGCCCTTCCCAGGAGTCTGGTGGCCAGCTTTAGGCCAGGCTAGAGCATAACCTAGAGCTTCATCCAAGGACAACACAGCCAAAGGACAGTCCTGCTAAAGCAAATCTTGCCCTGTAGTGTCAGGCCCTCACCAATCAGTCCTTATAGCCAGTCAGTCTAAGGGTCAACCCCTCTCATTGATGTATAAACAGCAACCAAACTCAACTACAAAAGGAGGTCACACGTGACCCATATGAGGACATACCTAGAGCACATGGCTCAGGTGACCAGGGAAGACTGCACCACTGAACCCTACAGCACACCTACTACATAACATTACTCTACTAAGACTTGGAGAAATAATAGCCCTACCTAATATATAGAAACAAATACAGGAAGGCAGCCAGAATGTGAAGACAAAGAAACATTTCCCAAATGAAAGAACAGAACAAAGCTCTAGAAAAAGAACTCAATGAAATGGAGACAAGCAATCTACCAGATGCAGGGTTCAAAACACTTGTTATAAGAATCCTCAGTGAACTTAGGAGAAAAATAAACTCAGTGAGAACTTTTTATAAAAGAGAAAACATTAAAATGGAGATAGAAAACATAAAAAGAAGTAGTCAGAAATGAAGAATAGAATAATTGAAATGAAGATTAGAAAGAATCACACCAGATTAGAGGAAGCAGAGGATCAAATCAGTGATCCCAAACAGAACAGCAATAAGAAAAAAAGGACTCAAAAAAATAAAGATAGTTTAAGGGGCCTCTGGGACAACATAAAGCATACAAATATTAGCATCATAGGGTACCAGAAGAATAGAGAGGGAGAGAGAGGGGGAAAGAGAGAGAGGGAGAGAGGGAGAGGAGAGAGGGAGAGAAGGGGAGAGGGAGGGAGGGAGGGAGGGAGAGGGAGAGAGAGAAAGAGAGAGAGAGAGAGAGAGAGAGAGAGGAATTGAAAACCTCTTTTGAGAAATAATGACTGAAAACTTCCCTAATCTGGTGAAGGAAAGACATACAAACACAGGAAGTGCAGAGAGTCCCAAACAAGATGAACCCAAAGAAGCCCATCACAATTAAAATGCCAAAATTTTAAGACGAAATGAGAATCTTAAAAGCAGCAAGAGAAAAGCAGTTAGTTACCTACAAGAGAGCTCCCATAAAGTTGTCAGCTGATTTCTCAACAGAAATTTTGTGGTCAGAAAAGATTGGCACAAAATATTAAAAGAGATGAAAAGCAAGGACCTACAACCAAGATTACTCTGACCAGCAAAGCTATCATTTTTAATTGAAGGACAGATAAAGAACTTCTTTGTTAGAGGGACTTCTTGAAAAAGGAGAAGGAGAAATAAAAAATATAAATAATAAAATGACAATAACTATATATATATATATCAACAATTACTTTAAATGTAAATGGATTAAATGTTCCAGTCAAAATATAAGGTGACTGAATGAATAAAAAAACAAGATCCTTATATGTGCTATCTACAAAAGACTCACTTTAGATCGAAAAATGTACACAGATTGAAAGGGATGGGAAAAGATATTTCATAAAAATGGAAACAAACAAAAGCTGTGGTAGCAATATTAACACCACACAAAATAGACTTTAAAATAAAGACTATAATGAGACAAAGAAAGACCCAGTGATCTCACTTTTGGGTATTTATCTAAAAACACCTGAAACACTACTTTGAAGGGACACGTGAATCCACATATTCAATGAAATATTATTTACATTTACCAAGATATGGAAACAACCTGGGTGTTCATTAATAAATAATGGAAAAAGAGGTGATTTATACATACAATGGAATATTACTCAGCCATAAAAAAGAATGAAATTTGCTATCTATGAAAACATAGATGGACCTAGAGGGTATTGTGCTCAGTGGAGTAAGTCAGACAGAAAAAGACAAATGCTCTATGTTTTCACTTTCCTGTGGAATCTAAAGAACAAAATAAATGAACAAACAAAACAGAAACAAACTCATAGGTACGGAGAACATTTTATGGTTGCCAGATGGGAGGGAAGTTGGTGGGAGATAAAAAAGGAAAAATTAAGAAATAAAATTTATAGTTACAAAATAGTCATGGGAATGTAAAGTATAGCATAAGGAATATAGTCAATAATATCATTATAACTATGTATGGTTTCAGATGGGTACTAGATTTATTAGGGTGATCACTTTGTAAGTTATATAAATGACTAATCACTACATTGTATACCTGAAGCTAATATAATATTGTATGCCAACTATTTTTGAAAAATAAAAAAATTAAACAGGAACACATCTTTCCTCTCTTTTTAATGCTTATATTTATGTGTTCCTGCTATGTGCAAGGCTGTTTAAAAGGGCTGTGGTTGATATACTGATGAAATAGACATAAAACATGTCCTAAATATCCACATAGGAATTCAGATGATACTCCCAGCTTGAAGTTAACTGAAATTTCTAAGGCTTTTTCACAGTTTTATATCAGATTTATTCCAACTCTAGAATTTTATTTTAAAACATAAATATAGGACTTCATACTTATTTAAATTACACTTTTTCATTTTTAACCATCATTTTAGCTTAGTGAGGTATATTGAATTCTGATTCTTTCATTATAATTTACCATTCAATTTCTAAAATTAGATCAGTATTTTACATTTTAGTCAAGCCCGGGATCAAAGATTTAACCTTGAAGAATACTACTAAACCGTCTACCAGAGGTTTCAATGAATAAGGGAATTATCTAGATTACATATTCAAACAAGACCCAAACAAAACAATGCTTTGACAAGAAAACATATTTAAATCAAGTAAATTTCATTAATAAATTTTGCAGAAGTTTTATCTGGAAACGTTCCAAAGTAAGAAAATCTCACACAGATTATATGTCAAAACACACACTGGGCATAATTGATATTAATATAAAATAGATGAAAGTTTTAAAGAATATTTAGTGTGAGCTGCAGCATTATATAGAAAATTATAACATTTTAACTAAGAGCTATAAGAGATAATCAAAAACATCTTTATACATTTGTTACTCTTAGAGATTCTTGTTTCTACACTCCCACACAGACATTTCAAGCCTCAAATTTTTTATTCAGCTATCAATAATTGGTCTGTGTCAAGGGAAAGATAATGGAGTAAAACCAATATTTAGATCAACTCTGTAATTTTTTTAATTCTTAAAGATTAACTTTTACTTAATTATAGAAAATGAGAACTTATCTTCTACTTATTCTATTTAAGAAATAAAATATAATTTCAAGTTTATATCAATTTACATTATTGCATATATTTGACTGAGACTTCCTTGTGTTTCCTTTTTTCCCTTCTCCCAACCTCCACATTTATTTTGTTTGTCTTGTTATATCTAATAAAAATATTATAGTAGCAGAATATTTCAGAGCATTAGACATTTTACTGAAGAAGTCCATTTATATCGATGGATGTGGTATTTGTCTCTTTTTCAGAAGGAATGATTTCAGTATTACTTTAACTTTTCCTTTTGAGGAAATATAATGTGCCTGTTTAAAAGGTGTGATTAGTCTTCTGAGTTTTATGTCTGGATTCTCTCCTAAATTCGTAAGGCACTAAAATAATTCAAAAATGAGAAATATCTCAAAAATGAGAAATCATTGTAAAAGCTAGATTGAATGTCACATTCTTGTGTTTAAAAGCAAATGTTTGTGCCCTCAATGGTATAATGGATATTAAGTACTGTCGAGAGATAAAGTACTGTCTGTGAAAATGCAGCCTGTAAATATGCAACTGCCTACTTCCCAGAGGACAAGGGACTATTTATGCCATGCAAGTGCTGGTTTAATTTAGGATCTATGCATCTCCTGGGAAATAACTGGCAAACTACCACACTTTTTAAAAATCACATGTAAGTTTCCTCTGATCCATAGCCTTTCTTGTTTACAAAAAAAAGAAAAAGAAAAAAAATTCAGACTGTCAAATTTAAGAGCAAAGCAATCAGAATCAGAAATATCCAAGGCCAATTTATACTTTTATCTTTTGGAGAAGAACCGAACACTAAATTACTATTTTTTCCCCAAATTTCTTTAAAAAGGCATGCTTTTCAGGATATAGATCCCTCTGTAACAGGAACTTGTAAAAAGTGCTTAAATAAATCTAGTATATTCCACATTCTTATCATTTTTCACCTTGACTATTGCAATATCCCCAACTGATATCCCAATCCATTCCATAACATAGAATACTTTATCGAAAATACAACCCCTATCATGACATCGTCCTATTAAATGCTTCCCTTAGTTTCCTGTATACAATTCAAGCTTGATGTCTCTTGTGCCCCAATCATAATTGTCTGATCTTTTCCTATTTTTCACCTCAAATTTTACTCTATACTAATAAAATACTGTATGTAGTTACATACACACACATGCATATGCATACCAAAAACACATTCACGCACACTAAAGGTTTATTTTTTAGCAGATTCTCTATTTACATAGGGAGTCAATCTCAGTGTCAGGCTAGCTTTGATTTACAATTTATATTTAATATAGATCCAAAGAGCTCTACTATTCTATATCAAGATTGGTTAATAAAAATTGATGGAGTGAACTGAAAGATGAAAGCTACTCATATTGTCAAAACATCAGTAGTACATGATATAAAACATACTAGAAGTTGCAACATTAAATTAAAAATTCCAGTCTTGGTCATATGCATTATTGTTAGTCAAGGATACTTTTGAGGAAAAACATTTTAGAATAGCTAAGTGGAAAAATAAAGGGGTTTGCCTCCATTGTAATATTTATAGATATTCTTTATTAACATGTTATTTTACTTTTGAAAACTAAGTTTTCTAATCTCTAAAGTAAACTTACGTATATCCTCAGGTTGTTACAAAAATTAGTGCTAGTTTTGGTCAAGATGGTGGAATAGGTAAATGTTATACTTGCTTCCTCTCATGACCACATTATAATTACAACAAATTATAGAACAATCAACCTGGAGAACCATCTGAAGACTAGCTGAGCAGAAGTCCTATAACTAAGGATATAAAGAAGAAGATATTTCAAGACTAGCAGGAGAAGCAGAGATTTGAAATGGGCTGGTATCAAACTGGAAAGAATATCTCAGCTGCAGAGGTTCACCCCCACCCCAAGGACCAAAGAGTCCGAGCTCCCCATCCTGGAGCACCAGAACTGAGAAGAAGAGACTCAAAACATCTGGCTGTGAAAATCAGTTTGGATTCTGATGAAAGACTGCAGGAAAACTGAATGTCCTCTTAAAGGACTACACACAGACTCACTCTCTCACAGGCCCTCATCGTAGGCTCTGGAAGAGAGACAGAAACTTGAGAGACATCAGACACATACAATGGGAGACTGAGTTGAGTGGCTTCAGGACAAGGGCTGGAGGGACAGCCACCATTGTCCCTGTGTTGAGCCCTTCACCCACGTGGCCAAATCTAAGTCTGCTGGTTCCACCATAGTGAATCCCTGGTACCCTGCCTCACCATATTTGCACATCTTCTGAGGTTTTTCAGAGGCCAGTGGGCAGGCAGTGTTGACTCATGCTGCAGACTTTCTTGGACAACTCTTGGGGGGTCTGTGGGCCCCAGGTGGATGGTGGCTAGCCTCAGTGTGCTCTGAACCTTTGAGTAACCCTAGGGTCATTGCTGGTGCTATATTTGAATCTGCACTAACCTGGTACTGGTAAATACCACTAGCCTCACTCTGGTGACACCCTGAGACAGATGTTCCCCCCCCACCTCACCCAACTTGAGTGTCACCCAAGGCTCTCTCAGCAGCTGAGCCTCATGGGAAGCTGGAAGGCAGAGGTGGACCTCAGGATACCCTGGACTTTTTGCTGTCCCAGGCCTGTGGCAACATAGCCTCTCCCATGAACCTCCAGGTTCAACATAGGCAGTGACTACAGATCACTTTGTTGCTTCTACCAGGTAGCCCCGGGCCAATCACAGGCAGGGGCTGACCTTGGCTTGCACAGGGCCTTCCCAGATGCCCCAGAACCCTCATACCTGGTGGCTGGCTTTAGAGGTAAAAGATCTATACTCGGAAAATTTTAAGACATTAAAAAAAGAAATTGAAGAAGATACAAATAAACAGAAGCATATGCCATGCTCATAGGTAGGAAGATCAACATCATTAAAATGGCCATACTAATCAAAGCAATCTACAGATTCAATGCAATCTCTATCAAAATACCAATGGTATTTTCACAGAACCTGAACAAATAATCCTAAACTTTATAGGGAACCATAAAAGACCCTGAATAGCCATAGTAGTTGAGAAAAAACAAAGTTGGAGGTATCACAATACCTAATATCAAACTATACTATAAGGCTGTAGTAATCAAAACAGCATGGTACTGACATAAAACAGACACATAGATCAATGGAATGGAATAGAGATCCCAGAAATAAACCTACCCCTATATGACCAATTTATGAGAAAGGAAGCAAGAATATACAATGAGATAAAGATGGTCTAATAAATTGTGTTGGGAAAACTAGACAGATACATGCAAAAAAAAAAAAATGAAACTAGACCACCTTCTTACACTTTCTTCTTTACAAGAATAAACTCAAAATGGATTAAAGATTTAAATATGACCTGAAATAATAAAACTTTTAGTAGAAAATATAGAAAGTAAACTCTCTGAAATCGCTCTTAGTAATACTTTTTTTCTGATATATCATCTTGGGCAAGGGAAACAAAAGAAAAAATAAACAAACAGGACAATATCAAACTAAAAAAGTTTTTGAACAGCAAAGAAAACCATCAAAAACATGAAAAGACAACCTACTGAATATAAGATAGTAGCCATTTATACCTCAATAAGGGGTTAAAATCCAAAATTTATAAAACGCTTATAAAACTTAACACCAAAAAATGAATGATCCAGTTGAAAAAGGGCAAAAAATAATAATAAAATTAAATTAAAAAGTAATAATAAAAAAAGGAAAAAAAGAAAAAAGAAAAATGGCCAATGACCTGAATAGACATTTCTCCAAAGAAGACATATAGATGGTCAATAGATATATGAAAAGATGTTCAACATCACTAATCATCAGAGAAATGCAAATTAAAACCCCAGTGGGATATCACCTCACCCCTGACAGAATGGTCATCATCAATAAATTGACAAACAAGTGTTGGTGAGGATTTAGAGAAAAGGGACCTCTCTTGCACTGTTGATGGGACTGAAAATTGGTGTAGCCACTATGGAAAACAGTATGGAGGTTCCTTAAAAAATTCAAAATAGAACTACCTTATGACCTAGTAATTCCACTTCTGGGTATTTATCCAAATATATTCAAAACGTTGTAGCATGATTTATAATATTCAAGATATGGAAGCAACCAAAGTGTTCATCAATAGACAATTAGATAAAGAAGAAGTGGTACATATATACAATGGAATATTACTCGGCCATAAAAAGAATGAAATCTCGCCATTTACAACAATATGGATGGAGGCATAAGGTATTATATTAAGTTAACTAAGTCCAACAGAGAATGACAAAAACCATATGATCTCACTTATATGTGGAATCTAGAGAGGAAAATAAATAAACAAAACAGAATTAGACTCATAGATACAGAGAAAATACTGACGGTGGATAGATGGGAAGCAGTTGGGCAGGTGGTGGGTGAAAAAGTGAAGAGATTAAGAAGTACAAATTGATAATTATGAAATAGTCAAAGGTATGTAAAGCACTGTAGAGAATATAGTCAATAATATTGTAATAACTATGTTTAGTGCCAGGTATGTACTAAACTAATAGGGCAGGATCACTTTGTAAATTATATGAATTTCTAACCACTATACTATATACCTGAAACTAGCAAAATACTATTAAAAAAAGTACTATTGAATGCCAATTATAATTGAAAATAAATAAATAAATAATTTTCTAGGGAAAAATCAGTGCTTTTTAATATAAGGAATCATGTATAATTTCTGATAAATAATAGATATTAAAGAGTTAATATGATTATTCACCATATCTTGAGTTCTTTTTCATTGGTAGCAGAATTCAGAAGATTACAGTAGCATACAAAGAGATATCCTTTAATGGTTATTGTTTATTTAAGACAAATATTTCTAAAAATAAGTTAACAAAAGAGATAAGTGACAATTCCCAGTAAACAAAGAATGTGTGATTAAAAACATTATGTTTTGCCTTGCACTGGTTTAAAATTTTATTCCCACTCTCCTGTTGGTAATGATGAGTGAAAATAAGATTAAATTTGATGAAAATGTATCAGTGAATTATCCCTGATCATGCTGCCAGATGAGACTAGCTAACATAATAGTGATTTACATGTGACGAATACATTAAAACTCTTCTTTTGAAAAAAGAATCCAACAATGTAGTCTGTTGAAATATACCTTTAAGTTAAAAAATAGATAAAAAGTAAAGTCCAAAGCTTTTTTTCTAGCTTAGAAAGAAACTGCACAATGATTTAGAGCTTTAGGTAATACAGTTTCAATATAAATATAACGAATTTAAGAAGGCCAATTTAAATTTAAATTTTTAGTTATATATCATACTTTAGAGGATATAATTTCTGAATTCTGAATCCTAGGTGTCTTAAAAGAGTATTTTGTACAAATAACTTTTCTGAGGATGTTTTTACAGAATAGTAATATATATTTTCTCACTATTCCCACTCTGGATAGGATGGTAGGACTGATAGATGGGGGAATGCTGTCAATTAAATACTTTATGCTAATACATTTGAAAATGTAGGTAAATAGCTGAATATATTGAGGAACATAACTTGTGAAAAATTACACAAAGCATTTAAAATAAAAACAGTCCTACATCTAATAAATAAATTGAATATGTGGTTAATATCTTCCCAACAGTTGAAACTCCAGGCCTAGACAGCTTCACCTATGTATTTTTATATTTCAAAAACAAAATTTCAATACCATACACAATCTTATCTTAGAAAGAGAGAGGAAAGTTCCAATTTTATTTTATTAACTACAGAATTGATACCAAAGCATGACAAATACGCTGGGAAAGGAAAATCTTATGCCAATGTTTCTCATAAAGATACAAAAATTTTAAAAAATTATCAAACCAAATCTAACATACCATACTATGACCCAGTTTTTTTCAGGTATGTAAGTTTATTTTAACATTTGAAAAAACCATATAATTTACCATATTAAGAAAATTAAGAAAAATAATGTAAACATACTGTTAAATAATAAAAAAGGCACTTACGATAGTTCTCCTTCAACCAAGGGAGGATATCTGAAGAACTGCAGTGGAAGCCTGAAACTACTGATAGTTCCACACTTTGTATATACTATGTTTGGAACATATGTACCTATGATAAAGTTTATGGCTTCTCTTCGCCGTATTCAAATTGACAGCATCACTACTTATGCCTTGGAGACATTATTAAGTAAAAAAAGGATTACTTGAACACAAGCACTTCAATATCATGACAGTCAATCTGATAACTGAGACAGCTACTAAGTGACTAACAGGTGGGTAGTGTATACAGCATGGATATATACCAGATAAAGGGATGATTCATGTCCTGGATGGAATGGGGCAGGACGAGATAGGACAGAGCAGGACAGTGTGAGATATCATCACTCAACTTGGAATGGTGCACAATTTAAAACATAATTTTTTTATTTCTAGAATTGTCCACTTAACATTTTTAGATGGCAGTTAACGGAAACTGTGGAAAGCAAAACTGGAAAAGGGGGGACTATTGCAATAGAATTCAATCCACACACAGTAAAATGAAACACAAGAAATTAGCAAATTAGAAGTAAAATTCCTTATAAAGTTATCTTTTAGAAAACCTATAAGATATTGCCTGATTAATGATAAAAAATTGTAAACTGTTTCCCTGGTTTGAAAATGAGAAAAAAGGTGTCTTAGTTTCAACTGTGCACTGGAGAATCTATCCAGGGCTATAAAGCCAATAAATTAAAATCAGGAATAGAAAATTAAAAAAAAATCTGATATGCACAGCTGCACAAATATGTATATTAAAAAAAAATTTTAAAAACCCTGCAGATAAACTTAGAATTCATCATTAACTTTTTGAACTGCTGAATCCAAAATATGTAAATGCAAATTGCATTTCTAGGTACCAGTCACACAAAGTTGTAAAAATTATATATATATGAATTCATCAAATATCATCAAAAACTTAAAAAATAGGCATAAATTTGACAAAATCTATCCAAGACCACTACAGAAAAACTAAAAAAATTACTGAGAGAAATTTGAAAAGATCAAAACAGAGAAATACACCATTTCTAAGTTTTGAAAGATTTTAAAGAAGGTAATTCTCCCCAAATTAAACTATCAAATAACTGTGATATCAAAATTCTAGCAGAACTTTTTGGGGAAAATTTATTATCCAATTCTAAAATGTATAGAGAAATTAAAAGGCCAAGAATGGCTGAGATAACAGAGAAAACAAAGAACTCGCATCTTTAGTATCATATATTGTGATATTATAAAACTACAATAATTAAGATAGTTTGTATTGATACAAGGAACAAAGAGACATTAGAGTTCAAGCTCCATCAAAATAAATTTTGATAAACACCCCAGACATTCAATTAAGAAAAAAAAAGGACAATGCCCATGTAGCAATGTTTTAGCAATATCTCAAAACTGAAAGACTCATCTAAAACAAGTCTTAACAAGATTCAAGTGTGCTAATGCAATTTAATTATCAGAAAAATTTCAACCAACTTCATTTGAAAGTCACATAATTCAGAGCCTCTATAACATATTCTTTGCAATAAAGGGCACCCAATGAATAATTAATAATAATAATGGTGAAAAATATATAGACATGGAAAGAAGGAAAAAGTGATCAATAATCAAGAGATAAAATAATAAATATGAAGAGACTCAGAATACAAACTTTAAAGTTTGCAGCTAAAGATTTCAAAATAATTATATTTAATATATTTAAGAAATTAGATAAAAGAGTATATGAACACCAAAATTATCTATGCCTTGGGAAAGTTGCGATACATTTCAAACTTTATGTCAATTTGAAAACAGAAATAAAATGTATGCATTCCTTGAACAAAATACTTTATTATAACACAAGAAGAAAATCTAAATAGTCCTATATCTACTAAAAATATTGAATAATTTAAAATCTTCCTAGAAAGAAAACTCCAGGCACAAATAGTTCAGTGCATTATAAACTAATGAAGTCTTCTGAACATTCGTGGATGAAAATACATTACCATTCTTACATAAATGCAAAATAAACCAGACACAAAAGAGTATATACTATATAATTTATTTACATGAAGTTCATGAACAAATGGCTATTCTATGGTGATAGAATTGAACAGTATTTATCTATACACATACATAAAAATACAACATTAAAAAATGTTGAAAAAATGTCCAATAGAGGACATACAAATATGGGTGTTAACTACAGAGTAGAGGATTTGAATATAGTCCTGATGTATTAGTAGAGCAAACTCACCAAAACAGTGTTTAGTAACTAGATGTTACAGGAGGCCATTGATTTTTAGTGACGAAATTCCACAGGTTCATATAGTTTTCTCCTGAAGTGCTCAGCACTCCATGCGTAGGGGGATATAAGACTAAGTTGTATTGATCCAAAGCTACATAGGTCAAGGTAGGTGCTCTGGCAGCTTAATGGATAAGACAAGGGAGGTTATAAAGTAGCGAGGTGAGGCCAAGAAAGGGAAGTCTTGAATGATGAGCTGATAAATTGGGACAAAAGAGAATCATCTAGAGGCAAGAGCTCTCAATGAGAAAAAAAGTATACAGAAATATTAACAAGTCATATCCATGTTCTGTAGTGTGGATCCTACCTAGCTTAATGGATAAGACAATGAAGGAAGTTAAAACGGTGAGGCTAGACCAGAGAGGAAAGAAAAGAACATGTTGAGAATGAGCTGATAAACTGGGACAAAGAAGAATCATCTAAAGATTAGAGCTTTCAATAAGAAAGTATATAGAAATGGTAGCAAGGTGTATGCATATTCTGTAGTGTGGACCCCACCTACCTATGCAACTGTACCCTTAATGGCACCTCAGCCTTGGTTCTTCTAAATAACAAACTTGTTTTACACAGGAGGCCACTCCATTCCTCTCTGTGTCCACATAGTTCTCTCTTCTTTTCAGGTAGCCAATTCCCTCTATAATGCTCCCTCTTCTGCAACTATGAACATTATCCCCTCTCTCAAATCTATTCAATTGTCAAGTCCTTCTAGGCCTATGACAGTGTAGGATATATTATAAGCCTAAAATGGATGAATGGTTGTTGAATACAAGTGTGTGTGTCTTTTTCATCTTCTCCTCATTCTTCTTTATCTTCGTATAGGTGATTGTGATTCTTATTTCCAGTAATGCAATTAATATTTAAACTGAAATTCTCATTTTCATTAGTGGATATTTATGAAAAAATATTTGGTTATAAGCAAAAAAAAAATAAGTGAATTTTGAAAGCAATTTTGATATACTTTGAAAATGTGTTTACATTTTAATTACAGCTGATATAGAAGCTGAACTAGTGGAGTACTGGATTTTGTACTCGTCACTCTCATTAAGAGTTAAATTTCGAATTACATGGGTTTATGTTCTAGATATCAGCAAAAAACAAACCATTCTCCCCTAGGATTAGATAATCTAAAATGAACTACTTACACATTGCACATTCATGCATGTATACCTCTTTTTCATGCTGCTTTACCTTCCTGGAATGTCCTTTCTTACACTACATACTTGATTAAAACCTTCTTTAAATATTAGCCTCAATATCTAAAGAAATCTAACTATGGGTGGTAAATACACAGTGTAAAAATATATATGCCTTACTGTTAAAGTGTACAGCTGAAACTTATTGAATTTCATTAACCAATGTCACCATAAAAAATAAATTTAAAAATAAATTAAAAAAATAAAAATAAAAAAAATAAAAGTCATAGCTTTCCTTGACCTTCCATTGATCTTCATATTTAAACTCTAGACAATGTTTTCTCTTTAAATTTTACAGGTATGTTTAAATATCTAGCAACAGTTATCTGATATAGAAATGAGAAGAAAAGTAAGTGGACAATAATTTTAGGAATTTCAGGTATATATGTATGAATGATTTAAATCAATCTATATAACATCACACTAGCACTTTACCATGTATAGTTGTAGATCTCATAAGAAACCTTCAATTTGCATTTTTTTTTACATTTCCATTCAAGAAATGATGAAATTAAGAGAATGAGTAATTTGCCACAAGTTCTGTAGCTGTATATGATAGCTCTGAGGTCCAAACCTGCTATAAGTGGCACACAAAAAAATAAAAAAGCCTGTATTATTTTCACCACATCTCATTGTTTCTCTAGAATCCAAATGTGTCCTATTCAAATATCTACATACCAATGTTTGTAAAATTAAAATTTTCATAGGCATTTGTGACAGGCTGAATAATGATCTACCAAAGATGTCATGTCCTAATCAGTGTAGCCTGAGCATATAGAAACTTACATGTTTTAAAGGGACTTTTTAGCCATGTTAATGATCCAGCGGGCCCAATGAAATCAAAAGGGTTTTTATAAAAAGGAAGTAAGAGATCCAGAGTCAGAGGGAAAGATTTGAAGATGCTACCTATGGGATAGAGAAAGTGGCTAAGATCTAAGGAATGCAAGTGACCTCTAAAACCCGAAAAAGCCAAAGGAATCAATTCTCCCTAGAGTATCCATAAGGAATTCATATGACCTCTTGATTTTAGACCAGTGAAACCTCTTTCAGACTTTTGATCTCTAGAACTGTAAGATAAGTTTGTGTTGTTTTAAGCTACTATGTTTGTAGTAAGCTACTATGTTGTAGTAGCAATAAAAATCTAATCTAGATCCT
Organism: Eidolon dupreanum; assembly: GCA_028627145.1. Lineage (NCBI taxonomy): Eukaryota > Metazoa > Chordata > Mammalia > Chiroptera > Pteropodidae > Eidolon > Eidolon dupreanum. The sequence continues at coordinate 31,615,623 of CM053501.1, forward strand.
TAGGGACAAACAACTCCTAGAATAATTTTTGTTCTCATATTAAGTATATAAGTATATTAAGTATATAAAGCTAATTTTGCTTTGCTGCATCATTATATGTCTACAAATGTTTGTTACTTTGCCCACAGAACTAGTCCCAGGTCCTTGTGTTATTTAGAAAGTTCAACCTTTTCGAGCTGTAGTTAGTGATCATATAATGAGCTGTGGCACCACAATTTTTTAAAAGTAGGATAATCTATTGAAAAATATGAATCTAATAGTTTATATAATTTTCAGAATAATTTTAGGGAGTTATATCATAGGAAAGAATATAAAGACAATAATTCCAAGGCTTTTTAAGAAAAAGTTGTAATATCTGGGATATTGTCAAACGGATACATATTTAATTATGATGAAAGATGTCAATGAGACTTTTTAGTATGTCCTTTCTGTTTTCTTTTAAGATCATTTAAACTTAACTTAATGTTATTTGAATTGAAACAATCATAACTTTGGAAGTCAGATACTTGCTTTCACTTCCTATACTTAATGTGTTTTCATTACTATATTTTTCCTTAAAAAGTCAACCAAACTTAAAAATTGAGTTAAACACAAGGAGTTTTATTTTCAACTTGTCCTTTATGAAAATGTCACCGAATAGTAATTTCCAATAACGTTTTAATTTAATAACATTATTATCACAAATTTCATAAAGGAGTCAGGAATTTATTATATGTTTCGCTGTTTTTAACATAGTGGAGATCTTTAATTACTTTGACTGATACTTCATGTAATTTGGATAGAAAGCAAAATTGCAGCAGGACAATAGGCAGGGGTCTCCAAGCCCCAAGTGACGGACCAGTTGTGGTCCGTGGCCTGTTAGGAATTGGGCTGCACAGCAGATGGTGAGTGGCAGGCAAGAGAGCAAGCGAGGGTGGTAAGTTTCATCTAAATTTGCAGCCATTCTCCAGCGCTAGCATCACCATCTCAGCTCCACCTCATATCATCAGGTATTAGATTCTCATGGGAGCACCAGTCACTGGTGCCAAAAATATTGGGGACAGCTAGAGTAGAACATTTTATTTTGTTTTTCTTTTCAAAATTTTAAACTTGTTTTTAATAGAAAATTATCTTCTATGCCTATATAAATGGGCTGCTTAGATTTGATAATTAATACTGTATTAGGGTGAGTGGGGCCCTTAGATATTTATCCAATTTTTTAAATTTACATGTCAAAAACTCAGGATTGCTTAAGTAATTTACACAATACAGTTAATTAATCAAAGAGTTAGGATTAAAACCAGAATCCCTTATATCAAATACCTTAATATGTGTATGAGTGTAAATATATTTATGTATATAACATATAAAATATATTTTGTGAATACATCAACACATTTTATATTATGAAGATGATGCTCAAAGCATTAAAATAAATATTTAAACATTCTTATATTATATACTGTTATAAAGCTTACCTTTCTCTTCTATTTATGCTATTTCAAATTGTGTCTGGTTTTAAAACATTGATTTTTTTAAAACCTTGTTTTGTTTGCATTGACAAGATAAAATTTAAATAGGAAAATTATTAAGGTTTCTTCATCCATATGTTATTTTACTCAACTCACAATGTTTTAAAAAGTAACCCTTAATTATTTAATTTGTATTGTATTTATTCAAAGTTGAATGCTATTTAAACATTTTGACACAGGAATTGAGATAAACAATTTCTATAATTGATTTCTAAAAAGAGAGATAAAATTGTTTAAACTAGAATACATTGAGCTTACTTTTATTCTGAATGACTAGTCATCCACTCCTTCCATACAACTCAATTCATTTTATTCAGTAATTTTTGAATACTTTTTGCGTAATTAAAAGTGGACTTGGTACCGAAGTAAAGAGGAAGAAAGTACAGTCAGAAGGGTATAATCAGTTCGTGATCAAGAAAAGTCCACAATTGACCTCACTGAGGTTAAATGAATAAAGAACAATCGAATTATAATATCATATACATTCATTAATTCTACATATCGTTGTTGGGCATAGTGCCAGTTATTGAAAGACACAAGTGACTGGAAATATGAGTAGTTTCTACCCTCTGTAAACTTCATAGGTGGCGGAGGTAGAAGAAATTAACAAAATGATAGCACTGAGAAATGTGCAATTAAAAATGTTGAAATTGGGTTGAAGAGAGATAAAAGACATTACTAAATCTTGTAATGGGAGACGGGTTTGAGTCAGAATTATAGTCAGGTAGACACTTAGTCTTTAGGAAATAGGAGATTTATAGTCACAGGCCTTTAAGAAGGCAGGGAACAAGGCAGGTAAGTATGGGTAAAGGGGATCAAGTATAAGGTGATGGGAGGAAATTTAATTTTGGGTAGTGAACACAAAATGCAATATACATATGATAGATTGTGCACTTGAAACCTATATAGTTTATTAACCAATGTCACCTCAATAAATTTAATTAAAAAAGAAGTCAGGGAACAATAAAATAATCAGTCTTAATGAAAAGATGGAAACTATTTTTATAGAAAGTAAAATAGGATGGATAAATATGTGGGTTGGTTTTATTTTTTAATATCAGGAAAGTGAGTGATAGAATTTCAAAGTGTCTTCTCTTTTCTATCTGATGTAGGTGGCGAAGTAAGTAGGTAAGTGTTAGGGATATAGTGAATGGAATGTTCAAGAAAAGAGAAAATTTTGTGATAGAAATAGTCGATATACATGCATAGAAATGTAGTTGCCCAGTAGCCATTTTGGAGATCTATTCAATGTTAGTGATTATGAATTAATTATGGATCCAATCTGATCTTTCTCTATGATTTTCACCAACAGTGATTTTTATTGCTTAGTTTCAGGTGTACAGAAAGCAGTTTTCTATTTAAAAGATAATGAGTCACTACCCCAAGGTGAGAAGAAGAAAAGGAGAAAAGTTAAGAAGCTGGAATCCACAGAAATGACAACTGCTCAGATGTTATCTGGGAAGGAGAAAAATAGTCCAGGGTAACCCTAGATATTATTCATTGTGGTAAGGAAAAAAGAGTAAGGTGGAAACAGAATTACATTTGAGGAAAGATAATAAAGTCTCCTTTGGACTTGTTGATTTGAATCTTTTTACAGGATAGTGAGATGGCAATATTGAGCAGAATGTTGAATAAAACAAATCTTAGGGATAGGAGGAAATTCTAAACTGATAACCTGTTTTTGTCAAACATTGATTCAGAGTAAGATTTTGACTGAGAACATAGGAAAAGGTAAGAAGAAAAGTGATAAAAAAAAATACTGTCAGGAAGAAATTTGACTTCAATCTATTGTACCAAATAAATTAAAATGTTATGAGAATTTCAGAATAGCAAATACATTTGCCCTAAAATAGCACTTAGTTTTTGGAAAAGGAACCAAAATATAAGCCTCTATTTCTTCGACCAAAGAATATATTTATGGAAAATATTTAACAAGACTTAAAAATACACCTCATAAACACACTAGAATGTGATAGTTTTCTACATATTTTCTAAATGTGCAAGACTGGAAGTGTATACATTTGAAAAACATGGATTGTATGGATGCTCTTCTTGATAATGAGGGCCCTCCCTTTGAAACTACTCTTAATTACTGTAGTTCAAAATTCAAAATCAAGTTCCAATTAAAATTCTAATTTTTCTAATGAATCAAGTGTTTTCTCTGATTTGATTAGTCCACATCAAGTTTCTTTATTTTGAAAGCTAATCTCTAACAAATTTTCTAATTTGCTTATTATCTAATATATATTTAATAAAGTATGATTTTATGAATAAATTACTATACAATTCTACATGAGTATTTAGACTACAGCATTTAAAATTTTTATTGTTATAATTTAGTATTTAAAAGACTTAATTTAGTTTCCAGAAGACCGATCTTTGAAATGTCAGTAATGATAGCAGTATATCCTGCTACAGACAAGGCAAAATATTAAGTATAATTGTGATATTTAATATTTAGTGATAATATTATAGGTCTATCATGTTTTGCTAAATTTTACTTCTACTCATAATAACTTTGGGGAGATTTTAATTTGCTGATTTCCCACTCAATATTTTAATATTAAAACATACATTAAAGAATTGAACCAATTAGTATAGTGCATTCCCTTAACAAACTGAATGCACTGCAGTACTTTTGCTAAAATTCTCTTCTTAGATGTTTTAATTTCAAGCCTCGATGAGGATTAGGTGAAAATTTGGATTTAACTTTGAGAAAAGATTGTTCTTTCATTATAAAAGAACATACACACACATGTATGTTTGATTATACCAAGATTACCAATAACTTCTTCTGGAATGGGAAATTTTTTCAAGGTAGTAAGTAATCAACCTGTGCTTCATAATAACATAGAAGCAGAGGTGCCTTCCACTTTCCCGAAGTGCAAAACAACCAATCGATTTAATGTTCAAATATTATAACTCAAAAACCCTATTACTTTGTCTCAAGAAGCCATTTTCTCTAACTTATTATATCCTTTAACAGTTTTATAACAAGAATCTCTTATTCAATCCAAAATATTTAGTTCTGACAATTATTGTGTCACATTAAATATCTGAAAATTTTGGTTCGTCTGCCAAATAGATCTTAAGGGGAAAAAAATGACGTCCTCTCATATCCTCAAGTTTTCCTATAGGAGCTGCAGAAGTGCTTAGAGCAAATGAAGAGAGAAAGTGGCATTTTCATCATCTCCAAGGAGTCACTCCCGGTTCCTCTCACCACTTGCTGCTGGAGCCAGAACTTAGATGTAGCCCAGGGAAGACAGAGAGCTCCATAAATGTGCTATCATTGCTAGAAGTGTATTTCTATTCTTGGTTTTCTTTTAGGTCTATTATCCTGTCCCCTATAACAGCTTCAATACGCCAGTGTACAGACTCAGAGGGGAGGGAAAATACCTTCACTGCCATGGTCTAAAAGTTTGCCTTCACATGCGCCCCAGAAATAATCTCTCATGATGTGAGAGGACCGTACAGTCCTGTTGCAACATGCCCCAAAACAAATAACTCAAATTGGCACAGACTTTGTTTATTTTTTGTTATATTCATGTGCCTTGTACAAATACAAAAGCTCTTTTCCTCTCTGACCAAAGTTTCATCTTTGAAAGTTATTGGTATGTTTGCTGGAAAATGGAACTTGAATCCAAGTTAAGGAAATACCATTTTGACTTTCATGAAGATTCAACTCATCAAAGTGACAATAGGAGATTTTAAGGCAAATACAGAAGGTTACATAGCTGTGAACAAAACTTAGCTCTTTTAATATGGAGAAAACTGGGATTTCTTAAGTTATCAAAGATCTGATAAAGACAACATAAAGCACAGTAAATTATTTTTGTAAAACATAAAATCTTTGCTATTCAGGCATATTATTTAAAAGCTAAAAAACCTTTGTTTATAATTTTTTAATAAGAGTAGACCTAGAATCTAAGATAACTGTTCTTTTAACAGAGAGAACCAAATTCTAATTTTGCATCAGTGTACTTTTGACATTAAAACTCATTTTAAAAAATCTTAATTTAATCTATTCCAATCTAGCCAGCTTGACCATATATAAAATTCCTTTTTCAACCCAACATTCCTTTTCTACAAACCTTATACTACATTTTTTTTTAATATCCATTCATATTTTCCTGTTTTTCCTCTTTTCTCATTGGAACACTCCATCATTTTAGATTCTTTACCTACTTTTCATACAGAATTGTTTTTTTTCCCCTGCCTACTTCTAGATACTTTTACTTACATATATTGATTAGAATTCTTAACTCTTAGAACCCTTAAGTTTTGTGAAAACTGAGAAGTAAAAAATTGTGTACTGCCTGTTACATTAGCATTGTGTGGATTGGCAAATTTATAAATAAATTTTATGATTTCTACAAGTATATTCTTCCTCACAGTAAACTAATAGACCCAAATGTCTTCAGTTCCTCTAAACCCAAAGGTAGATGAATTTTGCTGCTTTGACTTTTGAGATTTCCATTAGTAATAGCTCTATTAATCGCTCCACAAAAAAAGTCCTTCATAAGAGCAGACATCCTGATGCCTTGTAATGATTCACCTTGTGCCTACTTAGATTTTGATGTGCTATTGTCAAAAAAGTCTGAATATCTTATCTTAATTTGTTTCCTCAAGTTCCCCAGCAATTTATGCTGTGAATTTACTTGAGGACCTGCAAGTCCCAGCTGCCATCTTTATTCCTTTAGATTAAAGGGCACTCATTATTGTCCCTTGAAATGACCCTCCCTAATTCAACCAGACTTAACTGTTTTTGGCTGCCTGTGCAGCTTCTAAGACTTGTGAGAAATTCTCAAAGGCACTTAATCTTGCATATGAGGTTGGCCACAAACTCAAATGTTGTGTCCCACTAAGTCTCACCTAGAAAAATCCAGAGTCTCTCACACCCCAATTTCTACCCAGAAAGATTAGGACAAACAAACTCAAATAGCTCAGCACGCAAAATAATGAAACTCAATCAGAGAGAATCTTACCTGAGACCCCAGAGAATGGCTACGAGGCAGCAAATTAAAGGGAGCACTATGGGTACTTTCACCTGCATCAAGCAGCCGTCCTTGGAATCTTCAGCAGCTGTCTTCAGGTTCACCTGAGCCTCCACAATTGTCAAACGATAAAACTAAAACAATTAATGTGTTTGATATTTTTTCAAGGGAAAACAATTCATGGATTGGGAGAGTACGTTGCCTCACTGTTCCTGAGGGACCTGGGGCAAGAGCTGGTTTTATAGAGATTAGAAGAGGTAAGGTAGTGGGTATATCTCAGTGGTAGAGCATTTGACTGCAGAAGAGGCAACAGAAAAACAAAGCATGACTGGATGGGAGGTGGAGGAGAACTTTCTGATAGGGCTAGCAGGGTCTGTTCTCTAGGGTAAGGCAGGGTAGCTAAAGCTGTGTTGGTGGATTGTGATTGGTGAGGGTTAGATTTCCTTGGCAGGTGTTTCCAGTAAATGCAGGCTGACTTACATTCAGATTCGTGAATGGGCCATGCTACTAAGATGACCTCTAATTTGTGGATCCTGGTATCAGAATTAACTTTATCAGACCCCATGTGTAGATCTTCTGATGATTCTCTGTACTCTTTTAATCTTTTGCATCTGATTATTTTTCCTAAGAAAACATTGCAGTGCAGTTGGGGTTTAGGTCACATATAAGATAGATGATTTTCAGTTGGATACAGAAATTTATAGAAAGCTATTGCATTATCAAAGTTTTGGACAAATTGGTGTGATAATATCACAACAGAAAGGAGGCTCAGGATTTTTAGGAAGCGTTTCCTCTAAAATATACAGATATTTAATTTTTACTGACCCAGCTTGGTTATGCTTTGGAAGACTCAAATATCAAGGAAGAAAGTTGAAACTGGCCTTGTAAAGAATTAAAATCACATTTATTGATTTAATTGCGGCCTCCTGTATTTTGAATATGTGCACATGTGAGGGGATGGTTAGACAGACACATTGTTAAATGTGTCTGTATTTGGTGAAAGGACCAAAAGATTTTGTCTGCTCTTCTAGGACAAGCCTCTTACCATGTAGAGCAATTCTGACATCAAGCTGATCATCTGCTCAGAGATGGCCATTAAACTCACAGACCAAATCTGAAAAATATTGCTAAGTATTTAGCCACTCCAAATAGCTTTCTCAGCTAGCTAAATCATTTTCTCCAAGCAGTAATTGTTTCAGTGTCTCAAGACATTAAAAGCTATTAAAGTCTAATGACTCAAGTCTTGTTTTTCCTATAAAGGTGGAAACATTTTTTTGACATTCTAGCTTTTTCTTTATTAGTGTTTAACTGAGTAACAGTTTTACAAAATACACAATTATATCTATGTTTAGAGCACAAATCAAATAAATTCCATGAAATCGTAGCCTGTGAAATATTATATGTTTGGTTCACTGTTGGCTTTATCCAAATGTTTTATGTCTCAAATAGTCATTTTCACGTTCAAATAAAAGAGATAAGGCTGCCACCAAGCGCTATGAAATCCACATGTAGCAGTCCAATTTTGAGTTTATTTACTACTAAGATTTACAATTTGTATTTTACCAGAGATTTTTGGCCTTTACATGGTAAAACCCTTTGTCACAATCATGAAAAAGTGATGTTCACTGGATATCATTTTATTATTTTCATACATTTATCTCACTTCTAAGAGTGCAAATATGGTACAGACTTTCTTATTTGCAAGTTTTTCCCTCTATGGGATACTTTTTGTTCATTCTGTGAAAAGGCCGTATTACAGATGGTACTTAGCCAATCGAAACAAAAAAAAAATCATAGAAAATTTGGCGAATGAGAAAAACAACTTTGGTAATTATAATTATACTGGAAATCTATTTAAATGCTCTTTTTACTGTGGTTAATTGTATATATTTTACCTTTTCATGTATTATCAGCTCAAATATTGTTCCATTTAAAGAAGTCCACTAAAAAAATATAAATCAAATCAACCTATTACTAATCAAAGCAGTAATATGACAATAAAGAAAAACAGATGCAAATACACTTCTGCATTTATTCTGAGGAAAATAATCAGGAAAAAATATGCCTATTTATTCATTCTTTTATGGGTTAATCATTTAAACTCTCATTAATAAAATTATCAAGATGTGATATACTCTAATTAAATCCATTATATATATTTTAGCATTAATAGAAAAGAATAAACACTAAATCTGATGTTTAACTTGAATTGTAAGGTTTATTTATTTTAGAAAGTTATGTATAATATTTTAGAGTATTTTCTAAATCTTACTAGGCTGCTTAATTTTTACGCTTATTACATTGTCTTAAGTTTCTATAATATTTTTTCTTATTCATTGTTTTGATGTTTACAGAAAAAAGCATCTAGAATATTAAATTTAGCCAAATTCATTCATTTTTTTCAATCACTTATTATCACTTATTTACCAAATATTTACTTATTTTTTACTATATGTCAGTTATCACATTAAAGGTTGAGTATAAGTTGATGAAATAAAAAAAAAATGCTGTCCTTTAAAATTAGTGGCAAATCCATTATAATAATAAAATGAAATGTTTTTAATAGTATGAAAATATTTTAATAATTCTAGACCAATTTAATTTTCTGTTAGGGGTCAGAAAACACTGTGTGAGTCTGCAATTTTGTATAACTGGTTTGGCTTGTCGTAATCAGGAACTGACTTCCATTAAATGTGAAAACTCCAGTTTTAAAGGGTGTCTAAAAATGTCAGATTTGCTTCCAATACCACATTCATCATAACAATGGGAAAATTTCTAACATATGATATAGCTCATAAATGTGTTAATATTAGGTTAACTATGAAAATTAATTCCAATAATTGCCATTTTTTAATGTATACAAATCTCACAGCAGGGCCTGACAAAACGAGACAAAATGAAGAATTCTGAAGAGAGATGTTTCCAATGTGGGAAAACCTGATATAGCAGAGGCCACATATTTAGTGGACCTTAATGTCCAGGTCGCATTCAAACAAATCACAAATATTTCAGTGAAAATTCCCACCATGCCTTATTGGATCGTGCTTCTGCTGAAATTTTTGAGTTGAAAATAATAGCTGTATGGACATCAATTAAAATTAAGAGGGTAAATAGTTCTAAACAGCCTGAAAAAATCCCTATATATTTAAATATTTTATTATTTGTCTTTAGGTCTATATTCTCTCTATATACAACAGTTCCACTGGGATATCCTACAACAATCAGAAACATATTTGTCCCAAATTTCCCATTTCAGTTAGACAATAATAGAGCAAAATTCTCTTGTAAATACGATGAAATAAATATCTCTATCTGCTGCTTCTGAAACAGAGTCTGTGGCTCACTGGTATATACATATGGTATATGTTATATTTATAAATGTTTATATATGGATCATTGTTTTTTATATATAGATATATAATATATACTTATATATTTATCAACATATATGTAAGCATGTATATTCATATATGAATATAAATACAAATTTTATATATATATATATATATATATATATATATATATAGTTGTGTTCATCCAGAGACAAATCTACAGAACAGGAAAAAAGTAATTTATTTCAAAAATTGTACTTATTACCAGTTCTTAACTTTATACTCTATTGTCTTTCTAGGCCTTTGGAATTAGAGTAACTTTGAAGCTTTTACTTTTTTTATGTGTTCTGTTTTTTTTTTATTTCTTTGTATTTAATTCCTCAAATCTATAACCACAATCCTGACCAATTAATTTCTTCTAAACATAAACTGAATATACTAAGATGTACTTCTTGACCTGGCCAGTACTAGTGTATTATAAAACAGAATTGAATGGATTCCTGAAATGAACGAGGTTTATTTTTCAAACAAAAACAGTAAAGAGTAAATATTTAAGAGAATTATTATTAACAACATTATTGAATTTAGTAGTTAATATATAAGAATTAAATTAAAAAGAAATTAGTTTCTATGTATGTCTGTGAAATGTTCCTCATTTTAACTGAATAAAATTGAAGAAAAGTAATTGAAAAAAGTCATCTAAACTTAAACAGGGAATGCCCCCAGCCTCATAGCACAAATGCACAAGTTAAAATAAAGTTTGGAGCAAATCAAAGAGATCAGCAGAAATAATACAGAGCTTCCTTACACAAAAACATAGTAAAGTTGGTGGAAAGAAATTCTAAAAGACCCCACAAATGCTTTCCAACATGAAAGAACCAGAATTGTAGATATTGATGTGTTGTGCAGAAGATATAAGATAATGCTCCCCCCACCCTGCCCCCAGTCCATTTCATCAAGGTTGTCAATACAGGATTAAAGGAAAGACTGCCAGGCTACATACACATGACCAATTTTGACCACTGACCTAAATCCCTAAATATGAAAGACAAAGTTAAGTGGCAAAGACGGAGAGTAGATAACTGTAAACGCCATATGTATCAAAATTATAGTTGCAGACCTTAAGAAAGTTTTGGGCTGGAGAGTAGATAAAATGCATTTACAGTTAATCCTCATTGTCACCTCACCTGGAAGTGAGATAAGACACACCAATCACTTTGTGGGTGGATAGAAGTGGAGATATTAAACCAATTTTGATGAACTTAAAGAAATGCAATGAAAAATTTTACAAACTGTCATTAATCATATCCATAGGTTCTCTCCCCTCACCCCGCCCCCCACAAGCAGCTGAATGTCTGGATAATGACTGTACAACAGACATTCTTAAGTAAAGTTCTTAGGCATATTCAAACAACAGGTAAACAAACAGGCAGAGAGTCAAGAAGAGTTCTTACACATAATTTTCAGACAGATAGCTTCTCTAGATATTTGTTTTTTTCTGATCAGAATGAATAACAGCAAAATCAATAGAAACTATGAAATCATTTTCTAGAAAGAGAGAGGAGAAAAAAAGAAATAAGAGGAGAAAAAATCTTAAAAAGAATAGATATGAAACATACTTTAAAAGAGCAGTCAATCTAGCTAGCATTTAGAAGAGCTTTTTCAACAACTTGTATTATTTCACCACGGCCACCACCATATTTAATTTAAAGAAAATGGGAATTGTAAAATTTTAGATAATAGGAAAATTAAATATAAAAGAGATAGATAATGAAGAAAATTGTTAAGGGGAAAGAACATTAATGTCTGGGCCAAAAAAATTAATGACAATTGTGAACTATCTAGATGTAATGAATAATTAGAACACTATAATTAGAATTAAAACAAAAAAATTAATATGATGTAGATAAAGCACATTAAATAAAATTTTATGCCCCTTATTTTTCTGGTGATTACATAGAGATAAAGGTATATAACTTTGGAATACAACTCAAGATGATGAAAAAATAATGGCACTTGAAACCAAATAACAGAAATAAGAAGAAATGAATAAATATTGAGAAAGAGTTTAATTAACCAAAATATCAGGAACAGATCACTTATAAATAAATCTTAGAACCGGAAAGCAAAAAAAAAAAAAAAAAAATAGATGACACATGAGATACAATGCTAAAGAATGAATAAATGTAAAATTCAAAATGACAAGTAAAAAAATAAGAATTTTATAAAAAACTTAAAAGAAGTATAAAAGAACTTTTTAAAACTATTTAATGTAAACATTTACTAAAAGTGACAAATTTCTAGAAGTAGAGAAGGGAAGATGGCTTGGATACAAAGGATCAGTGAAAGAGAATTTCAGGGAGTGATAGCATTGTTTTGTATCATTTAAGTGTGGTAATGGATACATAACTATGTGTATTTGTTAGAACTCATAGAATTCTAACAGCTCAGTGGATTTTATGTATATAAAGACATAAAAAAATCAATAAGGTATGAAAGGAACCCAACATAGAATACTATAAAAATGACTTACTGTATTCAAATAAATAACAAAATCACATTGATAAGAGTAGGGAAGAAAAAGATCAATTTGCTTTTTGTTGGAAAACATTATTTTGACTGGATCTTGTGAAACTAAAAACAAGGATGAAAGAATAAGAGTGAGCTCTGAAACATGGCCTATTCTCTTCTAGAGAATGTTGTAGAGAGGGCTACCTATTTGGAGAAAGAGAAAATGTTTACAAATTGGTACAAAGAAATTGTCAGTTTTTAAGAGATGCCCTTGGATGATCAGAAATGATATATGGGTAATGGTGGCCTTCCATAAGAATAGGAAGTTAATAGATCTTTATTTCATCATAGCATAGGAAAGGACATGTAGGCATAAAAGCGATCAAGTATCATGGAATGATATCAATAAGTTAATTATATCCTAAACTGCAATTGAAAGAAATATTGTGAGAAACACCATAACATTTCCTTAAATAAGTTTGAGTAACATATATCCTTTTTTGAAATTATCCATTCAAATTAGCACATAGAATTCTCAAATTAAGAATTCTCAAATTAAGAATCCATGTAATTTTAACTTGATGCTTCAAGTATTGTGTACAGAAAGAAAAATCTGAAATAAATTATTAAAATCAAAATAGTAACAGTTGTTATATCTGAATAAAGATTTATGGGTGATTGTGATTGCTTTCCTTTCTTTTCTCTTTTTTCAAATTTTCTGCAATTTTCAGACAAAAATGAACAAATTGACAGGATTTCTTTTTTAAATTCTCTCTAATGAGTTAATTTTGGAATAATATTTCTAAAATCATATGCTTTTTAAAAAAGAATATTATAATATAATGGTTTAGCACTGTTTTCCATTGCCATATGTTATGGACTGAATGTTTTCATCCCCTTCAAATTCACATGTTGAAACCCTTATCCCAGTGTGAATGTGGCTGTATTTGGAGATGAGCATCTAAGGAATTAAGGTTAAATAAGGTCATGATTCGATAGTGTTAGTGCCCTTGTAAGAAGAGACACTTGTGCAAGCCCTCTTCCCCCAAACCCCCTCCCCCGCCACCACCACCCATATGTTAAAAAAAGGCCATCTAAGGACATGGTGACAAGATACTGTCTATAAGCCAGGAAGAGAGCCTACAGTAAAAACCAAGCTTGCATGCACTTGCATATAGACTTCCAGCCTCCAGAACAGTGAGAAAATAAATTTCTGTCCTTTGAAAAGTAGGTAAGGAAAGTAAAATGATTACTTATTCCAGAATGAGAAAGAGGAAAAACATAGGACAAAATCTGAGTGGATATAAAAAGAAGATGTTTAAGCTACCCAGTCTATGATATTTTGTTATGCAGTCCATGCAGATTAATATATCATACATCATAGATTTTCATAATTGCTCATACCTCCTTGCCTTTTCAAACAGTTTTTTATTAATTTCCAAACAATTGTTTCACTGAAGTATGAGTTTCAACTTCCCAGCAGTATCTTGATAAGGTTTTCAGTGATTCTGACTAGTTTTTGTCATTTTTCAGGAAATTACTAGAGTTATGGCTATATCTCCATGATGGGGACAGAAATATCTCTATTTCTCTGCTATTTCATGTTGTATATTTTTATGGAATTACATAAATATTTATATATAATTTAAAAAACAAAGAAATGATTCTTAGGATTCTTAGGATTTAAACTCAGCCCCTGCCTATGCTTAAATCTATAGATTTATAGAAACAAAGAAAATAATAAGATGTCAATCTTAACAATTCTTTGGGAGAATGAGTCAGATCCTCAGTTTACTTTCTGACTATAAAAAGAAAAGCTTGAACAATCCTAAATTCAGATTAATTGGTTTTGTGTAGAGTTTAAGATATTAATGTGATACTCCCATTTACACCAAAAGATATCAAGATGGAAAAAAAAAACTGCAAATAACAAAAAGGATTCCAAAGCATGTTTTAAATAAAGCATTATGAAAATAAGTCATAATTAATATACTAATATAAGATCCTATAAGAATTTGTATAAATATATTTGAAGTATGACATATAGCTACATATAAGAGATAGGCAGAATTATATAGCAGAAAGGAACTTTGAGATCTTAAGGTAAAAGCACCAATTTACAGATGTGTTGGTCATTCCTCATTTGTCCCTTCATGTCCCCTTTACAATCTTCTTTACTTTGTTTTGTGGCTCAAGAGGTTGTTCTTTATGGACAACCACAAAAAATTTTTTTACCCTTTAGTTTGATTATGTTTGAATAATAAGTTTCTAGCCAGAGATCAGAATGATCAGAAGGTAGGAGGAGAAAGCTGTCACTGTACTTATTCTCCCAGCTTCTTTCTAGCTGAGGCAGCCTATTGTCAGTGCAGGTATTATTCTACCAAAAGGCACAAATCCTGCACAGCCAGATGGCTCTTCCCTTCAGCCCCTTCAAGTCTATAGAGAGGACCAACTTCCCGCTGTTGTTAACCCTGGGCTTATTTACCTCGCCCTTTTGTTTTCCGTTAACTTTTAAAACTCCCTTACTAAACTCATGCCAATGGCCTCTTTTTAGTACAGTTTTTCTGCTGGGAAACAGACTATTATGAAAGATGAAACTCGAAGTCCTAGAGAGATAAAAGTGCAAAGACCAATTTATCTTGGGCACATTATCATTTACCTGTGGTATTACAAAAGCAAGGCGCTTTACGATAGCTATAATAAATGCTGCCCTCAAAATACAGGATCGAAAATAAAATTCCAAGTTGCTAGTGTATTATAAAACCATTTCTTTTCATTATAATGCCAACTAAAAAGTAAACTCAAAATCTAGAAGCATTAGTCAGTCTATTCTTCAGACAAGAGTCGAGAAGGCTTAAGTATGTTATTTTCCATTGTATATCCCACTTGGTGCCACTTGTTTAAGAGAGACCTGATCACAGTGACAGGTTAGTGGAAGAGCCTAAGCCAAAATTAAGTTCTCTCTACATTCATAGCCTGTAATTGGATCCAGGCTGGTAAGAATAGAAGACAGTCTCAGAGATTCTGAGAAACTAAATTATGTTCCCACATTATACAGATACATGGGATGAAGAGAAAATAAATTTGGAAAATAAATATGAAGACTAAAATGAGTGGATTGGTGAGTTCAAAGGCAGCACAGAGCCCTTGATCATCTTAAAATTTTTAGGTTCAAGACTTCTTGTTTGATTGTATCTCCAATAAGCTGCAACAAATTTGAACTTCAGTCCACAGATTCCTGGTGAAGAGTGAAAGTCTGGGAAGCCGTGCGATACATACAGGAGAAGTGAAACCACAATAGTTATGAGGTTTCTTCATTCAAGAAATAGAAATAACAAGAACACATTGGCTGCCTTAATTTTCCTACATCTTTGCCAAAAGATACAACATAAACCTGTGTGCAACTATTTGACCCCTCTTACAACACTTCTGTTAACTGTTTAGCCAACAATTTAGTAATAACTTGTTACCAAAAAAGTTCAAGTATTCAACCAAATTTCTGAGCAAATAACAATGTCATATTATAAATTGTCTCATCGTATTTCCATTTTTTTATCAACTCATATTATTTCCATAAGGACAGATTATATACAATTATTATAATCACCAACATTTATGTAAATTGATAAATTACTTGCTGAAACAAATTTTTAAAATCCCATTACACATTTTTCTTTCCTTGAGATAAAGGTAATAAAATCTAGTTCTTTGATTTCCTATTGGAACTTCATGTTTCTATGAGGTTGTTTATATGCTAATGATTTTTATATGCTTTCTCTAGGAAGAACTGTTAACATAAGTACCCTGACCACCTCAGTTGTGTAATTTAAGCAAACACCAGGAAAAAATACGACATTTTAGTGGACAAAGAATGAAGCCTGCTGAAATAATGGGGTAAACTGAGTATTTTTCTTTTCTTTCTGTATATGTAGAATTTAGAGAAGAATGGAATATCAAATTTCTGTTCAGAAAGTCAGAGACCAGGGGCCTAGAGTTGTTTAATCATACCAGATGTGAAGAATAACAGTAGGAATGAAGAAAAAGGAATTTTGAATCATTCATTGCTATAATTTAAGAAAATGGAAACTTTTTTTCTTTTATGCTGGTGCAAATAGTAATACATACCTAAAGAGTACAAGGAAACATCAATTTTATCATTTAACAACCATCATAATTTAATAATATATATGTAATCTAAAGACAGACAATTTTCAAAGGGTTAAAACAAAAGATAGAACCCCAAGGAAAATAAATACATTTTTAATTATCCCAGATTGTTTTGCTTACTGTAGTCATAAATGCTTAACTTTTTGAGTTTTTTTTTTTTAGATTTTTAGATATTTAAAATTTAGTCTTCCAGACCATGAGGTCACTCTCCTAATTTCTTTTCCATTGAAAGAGAAACTCTACAAAATGTTAATATTCAATTTTGTTCTCAGATAATTTTTTACATTAGATATTTTTAATCAGTTCCAATGTCCTCATCAAACTCTAGTATATTTTAAAATCTCTAGATGCATTTTTCTCTCTTTTTCTTACATTTATTTACTCAAAGTAATAAAAGCAGAAATTTAAAGAAATTAACTTCCAGAAAGGCATAAAATTAATTATTAAATTCATCTTTATTGAGATTCATTTATCTCTTCATATTTTCACACTATTTGCCTTTAATGTTCACACATTATTGCCCCTAGAATCTTTGATAAATAGCCAAGGGTATGTAGTTTATGACATTTCTGTCTGGCTTTCATCCTGACTGTGAAAAGATTTACTGTTCTTCTGTTGGGCACATCTATTTTGGTTGCTTTACTCTTAAAAAATGAAACAAATTGATTCCTTAAGTATATTACTTAAAATAAAAAACAGAAGTTTCATTCCCAATAAATTAACAGGAAATATAAATTCCTAACATTGGAGAGTTAATTAAATATATCATACTTTTTTATAATATATTCAGGACAGAAGATAAAAACATGTTATATAAGAATACTAACATAAAATAATATTTTCCTATATTCTTAACTAAAAACATAGGAAATATGATAAAGAGATGAAAATTAGTAGAAAAATGTACCTGTAAGTGGATATATAAATGATTTTTACTTTTTTGATGATGACTTTTCTATTGCACTTTATTTGCTAATTTTCTTCATTGAACATATATTAATTTTAGGAATAAATTAAAGCAATTTAAAAATTGAGACTGCAGTGATTATTGTGGTGGAATCCACTGCGTTTATTCTCTGTCATGTCCATAGGTCTAACTATTTCAAAATACACGCATGAAAAGTCAAAGTATTAAGGAGAGGTGTTTTACCAAGACCTTAATTGGGGCAAGGCTTTTGTATTTTCTGGTGGAGAAGAAAGGACCTATTAAAATTTTGATAAAAATTTCACTAACATACTGTGAGGATAGTATGATGTACTTTTCAGACTCTTCTTCAAAAAAGTGTTGTTGTCCCAGCTGCAGAGTGTCAGCAGATACCACCAGATATCAGTCCCTTCAGAGACTGCATCTACTGCAGAGAGCAGCCTCATCCAATGGCATGCCCTCTCTGGGGAGTCTACCTCCAATGGCCAATCCATTGAGAGTATATGGGCCATTGCTGCCCAGGTCAGGACAGCTCTGAAGAGTCCCTCTAGCTTCAGGACTCTCTCCATGGTGTGGGCTGAGGCAATTATGGGGCCTACATCACATTTCAACTTCTCCTTTTGTCCAATGCTGCTTCATTCTTTCATCTTCCTTCAGTGTTTATCTCAAGGGTATTTCCAAACAAACAACTTGTAGGGTAAATTCTGACTCAGAATCTGTGTCCCAGGGAACATGAACTGAGTAAAACAAGACAAAACAAAACAAAAAAAATTCTGATCCTGGGCAAACACCAACCTATTTTATTATAATATTATAATATGTCTTGACCTGGGAGAAAATATCCTCCTACTTTCTTGGACATATTCTTTTCAATATAAAATTAAAATTAGCATGCTGCTGTCCATTAAAATCTTTTACTAGAGTTGACATTTGTTTTGAAGTTATAAATTAAATTAGGGAGGCATTATTTTCAATCTTCCCAATAAGTAGCATCACAATTACCTTTATTTAAATTCTTTCTTGTACACTTCAGTGAAGTTTTAGTTAATTTCTCAAATAGAGACAGCATATTTCTTGTTAAAGATATTACATAACCTTTTAGTGCATTCACTCAGCTGTAAAAGAAATCTTAGTTTCTCTTGTGTTTTCTAATGTATAGGTGATTTTCTTATTACAATAATATTTCTACAACTAATCACTTTGTAAACATTGTTCTTATCTACATTTTTCTAGGGATCATTTTAAAATCCCATGAGTTATTTTGTTTCTGGTGTCACTTAAAAAGCACATGGTGACATATATTGTGGTTGTTCGTTTCTTAGTTGACATGAGAATCTTTGATGTTTAACAGAAGGATTTTGACCATACCCTCTTATTATGATTACTGATTTGTAATCATATTTTACATTTCATATTTACTTTGTATTTTTATTTTGTCCCAGATGTTTTGGTTGTCTTAAACATTTTTTTTCTTGTCCTTTTATTCTTGTGATTTGCAGTGATTATCCTAACTTTTTTACACAAAATGTACATTGTCTATAACCAAGACAGTTCTTGTATTATCTTACTCTCGATTATTTTTGCCTTTTACATTATGTTTGAACAATTATTTAGTGTTACCTATTGTGTGTGTGTGTGCCCCTTTTTAAAAGCTATTTCTCCATTTTTTTTTTCTAAGGATCCACTAACAGCAGTAAAAATTCTAAAACTGTTCTGATACTTTTGTGAGATTTGTTTGCAAGATCTTCTATTCTTAAGATTCCTGAAAATATTATCAGAATATATCTACAATGTCACTTTCATTATTATAGATGATGTTTTCTGTTACTATTTTTTGGCTAATGTGACCCCTTTTAATATGTCTTTCTTCATTTAGGATACTTTCTTACATTATTTCTTAGTTACTTTACTGCTTTCATTCTTTCTATTCTCTTCTTTTGAATCTTGCATTACAGAAATTCTAGTTGAAGTTTCAATGTGTTTCCTAGATCACTCTTTAAGCTCAAAAATTTCTCTAATTTGTTTTATTACACTATTTAATCTTTCTATTTAAATTTATTTAGTTGTATAATTTATATCTAAAACTTTAAATTTTTCAAGATCTCATTTTTTTCCTTTTAATAGTAGCCTATTTTTGTCTTATGCATATTATGTATATTTTATATTTATGACATTACTAATTATTCTTTTTTAAAGTGTCATCTTAGCTCTATTAAATATTACTTTCTTAGATAATTATTTTTTTACTTCATACTTCTCTTTCATAATTTGGTTTCACTCATGTTAATTTGATAATAAAAAATCCCTTTGATTTAATGCTTATCATCTCTTAGTACTTACATTAGAAAATTGTTGTTAATGTTAATCTCCTGGAGATAATAGGTTTCTATGAGAGAAGACTATATAATTTTGGTTGAATAACATTTTAAATTTTATATATATATATATATATATATATATATATATATATATATATTCATTCTTTAGTTGTTTATTATATTAGGCATGATATAACCAAAACAAATTTTTAATTAAAATCATATTTTTTTCTCAAAGGAAACTGTATATACTAGTCACTAACAGACCAAATTTTTAAAGACTATTTTAAACTGTTTTAACTAGGAGGCAAGTTTTCAGTGTGTAATGTGTTTCGATGCTTTGCCTCATTTCTTTAGAGTACTTAAGATATACCCCTAAGGGATAACATTCTGACAGATATATATTCACTTCAATATATATATTAGACAGTGAGATAAATTTATATCTAACACACTCTATGTATGTCTTAAAAAGTAAGATAGAAAAACAGTCTTTCTAAATGTCAAACTAATCGAATCAATTTTCCTATAACATTCAATAGTTATTAGGTACATTTTCTTCTTTCTGCATCCTCAGTCCCATTTCTCCCCTTCCCACTTATATCTAGAGGCTCTCCCAGCTTTTCACTCTAGAGCTTTGGCCAGCCTTCACTGTACTGAAAAACTGATAATTTTCTTATAAAATGTAGATGCATCTTCCTCTGTTATTTGTATACAGAAAGACATGTCAAATTTATAATAAGGTGTCTGACTTTTGAAAAAAATTGGCAAGCAAGAACATTTTATCTCAGTGTTTTCCAATCTTCATAACACTGAAATTACACACACACACGATTGTTCTTACAGCAGGAGAATAGATAGGGCAAGAAGTTGACAGAATGTTTGTTTGTTTGTTTGTTTGTTTGTTTTTTCTGACAGGCAAGAATAAAAAACTTGATTATAGTAGCAGGAGAGAGAAGCTGAGAAGGTCTTAGATCCATGGTTGGAAAACATACCCCCTGTTCCCCTGCCCACACACACACACACACACACACACACACACACAGCTTTTCTCCCCTTCAGAAGTCCCTGTGGGACCTGCGTATAGTGATTTCATGCCCAGTTAGCAACTGCCTCCTCTACCCTGGAAGGTAGATAGTGCTGCATCCCAATTGTTAGATGCATTGTAGCCTGTGGCAGTTAAAATCTACCAGCACTAGAGCTGGACTGTTTTAAATGAGGTTTCAAGGACTACTCTGAAAACTTACAACTCTTCTAATAGTAAGTAAAATCCAAACCCAAACAGATGGTATATAAACAAACTTCTGCTTATATAGTAAGACAATATAAAACAGAATCTATATTTTAGAAGATTGTTCTCATAATTTCAAAACTTAGAAGCATCCAAAATTCCCTTTAGTAGGTGAGTGGATAAATATCCAAACAATGGAATATTATTTAGTGCTGAAAAGAAGCTATTAAGCCATGAGGAGACATTGAGAAAGCTTATATTCATACTAGTAAGTGAAAGAAGCCACTCTGATTAGGTTACATACTATACTATGTGACATTCTGGAAAAGGCAAAAACAAGGAGACAATCAAACAGCAGTGGCTGCCAGAGGCAAGGTGGGTGGAGGGTGAGGAGAAGAATAGGCAGAGCACAGAGGATTTTTAGGGCAGTGGAAATACTCTGTATAATATTCTAATGATAGATATACATCATTATGCTTTTGTCCAAACTCACACAATGTACACCACCACACGTGAATTCTAAGGTAAACTATAGAGTTTGGGTGATTATGATGTGTCAATGTAAGGTCATCCTTGGTAAAAATTATATACTTTAGTGCGGGATGTTGATAATGCTCGAGGCCATGCATGGGTGGGAGCAGGGATTATATGAACAATTTCTGTACCTTTCTCTCATTTCTCTGTAAACTCAAAACTACTCTAAAAAAATAGTCTTTAAAGTATCTTTTTTAAAGATGCTGTTAAGAGTTTTGCCTGAAATTGAAGATACAGTTTGAGGTCATTTAAGAGCTTGAAGTGATTCGTTAAAAGTAACTACTTTTTCTAATTAATGAAAGTAAAATGGCCATGATTTGGATAACTTTCAAGTCTCTATGAAAAAGGTGGAAGCACTTGAGGAAACATTACCCAACTCAGCATTCATGGGTGGGTTACTGGACTCTTGAACACTGGCCACGTTAGGAGAAAGCATCCTTGCTAATATCTGAGTGTTTTGAGGAATTGGTGCAGATCAGAAGAGAAGTTGGAAGAAACTCAACTAACAGAAATTTTTGCATAGAATAAACAAACAAACAAAAACTAATAACACCATGTTGCAAAGTTTCTCAATTAGGGGCACTTTTTTCCCCAGGGGCACATTTGATAATATCTAGAGATACTTTTGATTGTTGCAACTAGAGCCCCAATGTGAGGGAGCACTATTTGAATGTGGTAGAGGCCAGGGATGCTGCTAAACATCCTAGAAAGGACAAGACAGCTCTTTACTTTCCACATCAGCAAGGAATTATCTGGTCGAAAATGTTAATAGTGTTTAAGTTGAAAAATCGTGTCATAGAGCAATGAAAAGTCATCATATGATTAGAGAAGAGATGATGAACAGTTTAGCATGGTGACAAGGTCAAAGGCAGGACAATGCTTCAAGTAAGGACTTGGGGTACAATTCACGATTAACAGGAAATATAGAAAAAATGTAGTAAATAGGTGAGGTATAAAACCTAAGAGGTGACCTCATTGTGGTACAAATAGAGATAAGACATCTTAGGGCCACCATGTGTGTTATGAGGTTTCTTTGAGCCCAACTATTCACCAAAGATTACCCCAGTTTTCTTGATAAAGATTGGAGTGGTTTAAAGGTAAAATTCTTATCACAAAACCAGTTATTCCAGATATAACTATAAAACTATATTCTTAAATATGACCAAACCCTAAATTTATCTGGGAATAGAGGAAGGAAAAGGGAATATCATGTTATTGGGTATTTTCTTCCACCTTCTAAGTTCTCCAAAACTATCATTTTATTGCATCTGAGAGTGATAAATCTCTATCATCTTTTTCACCATCTGTGAATCATGAACCATGTTAGCCAGTGTATCACATCAAAGACTAAGTTTCTGTATGACTCTTCAGCAGCACACACAACATGGCAGATTATTAACAGTGGATTGAGAAGCAATTTTGTCACAGACAAAATGATTTTTCTTGGAAAAAGTTGAGACAAACATCATAATGTCTGCTTTTTAGAAAGCTATAGATTTTTGCTACTTTGAGAAATATCTATCAATATGTCTCTATGAATTTATGAGTAAAAAAAGAAAATCAAGATGACATAAGAGGAGAGGCAAGAGCCATGACAAAAAAACTGTGTTCATGACAATACTGTAAAATGAATAATGGAGCA
This sequence comes from Eidolon dupreanum, assembly GCA_028627145.1. Classification (NCBI taxonomy): domain Eukaryota; kingdom Metazoa; phylum Chordata; class Mammalia; order Chiroptera; family Pteropodidae; genus Eidolon; species Eidolon dupreanum. Next base: position 31,638,788 of record CM053501.1, read on the forward strand.
AAATAAGAAAGTACAGAGAGCATGGCACTTATAAATTATATTTAAATTTTAACAAAACATTATGTCTTATGTTTTGATCCACTGTCTCTCTGGTAATTATAACTAAGGAATGAGCAGAAGACTGTGATTTGGGGAAAGTAGTATTTTTTGGTTCCTGAAATCACACCAACATGCTAATATATAAAGTCAATTCTGTACTCAAAGATGTTCATCACAATAGTGTCACTGTTTCTGGATCCTTAATGTAACTGCATTATTTTCCACTGTTCTTGTCCAGCAGGGGCTATGTCCCACTACTTTCCATCATGAACCTTGAAGCATGAAAAATAGACAGTTTTTGACCCTGAGATATGATTCAATCTGTATTGCTGGTCTCCCATCCCTGGCTGAAAGTCAATTATATTTAAAAAATTGTACAGGAAAGAATCACGTTTGTGGCCAGTATATTTTTATGTCCACACTGATAGCTAATTAATGCTACTGTCCTCAGCACTATTAATTTTTAATAGATTAAGATTAAGGACCAAATCTTTCTCTACAGTAAGTAATCAATAGAATTAAGATAATTTTGAAACTAGGTGACAAAGGAAATGATGAAGTAATAAAACTATGCTTTAAGCATATCATTGAGACTCAAGATTTACTGTGAAACCTGAGGAGATCATGAAATGTTTGATTTATATCAGACATGCTAAAATCTTTGTTTATTTATTAAACACAATGTAAATATGATGTACCAATTTGCCATCTAAATCTGGATCAAATACCAACCTCCCAAACGATACTGGTAGAGAATATAAAAAAATATTAGAGAGAAATGTAAGCTTTTAGAAATAAGAGATACTACAGTAAAAGATATATTAATCTGCCCCCCAAATATTGAAATATTAAATACTTAAAATAGTTGCTCAGACCTTACATTTAACTAATTTAATTTTACCCTCTTAAGACTGAAAGTGAAATCTACCTTATTGAAGCCAGGTTTATTTGATACACAGATATTTCCTATTGTACAAATTATCAGAATAATCTATTCACAATCATCAGTGAGAAAAATATACTAACAACAAAGAATGTAGCCATAAATAAAGCAGTACCATTTTTAGCCTAAATAAAATATTTAAACCAAATTAGACTGCAATTAGTTCAATCATCTACAAAAGAAGACATTTGTGAAATAGTAAGAACATTAGTTATACAGATGTGGAAGTTTAAAAGAAATCAGATTGAACTTCATCGTTACCTCCATTTTCAGCAATATTGAAACCACATAAACAAACAGCCCAAGTTTTTTTTTTTCAATTACAGTTGACATTCAATATCATATTAGTTTCAGGTGTACAACATAGTGGTTAGATATTTATACAATTTATGAGGCTATCCCCTTGATTAGTCTAATACTTACTTGGCAATACATAGTTATTATATTATTATTAATATATTCCCTATGCTGTACTTTACAACCCTATGACTATTTTATAACTGCCAATTTGTACTACTTTATTTTTTTTAATATTTTTAAAAGAATTATTATTTATGCCTACAGTACCTGGTCTTCCTAGGTGGTCTCCCATCTAAGTACTAACCAGGCCCGACTCTGCTTAGCTTCCGAGATTAGACATGGGCTTGTTCAGGGTGGCATGGCCATAGACCATGGACTGTGGCTCTCCTGGGCCAATTTGTACTTCTTAATCTGTCACATTTTCCACACAGCCCTGCAACCTTGCTCCTATCTGTCAATCATCACTTTGTTCTCTGTGTCTATGAGTCTGTTTCAGTTTTGTTTATATATATTGTTCTGTATATTTTACATATAAGTGAAATCATATGGTATTTATCTTTCTATGTCTGACATATTTCAGTTAGTATAATATCCTCTAGGTCCATTCATGTCGTTGTAAGATTCCATCCTCTTTATGGCCAAGTAATATTCCATTGTATATATGTACCACTTCTTTATTTAGTTGTCTATTGATAGGCACTTCATTTACTTCCATATTTTGGCTATTGTAAATAATGCTGCAATGAACACAGGGGTGCATATATCTTTTCATATTAGTGTTTTGGATATTTTTGGTTAAATACCCAGAAATGAAATTGTTGGGTCATGAGGTAGTTTTATTTTTAATATTTTGAGGAACCTCCATACTGTTTTCCAGAGTGGCTGAACCAATTTGCAAGCCTACCAACAGTGCAGAAGGATTCCCCTTTCTCTACAACCTTGTCAATACCTGTCTGTTGATTTATTAATAATAGCCATTCTGACAGGTGTGAAGTGATGTCTCATTGGGGTTTTAACTTGCATTTCTCTGATGATTAATGATGTTGAGAATCTTTTCACATGTCTGTTGGCTATCTCTATGTCTTCTTTGGAGAAATGTGTATTCCAGTCCTCTGTCCATTTTTTAATTGGATTTTTTCTTCGTATTGAGTTGTATGAGTTCTTTATAAATTTTGGATATTAACCCATCATCGAAGAAGTATCAATGGCGAATATCTTCTCCCATTCAGTAGGTTGACTTTTCGTGTTTTTTTTTTATGGTTTTCTTTACTGTTAGAAGATGTAGTCCCATTTGTTTATTTGCTTCCCTTGCCCAAAGAGATATATTAGAAAAAAATATTACTAAGAGCAATTTCAGAGAGTTTACTGCCTGTTTTCTTCTAAGAGTTTTATGGATACTTTGAGTTTATTTTTGTATATGATCTAGTTTCATTTTTTTGTATGTATGTATATGTCTGGTCTTCAAAACACCATTTGTTGAATTGACTATCTTTACTCCATTGTATATTCTTGCCTCCTTTGTCATACATTAATTGACTATACAGGAGTAGGTTTATTTAGCCTACATCTTTGCTACATCTGAGTACAAAACTTCTTTAAAAAATCTTTGTAAATGTTTGTAGAATCTTACCTATGTTTCAGAGAATGTAAAAGCTCATATATGTATAAATGAAACATAACCTGTGTTTTACAATTTCATATTATAGAGTTTTATTTTTTAAAAGACTATGAAACATTGATACAACTAACAAATAATATGACTTCTTTCACCAACATTAAAAAGTTAAAACTGTGAAAGTTCTAAATTTTACTCTGCTTGCAAATTAAAAAGGTAGCTGCCACAATTTCATGAATGGTGGCAGAATACACAAGTCCCTTAGACAATGAGAAAGAATGTTATTACCTATGGACCAGAAGGCAGCAGGATCATGATATTCATCTTTTTGTCTCTTGTTCTTCATGTACCACAGGGCTAAGGCATAGTTGCTCAGCTGGATGCTCTACTCGCTGAATGTCTGCATTAGAGCCGAGTCAACCTCTGAGTCCCATATCCTTTTATTAATCACAGCACCAGTTTACTGATGATGATAATACTTAGGCTTATGATGCCACACACATGAGAGCCTTCTGTGGGCCAAGTTCTGCACAAAATGGTTATCATTCATTATCTTATGAAATTTTTACAGTAAGACCAAGATGTAGGAACTATTGATATTTCCAGAAGAGATAGTGAACTTAAGAGGGGCTTAATTAATTTGGAAAAAAAAAAAAAAAAAAAGGAGTCCTAGAAACCTGGTTCCAGAGCTGACAGTTGTAATCATGCTGCTAAAGTCCTTTTTGTCATAATGAAGTTACTTCTAATCTGGGTACTCTGAGAAACAAGTGGTCAAATTTCCTCTCAAAAGCCATAAAAATACCCAAACAGGTAATGATCTCGCATTGGAATCACATGAGAATGGCAAATTTTGCTATTGTATTTAATTATATTGAAAACTATGTGCAAAGAAAAATTATGCATATTTCAATGAAAGACTATATAACATTTCCAAACCTCATAATTGTAAGTGGTTCTCAACATGTGGTCCTGGGACTGGCAACATCACTGTACAACTGTTAAAAATGCAAATCTCCAGCAACACCACCACTGAATCACAAACACTGAAATGCATCCATGCATAATGTTTTAACATGCCCTCCAGGTAATTGTGATGCATGCCAAAGTTCAAGAACCACTTCTTGGGAAAACCTTAGTTGGCTTCTAAATCAGGGAAACAAAAAATAGTTTGAAAGGGGAGGGAAAGATATATTGTGAAAATAAGAAAATTGATTACAATAATTCAGATTTGTTACTCTTAGTTCTCTTCCAACAATTTTGCTTAAAGAATATTCTAATAAGCACACATTTTAATTCAGTGGAGTTTTAAAGACTTTTTTCTTTTTATCTGGAGAATTTAAAAAGCACCAAAGAAAATCCCTATAAATGTGAAACTTAAAACTATCTTTTAATCTAGATAAGTATTTCCTTATTTACCCCACAGTGAGGCCCACCAGTTGACAAATTCTGCTTATGATCACAGAGGTTCTAATTGGCCTTATGCCTCACTCTAAAATTTTGTACAAGCCAAAATATAAATTAAATGTAAATAATAAAGATATTTTCAGACATTCAAAGTCTCAAATACACTCTTTTTTCAGAAAACTGAAAGAGGTTTTACTCCACTAAAACAAGGGAGTAGACCAAAAATAGAGGAAGATCTGGGATCCATTGTATAGAGCTTGCAACAGGAGCACTGAATGTGTATTCTGAGTATATTTATGCAGAAGACCCAGCAAATAACTATTTCAGATTGTTTCACAGAGGTGAAGGATTATAGCTGGAATGCCTCAAAAGAAAAAAATAAGACTAATAGATTATCTGATATATTTTAATAGGTAGAAAGTGGTATTCAAAGAAGCTTTATGGTACTGTTGAAAAATCGGACAATACTTATCAAACTAAAAATCAGAGGGGGAGAACTTCTAGAAAAAAAATAATAAACAGAAGAAAATGTAATTATATTAATTGGATGTATTTCTAGGGAAAAAAAATTTATGGAGCCATAATAAAGTAAACAAAGAACCTTGAATTAAAGAAATCAGGCCTTTAAAAGATTAGAAGATGTAAGTTTGCAAAAATGGAACTAAGAGAAATCAGTGTGTTTATGCAGGCACATGTATATCCAAAAGTGTTTATGTAAATATTGTGAGCGGTAAGAAAGTAAATTCTCATCTTCTATGATGAAAAATCAAAATGTATTCTAAAAATTAGTAAATAAATAGTTGCAACAGCATATTAACCAAATACATGGCAGTAAGTACCAAGAAAACTAAGAGGTGGAAACAATTGTTTTTTATTATAAAAATGTAAGATTATTTTATAGTTTTATACATAACAATTTTAATTATGATAATTTATTTTGGTGAAAATAAAATTAATAAGAAAAAATATGGAGTAAAAGGAAACAGATTACCCACTAGCCTAACACAATAAAAAAAAGTAGGCGAAATATATGAAATAATTGCACTCAAAACATCAGACAGTAAAATCCAGCAATCCTGGAGAAACAGGAAACTAATAAAGTTCTAAAACTGCTCCATCCTACTTCCTGGAGAAAATTTCAAGGCAAAGGCACAGGGAGGGAAAATCCTGGTAGAGCCTGCTGGACTCACTGAATTGAATGGACAGAGCTGGGAGCCCAAGCAATTCAATGTGCCCAGAGTTTCAAAGGCACAGAAACAATACAAGAGAGCTACACAGATAGGAGTCTGGAGATCTGCACAGAATCATACTCAAATATTCAGCTGAGATTTAATAATAATACATGCGATGAAACAAATCAAGGTTAGGAAAAATATGAGTCCTGAAAGGACTAGAGGGAATATTATCTATAGTGAAAAATGCTTGTATCTATTAGCCAGAGTAGAAAATTCATAAATCAGTGGGCATTGATTAAAATACTAAGAATTGTCTTTCCTAAATAGAAGAAAGGGGTTGATTTAACCCTAGAACCTCAAAAGAAATGTAGCTTTGGTCTCACCAATAAAGTTTCAAGCCCAGACCAAAAGGATCAACATGTTTCCAGGTAACTTGGTTATTTCTTCATGGAAAAATACTTGGTACTATAGAATGAACTTTTGAAAAATTAAAAACAGTGATGTAAAGTCCCCAAGAATTAATTTTAAACATTTGGTATTCTTATATTCACAGCTTTCAATAAAAAGAGTCAATTGCCTTCATACTTAAACACAATAAACAATTAGAAAATATAATAGAAAAATCCCATTTACAATAATAACCAAACCCAACAAGAAACATATAAACTTTTAGAATATACCTTTAAGAAAGTGTCAAAAGTATATTTGACAAGTGGCAAAATACTATATGCTGATGGATATAATATCATAAAAATATCAGTTCTCTCTATTGTAAAATACATAGTGCAATCCCAATAATACCAATAAATCTTTTTGTTTGTTTGTTTTTTCCTCTGGAGCTAGACAAGTTTATTCTTAAGTACACATGAAAAAATTAACAAGCTAGAATATTCAAGAGACCTCTGGGGAAAAAAATGTAAGAAGAGTCTAATCCTATAAAATATTAAAATATGCTATAGAGTCTTCATATTCAAGACAACATTGTGGCATTTAAAAAGATGAGAGAGACAGGAAGAGAGGGAGATCAGTGGAATAAATAAAATAACCTAGGATTAGACCTAAATGCATATGAAATTTAGTATATGATAAAGATGGTAAACCAAAGGTTAAAAGGTGATAAATCACTAAGGAAAAGATGGATATGTAAATAAAAGAAATGAGGGCAACTGAAGAACTATTTGTAGACAATAAAATGGATCAATACCTCAGATCATCACTTCTTTTAAAAGTATGAAAAAGGTAATAGTCTTGAAAAAATATAGATTTATTTCTTTCTAACCAAGAAGTGCAGAACTCTTTCTAAATCAAAATCCAGAAGTAATAAATGAAAAGATTCATAAAATCAGCTCTGTGGAATTGAAACATTTCTGTTTAAAATCACTCATAATAGTCAATATTCAAATGACAAATTATAAGAAAAATCTCCCTTTTATACATATAGGCTCTTAAAAATTGAAACCAAAACTGAGAGAAAAATTGCCAAAGTTTACAAAAGAAGAAATGTAAATGTCTCTTAAACAGATGAAAATATATTCAGTCTCACTAAGAGTAAATTAAGACGTTAGATGCATCATTTCTCACCTATATGATTAGAAAAATTCCAAAGTTTGATAATGCACTCTATTGATGAGACTCAAGAAAATCAATGATTTCGTATTATCACTTGTGGAAATTTTAAAATAGCATGACTTCTAAAGAGGATAATTTGACCACATCAAATAAAATTAAAGATGTACATATGTGTGGACCTTCCTGGACTGTGATATACATTTACAAGTATAAGAGAACATATGCACAAGTTTGTTTATAAAAGCATTATTTATAATATCAATAGATAACAGAATCAATTTAGAAAATTGGCCTAAATGTCTCTCTCTGCTAAAATCATGCAAAACCACTCACATGTCCTATTGACTGAAGCCCAAAACTAATTGAGAGCTAGACAGGTTTGCAGTCCCTGCTTCTAAATCTCAATTCCCAGACCTGTCTGCCCTAATATAAAAGGACTAATAACTATATTAATGGTTCCAGATGATTCGATTACACATTTATATTCTTAGAAATGTGTGAAGGAAGTAGCAACATTGGTACTTGAACTTTGCTTTCCTTCTAGGCCCTCCTCTTTCTATTTCTATATTTCACCAGTTGGAAGGCTGACTTTCTCTGACTCTTCTAATGTGTCAAGAACATCTCTCACATTACATTTCCTTACTTTCTAAAATGGCATTGTCTCTCCTATTCTAGGAGGAATGGCTGCAGCTTCTGAGTAGGAATGAGGTAGAGATGGAGATTGACATGTATTAGTTTAATATTCTCAGAATATTGCACTCACTCTGAAAAACATTATAGCAAGTACAGCTAACATCAAGAGGGAACAGAGTATTGCCTGTATCTAGTGTAAGGATGACAAGGACAAAAGGACACAGAAAACAGACAGGTTAGGACCTATTTTTTGCCTTTCTTATCTCTTTCTCAGAATGAATAATTGCTAAGGTAATGTTCTGTATCTTGTAATTATTAAAAGTTACCATGGTAACTTTTACCCCAGAATAATTGAGCCATTATCTAAAAAATTTTGTTTCCTATTAAAGTGGAGGAGATTAGAACTTACGGTTTCATTTAAATATTGTCTATGATGTGGAACTTCGAACTGAAGAGGATATCAGAAATCGTGGGTTCATTTGATAATAAGCAGATACACTTTCATGATCATAATACTCATTATATGAATAAAAAACATTTAGTAAAGTGAAGTTGGTACATTGCACTGTTAGATTGATAGAAAATAATATATTCTTATATTTTCTGTGAGTTAGTCTTTAAAAATAGAGCCTAATACTGACAGCTTGGTAAAAATATAAACTTTTTCCTGGTATAAATTTGTGATCACTGCCATTATTCTTGTGTAACGTACCATCTTTTGTACATTATTGCAATCTAAGAGTGAGACCCTCATTACTGACTAGATTTTATTACACTCGCATTATTTCCCTGCATAAAATACATATTTTTAACTCTGTTAATGACAGTAACCTAGTCAATAAAAGGAATTTTAACTACTTTTCATGGGCTTTTATTAAGCCAGTTTGACCTGGCAATAAAATTTAAATCTTATTGTTTACATTTTCAGTTGAATTCAATGTCACAGGAAGATATCTAACAAGGGCTTGTTTGTTATTGTGAGAGTATATTGAGTATATTATCATTGTGCCTGCAGGTGAGTACGTGTTCGTGTAAGTTCTTTATACATGAAGGATACACCTATTGTTAAACAGCACATTTGTGACATTTTCAAATAATATCCATGATATAGTTTTCTTCAAACCCCAGAAACTAATTCAGATGAAGTTTCCCTAAATAGATCTAATTATAACCTTAAAAAATTACAGTAAATACATTAGTTTCACTATTCCTAGCCTTCTTGGATACTTTAGTATATTTATTGCAGTTTTTTCGGATTTACTATTTGACACTTTATTTTGGTTGAAGGGGAATTTTGTTTTCTAATTTTGTGTTTATGGTTTTATTATGATCAGAAAAATGTTTGCAATACCACTATTTAAAATAGAATATTCAAGAAGTCTAGAAACATAAGGAAAATGGGGTTTAAAAATAAGTTTATCCTACAGTCCTACAGTTTCCAACTATTTGGGTTTCCTGTACATGTTACAACTCATAAATGAAAATGTGCCCTCTGGATTCTAAGCTTATTTATTTATAGACATCAACACCTACCTCTAAAAATAGTTGCAGAATTCTCTTAAATTTAGATCACTGGGATTATCTATCTATCATCTATCTATCTATCTATCATCTATCTATCTATCTATCTATCTATCTATCTATCTATCATCTATCTATTTATCTATCATCTATTTATCTACTACCCACCTATATTCAGAACACATTTTCTAATCTTTTTTTTTCTGCTCTGAAAGCACATAAAAGAAACACAAAAAACATGGATATGCCATGACGAAATTACCTTCATATATTTTATATCCTCAAGTCTAACTCTTAGTAATAGTATGACACTGTTGATATGAATATTCTTTCTTGGGAAAAAGAAAAAGCTAATATTTTAAATTCCTGTTTATTAAAAATTATATGATGCGTCACAATAAAACTTTTAATTGTAGAAAGTATTTAAATTTAGGATATAAAGTTTAGTTTCATTTGTTATCCCATGTGATATTAATAAATATTTGTATTATTTTAATAAAGACTTTATTCTAGTTTGAGGATCACAGAAAAATTGAGGGGAAGGTACAGATTTATTGCATATACCTTCTGCCCCTGCACATGCATGGCCTCCTAATTACCTACCCCATTAGAGTGGAACATTTGTTACAATTGATGAATGTATATTAACACAACTTAGTCCAAGATTTACCTTATCTCTTGGTGTTGTATATTCTGTGGGGTTTATATCCATCATTGTAATATCAGACAGAGCATTTATACTGTCCTAAAAATCTATGCTGTGACTAGTCATCCCTTGTATTCTCCTTCAGCCCTGGCAACCACTAATCTTTTTATTGTCTTCATAGTTTTGCCTTTTCCAGAATGTCATATAGTTGGAACACAGTGTTTTGCTTTTTCATATTGGCTACTTTCACTTAGTAATATGCATTTAAGTTTCCCCTATGTCTTTCATAGTTCAATAGCTCATTTTTTTTTGAATAGATGAGTCTTTTGACTTTTTAATTTTAAAAATAAAAATAGCAAACTCTTTCTAAGTCATTCTACCTGTAATAGAAAATATATTTTTAAAAATACAATGCTTTGAATAAGAAAAGGTTATACAATATAAAAAATTAGTGTGAATTTAAAACAAAGGCACAACACTATAACATAGAAAAGTGTTTTATATAGGGGACTCAGTTTTCCACCTGTAGAAAATTAATGAGTTATTCTTATTACACTAGACAGATAATTTTCCATACTTTAATCACACTGTAGTGGCCACATTAGAAAGTAGACGATTTTTTAAAAAATGTATTTAATACTGTACTTAATATTAGTTATATTGGAACTGAAGGAGAAAATTAAAACAAGCATAGGGAGAATTTTGAATCTCAGAAATATATATACACATGCACTTTTATAGGAAAATCAAATTAACATATTCCATACAGATATTAAAATTATTAGCCATCATCTAGAAAATGAGAATAAATAGTAAATGCCAAAAAATGGAATTTGTAGCATATAAAAAATTTATTCCATTTTTCCATTTAACAAAATTTGCTGGGGAACTCTTCAGTATATATTCCTTTAAGGAATACATGCTATGCTACAGTCCTGGACAAAACACACCAGTTAGTGTAGAGATAAGATTAATATTAGTGTCATTTTTTAACAATTAAAGGACTTTCAAAATCCAATGTTTCCCTATTATTCAGCCTCGAACAAGCTATAAAAAAAATTGAAAATGAGTGAAAAAATTATTTTGGGTACCTATTTTGTACCAATTACCTGACTAATCCTGCATGGTACATATATAGATGAACCCAAAATTCTTAGCAAAAGCTTTGAAAACTGAACTGACATTGAAACCATCACCTACATAAAATGAGACAGAATTTATACTCTGAATTTGAAAAATGTTGACTGCAAATAAAAATATGAAATGAACATTTGCAATAGGATTTTAACAGCACTCAATCTTTCATTATAATTTTGAAAATGTATTTGATATGATTTTAAATTACACAATAAACAAAGAACCAAAAAATATGACAATCTCTTAAGGGAACAAATAACCAATGGGTGTCAATCTCATGATGACAATGTTGGAATTTTCAGAAAAAGGCTTTACTGAAGCTTTTATAACTGTGTTCCATGAAGTGAATAAAAACACTATTTAAATTAGTAGATAAACAGGAGTATATAGAGAAATATAAACCATAAGAAGAACCAAATGGAAATTTTAGAATTGGATATCGTAATGTCTTAAATTTTTAAAATCATGGATTGGGCTGAAGAGCAGAATGGCTATAACAAACGAAAGAGTCAGTGAATCTGAAGTTAAATAGAAACTCAATCTGAAGAAGAGAGAGAAAAAATTACATAAAATGATAAACAGAGCCTCTGAGAACTATAGGACAATATTAATAGTTCTAAAATTTATACCACTGGTGTCCCAGGAGAAGAGGTTAGTGAAGAAAATATCTGAAGAAATAATGGCCAAAGATTTTCTAAACTTGGTGAAAAACAAATGTGCAGATTTAAGAAGCTCCATGAATAAAACATGTACAGGTTCTGTACAATAAAAAATACAAAATTGATAAAAAGAAGTCAAAGAAGACCTAAATAAATTGAGAGACATATAATGTTCATGGTTGGAATACCCAGCATACTAAAGATAACAGTTTTTGACAAAATAACCTGTAAATTAAATGTAAACCCTAATAAAATCCCAATAAAAATTTTATGTACGTGTGTGTGTGTGTGTGTGTGTTTGTGTGTGTGAAGGCTTATCTCAAAATTTATGTGGAAACACAAAGGGATTAGAATAATTAAAGCCATATGAAAAAGATGAAAAAGGAGCATTAAGTTGGAGAAAACATAGTACTTATTTTTAAGACTTAGTCAATATCTACAGCAATTAATACAGCATGGAATAGTAAATACACACATAGATCAATGGAACAGAATGGGAAACCCAGAAATAAATCCATACAAATGTGACTAGCTGATTTTTAATCAAAGTTGCAAAAGAAATTTAGAGGAAGAAGAATAGACAAACGGTGCTGAAACAGTTGGACATCAGTGAGAAAAGATTATCCATTTAAAGCAAACACTTCGTATAAAAATTAAATTAATCATAGATCTAAATGTAAAATGTAAAGCTATAAAACTTTTAAAAGAGAACACAGGAAAAATTTTTGAGACCTAGGTGACAAGTTCGCAGACGTGTCAGCAAAAGCACTATCCATAAAATAGCTGATATATTTGGCTTTATAAAAGTTAAAAACTTTTGCTCTGCCTAAGACATTGTGAAGAAAATGAAAAGGCAAGCCACCAACTGGGAGAAAATATTTGCAAATCACATATCCAACAAATAATACATATCCAAAACATATAAAGAACTCTCTAAATAATAAGAACACATGCTAAGTGAAATAAGTGAGACAGAAAAAGTTGAAAACCATATGATTTCACTCATATGTGGGATATAAATCTGAAAGCAACAAACAAACAAGACAAACAAAAACTCTCAGTGGTTATAAGAAAAGGGAGAGGGGGTGGTAGATAAAGGTAAAGGGGTTCAACTATACGGTGATAGAAGATTTGACTTTGGGTGGTAAGCACACAATGCAATATACAGATGATGTATTATTGAATTGTATCCTTGAAACATATATAATTTTGTTAACCAAAAGCATCCCAACACTTTTAATAAAAAAAAAAAGAGAAATTTTAAGAAATGAGCAAACACACAGACAACAAGAAGACAGGCAAATGACAAATACATGAACAAATGTTTAGTATCACTAGTCATTAGGGAAATGCAAATTAAAACAACTACCAGATACTACTGCATATCTATTAAAATGGCTTAAGAATATACTACCAAATATTGGTGAGGGTTCAGGGAAACTGGCTTTCTCATACATTGACAAGAATATAAAAATGGCACAGCCACTACGGAAATCAGTCTGAAGTTTAAGAAGATGTACATTTATCATATGACCAAGCAATAACAATTTTAGCATTTATACTAGGAAGATAAATATTTATAGTCACACAAAAATTTTACACTAATGTCATAGAAGCTGTATTTATAATCATCAGTAACTTGAAATTACCAAAATGCCCTTGAATGTGTGACATATTAAACTGTTTTGTATCAAAGAATAGAATAGTATTCAGCAATAAAAATAATGAACTATATCAATATATGCAACTTGAATGATTCTAAGGAAATTATGCTTAGTTGAAAACACAAATCTCAAAAGTTTACATACTATGATTCCATTTATATAAAATACTTGAAATAAAAAAAAAAATTATGGCGATGAAGGATAAGAGAAAGGGAGGATGGATGTGATGACTATAAAGGCAGCAGGAGAAAATTGCTTTGTGGTGACAGAACACTTCTGTATCTTAATTGCAATGATGAGTATATAAATCTATGTGATAAAATATCATAATTGTACATAAATACATAACAAAATTCATGTATACAATAGTAAAATCTGAGTAAGTCCTGCAGTCAGGTTTATTGTGCTGTTTTAATCAGTGTCTTTGTTCTGTAACATACCGTAATCATGTTGGGAAAAGCTGGGTGTTGGGTATATGGGATTTCACTGGACTGTTAGCAACTTCTTTAAGTTTATAATTATTTCAGAAACTAAAAAGATTTTAAAGCTCAGCAGTTTTAAAACTATATATATATATATATATATATATATATATATATATATATATATAGTATTCTACCTAGACACATGATAATCAAACTGCTGATAATCAAAGGTAAAGAAAATAAGTCTCAAAATGAATAGAAAAAAATGTTTAAGTAACTGTTTGTTCCAGACACTATATTAGGTGTGTTTACCTGTGTCTTATTATGCTCACAATTACTATTATTTTAGGTATTATAATCTTCATTTTCAGAATGAGAGTATCAACTCAGTATACAAAGCTGCAAGTACTAGGAATGCATTTAAACCCAGGTCTATTGTATTAAAGTCTATTTTATCTGTTAAAACTACTTTGTTTATACAGCCAAACATTTTTAATGCACCTTTCTAATTAATCAAAGACGTAGTGTGCAGACCGAGTATAAGTATATCCTTTACTGTTTCAACATAAAGTCAGGGGAATAATGTGTTACTCCTTTCTAGGTTATTTCATTTCAACTATTAAAATGGAAGAAATTATATCAAAGCTACTTTGCATCAATTAAGGTACTTTAGATTACAAATAACAGTAAATGGCCCAGGCTAATAGAGAAAAAAAATCAATTTATTGAAGAGTTAGTGGGGATGCTTAGTGAATTTAAAGTTAAAACAGCCAGATCTTTCAAAAAAAGGGAATTGAAGCAAGTCCAGCAGTAGAAGCTCATAAACTTTCATTTGAGTTGCAGACAAGGAATAACCTCCATAATCTCAATCTCTTCTGTTTTAATTTTTCAAGCTATCAGTACAGATTGGTCCAACATGGATAGATGTTTACCACTAAGTCAATCATGAATGCCAATTAGTGAAGTAATGACTTACTTGGCTGGTCTGACTGACTTGTCTACATATTTGGCCAGGAGGTAGAGCCTCTTTTCAAGGGAAGAAGGAAAAAGTACTAGGCAAACAAAAGCAAAAGCAACTATAATCCATCTCTCAGCTTCTATGAATTTGTGGACACACAGGTACATACACTCTTCTTACATAAACATATCCATGGGGAAGGATGGAACACAAAATGAATAGTTTCAAGATAGTCTAATGTATATACATACAGGGATTCCAAATGCCATAATGCAGTTTTGAGCTTTAATAATATCAGAAGGGTAAAAGCTACAAGTTATAAAGAATGTCATTTAAAAGTTGAACTACTTTTTAAAGCATTATTTAAATTTTTATTTTTCATTTAGCATATAGGAGAAGGGAAATTAAAATAGTTCAACTTGTACATCTAAAAGTTGAACTATTTTAATTTCCCTTCTGTTTAGTTTTATGAATTGTAAACAATACCTTTTTAATTTTCATTTTTTGTTTCTGAGCCTCTGATGGAAACTGGTAGCAACAAAAATTAAAATTTATCTTTGAAAATATACAAAGTCTACAAGCACAAATGACATGCGAGTAATTAAACATGCAAATTGTTTTTCAAAAGTTAGTAGCTTTTACACTTCGAAAGTTATTAAGCTTAAAACTGCATTATGACTTTTTAACACCTGTGTATACACACATTTGATTATCTTAGATAATTGAGTACATGTTCCATCTTTCCTAGTATGGGTATATAAGAAGTATTTGCACAAGCCCAGAGAAGCCAAGGGGTGGGTTTTAGTTGCTCTTGGTTCCATCAGTGCAGTACCTTTTCCTCTCAATAAAATGTCTGTCCTCCAGCCAAATAACTGTGTAGCTGAGTATATTAGAGAGAGATATGGGAAAATGTATATGTTCATTTAAAGTAAAAGATATAGAAAACATATAAAATTGCTAACGAAGACACTTCAGGGAAATGTGGGGGTTGAGTGCAGGAGAGAAGAGGTATTACAATTTGGACTGGTTAAACCTTACAATGTTTATCCCCTTTTGCGTCAAGTGTGTTCATGGATGTTATTATGTGAGGGAGGATAAGAAATTTGGATGGAGAACCGGGCAATGTCTGGGCTGGAGAGTGACACTATGAACCAGGTGTTCGAGGCTACAATAAAGAGACTTGAGAAGACAGAAGTAGAACTTGTACTAGGAAAAGAAATTAGAAATATCCTCTGCCAATTCAATGAATTTCTCCCCTGAATCCCTCTCAAGTTATCATCATTCGTCTTTTCCACTCCTGACAGCTCTAGGTATGAGAAATCTGCTTCCCATTGTACTAACTTTCTACCTATTTTATCCTCTTCTCCACATGGCAGTCTTGCAGGTATTTTCAACGGCCTGACTCTGAGGGGGGTTAGCAGGAGCAGAACAGTCTTTCCACAGGTCTTCTGAGTGTGTAGTAGTCCCAGTATACCTTGGCCTCCTCATGGCTCTATGTAGATATTTTCTCCGGAGCTGTGCACCACGTTTTACCAGAGCCATTGGGAGCAGCTACAGATGGCCATGTAAGTTTATCCTTAGGCCAGCCCTACATTGATGCAGTGGCACTCACAGGAATTGCTGTGCTTTATTCCGACTATAGGACTGTGCTGGACGCCATTGTTTGAAATCTTCATATCAGTGGGTCTGTGTTGCTGTGAGAAAAGCAAAACGGAAGAGAAGATCTATTCAATGAGAAAAGCAGGTTTTCTTATTTTAGTGACAAGTATTTGACCAAGTCTGGACAAATGTTCATTTTCTGCATGAATTAGAAATTCAGAACAGTTTTCATGTACCATTCTTTGACTTTTAGAGCATGGAAGATAAGCCCTTCATTTGTTTCATTAACTAAAAAAGACATACCCTCATTTATCTAGTATGAACCTGGTTTTTCAATGCCTTTGCAGCTTCGTCTATGTTTAACTCCTCTGCTGGTCACTTAGGACAAGATACTTGGTGTTGTAACAAGAAGAAAGAATAAAATTGTGAGAATTATGATCCTTCATCAAAGGATATAGGGATCCTCTAAGGAAATAACATATTAAAAGTTGCCAGGAATGGTTCATAGGAGAAGGGTAGCCTCTAACCCACCCTCCTTCTCTAGTTACACCTGAAATCAATAAGAAAGCTCCTAATATACACCAAAAAAAAAAAAAAAAAAATCCTGGGGGTGATGGGGGGGGGGCGGAGATTCTACCAGTTGTTTCTTTCAAGTGGTTGCAACTCCTTGACAGTCTCCTTCCAAGTATAAAAATCACAAAATGATTTCACTTATATGTAGGATATAAAACAGAAAGCAACAAATAACCAAACAAAACAAACTCATTCGTAGATACAGACAACGCTATGGTAGATACCAAAGGGGAAGAGAGTGAAGAGGGTCCGATGATGTAAGGAGACTTGACTGAGTGGTGAGCACATAATGCATTATACATATGTTATATTGTAGAACTGTATACCTGAAACTCATATGATATTATTAATCAATGTTACCCCAATAACTTTAATTCCATTAAAACAAAACTGTTTAGCAACACTAAAAAAAATCACAAAATGAAGACCTTATAGTCAGGGAACATTAGAATCATGTCTGGCCTGCGCATCAGCCCTTCTTTAAGGACTGAAGGCCTGTCTCTGCCTCTTAGAAAGGAGGAAGACCAGGGAATAGACCTAGAGGGGAGGTGACATTGGTAACCTTTGGCATATCAGAAATGTTGGGCCCAGCCTTCTCTGCCCTGCTGAACTGCTAGATAGGTCTTTATTCTTGTCCCTTCAAAGGGGATCAATCACTCTGCCTCCAAGTATATATTCTTCTAAAGGAAATTCATTATCACAGTTGTTATGGGACTTTAGGAAGCAACTCTGGTGAAGCCCATCTTTTCTCAGAACCCTAAATTCCAAGTGTCTTTGAGGTACTTTCTTACCCCTGGGACCCTCACCTCTTCTGCAGTCTGGCCCACAGCAGTTTCCACCTCCAGCAAGTCTCTTCTTCTTAACTGTACTGGTGGAGATGACACACTAGTGTTTACTGTTCTTTAATTTGCATGAGGACACCTTTCTCTTCTGTGTGGTATGGTCTACTTTCTTCTCCCTTCTTCTCAGGGGAGCAGTGGATAGTAATAAAAGGGTTTCTCTGCTCCTATTGGTGGTGTGGTGGCCGAGGTGATGGTGGTAGGGTGGTAGGTATGCATGAGCAAAGATGGGTACTATGTCTGCCTAGAGAAGATTAGCCCCTCTCAGTAGAGTCTGGCCTGCTCCACTTTCTCTCTTAGGGGCTGAGAAACAGTCATTATTTGTGCAAGGTTGTCTTCATGCCACAATGTTTCTTTTTTCTGGTATCTAAATGTCTTCTTGATTTTCGTTTTCCTCCTCCTCCTCCTCCTCCTCTTTTTCTTGTCCTCCTTGGTCTTTAGCCAAGCCAGGGCAACATGGAAAGCATGGCAGCTAAAGCCCTCCTCGACTCCGTACTTTACATGCTCCTGAAGGATCTCTAAGCTGGGGAAGACCCGGCAGCAGCCCATGCACCTGAAGCCACTGTCCAGGGCCACCAGCCACTCAGGCGTCTTGGCTCTGGAACACTCCCCTAGAGCTGGAGGCTCTGCTAGGTTGCTGGCCTCCTCCTTCTCCTCTTGGTCTCTGCTGCTTAAGCTGGACTCGCTGTTAGTTAGGAGCTCCTTTGTAGACACATAAGAGAGGGTGGCTTTTGTAGGAATCTTTTCATGAAAGGTCATTTCTTCCATTCTTGTCTTCTTCTGGGGGGGCTCCAATCCTTCCTCTGTATCCTGTAAGACTGCCACACCCCTTTTCATTTGGACATGCATATAGTAAATTTTCATGACTCTCTCCTCTTTCATATGTACTGAGGACATAAAGGGCTTACTATTATTAACCAAATGTAATGGAAAGGAGCTATACGAATAGGAGGAGTCTATCTCCCATTGCTTCGTGTCCTTGAATAGAGGCATCTCAGGGGATCCAAGACAAGAAGTATTTTGATGCAAATGATGGATTCCTAGGAAAGAAAATGTCACACTTAAGAAAACTAGAATGAGTGTGTAAAGTCTTTAGGAAGTAAGATGACCATGCCCTATGTGGGCATGTGGGGGGAAGTACATGTACGTGTGATATCTCAGAATTCTCTGTGTGATAGGCTTTATCTGAGGTGTATACGTGGTATAGCTATGTGGGAATGAGGGTGTAGCATTGTATGTATGTTCTGGGACATATCCGGTGAGTGTTTTTGATGTTGGTAATGGGGAATGGAGAATAAGTATGTGCATGTTTGTTATGTGGTGTGACAGTACATATGAATAAGTATAGGGGTGGTACATGATCTTACAGCAAGACTTTTAGCAAGACAGCAAGACTTAGAGTATGAAAGGAAGTGTATGTGAGCTCTCAGAATGTACAGCTCTATTAAGGTCTGAAGGCTTTGTGGCTGAAGTGGGAAGGATTAGAAAGACAGTAAGTGAAAGTCCATTTCCCTCAGGGCATAGAGTTTTCTAGATCTGTCCTAGAATGAGGGATTTAAAACAGATTATCTCTGTGAGGGGATATGGATTATTTATGAATTAGTAAATGGGCGAGTTTGATTGTGTGAAGGAATGAAGGTAAGAAGAGTGTACTTATGTAATGCTTCTAGAGAATGGGAAAGATAGATGGGAACAAAAGCATGCATATTTGAGAGAAAAAATGAAAAGAAGGAGAAATGGAGCCATACCTGGTATTAAGGAGTATATAGTTGTGTGAGTGTGTGGGGAAATGAGTTTGTGGTCATTTAAGGTGGAAGGTTCTGATTAAACTCCTGTTCACTTATCAACACTGTCCAATAACTCATCCACAGCTGTCCTAGCATCCATATGTTAGAAATTTGTGTGAGGAACTTTGCCTATCCTTAAAGGCACATCCCCTATTTGTCCCTCTACAGAAGATTTAGTACCAGTTCTTCTGCCTTAAAGCCCTTTCCTGTTTTTGAGGGGAAGTGAAATAAGTAAAGAGTGGGCTGAGTAGCTCAGTTGTATCCATTGTCCACTCTCAGATCCCACCTTTGTCTATTCCTTACCATCTTCATCAGCAGGAAAAAGCTTGCCTGCAGAGGTGATACAAGAGAAATATTCTGAAGCAGAAGACTTTTCTTCTGCTGTCTGACAGTAAGTTGCGACCATAGCACATGACTCAGGCTGAGGAGCATCCACTTGAGTGTTCCAGAATTCTGGGGAATAGAATAAAAAAAAAAAGAATATTGAGATGTGGCACTTTCTGGGGTCTGTGTCCATTCAAAAGAGACATGTTGAGTGGACGTTATATATCAGGCATCGTTACACACATGGCACTTGTTCTCAGAAATTAAGGTGACTTTCACATTTAAAATTTCATTTACTACAGAGTATTAATAAACCATTATTAAAATTGTGTGTATGTGATGGATGTCAGTGGGGCTGGATATCTTGTGATATTTCTGAAGATCTATACAGAATATCAAAAACTTAGAATCATGCCTGAAATACTGAAATACATTATGTATTAACTGAAATTTGGATAGCAACTCAATTTGCCTCATAAAAATTGTACAATTGGAGGATATGGGATACAAGTGTTATGAAGAATTCTGTATGTATGCCTATTTATGTTAATATCTATATTAATGTGGAGATATGTATATAGAGAAAAGTGTAAAGATAGATGGTCGATGGTAGATAGATGAGAGATAGATAGATAGATAGATAGATAGATAGATAGATGATAGATGACAGTCAGATGATAGATAGAAAACATTTTCAGGATTCTCTAATATCTGGTGCTAGAGATGTTCAGTTGAAGACTTCACAGACTTGTCCTAGAACCTTCTCATTCAGATCCTTTAATAGCTTCTTCCAAAGGAGATAGGAATAATTACATGGTATATTTATGCCCATTCATTAGAAACAGAGACCCTGGGAAGTCTTTGAAAGAAGGGGCTATTTATAGTCATTGCTGAGCAAAAGAGCTCAGTTCTAATTCTAGGTCATCATCCTATCCCACCTCCCACTTGATTTATTCTCAGTTCCTCCTCTCCACAATCCCAATACCATTGTGAAAAGGCTCATCTACTAAAAACGAAGAAGTGATATATTCTGAGTCTGAATCCTTTAGCATCTGGCTGTGGCCTTGGAACAACTTAGAAGGTCCAGGCTGAGGAATGTCTTCATCTGAGTTTAAGAATTCTGAGAAAGAGAAAGAAAATCAGATATATAATCTTTTTTTGTCTTCACCAAACATTCAAAAAATACCATGTACAATAATAACACACATGATACTTGTCCTCATAAAGATTATAGTCTAGTTTCTACTAACTGTTCCAAAATCCAGGTATACAAAAATATTTGTTGTTATAATGTGTCTGATTATATATGAGTGGCCCATGTTGTTTCCTACAGTGTATCAGAGGCTCAAATTTTTGCCTGGTACATAGAAGAGTGGCTGAATTTTTTATGATTATTCTATTTACTGAAAGAATAAATTTGGATTATGTATGCAGGTAACATGCTTCAGTTCATCAGCTGTGACTTATTATGTGAAAGTCCTGCTCCTTCCTGGGAGAGTTAGAAATTATAGGAAAGAATCCAATGACTTCCATTTCTTGTCCCCAGCCTTCTCTTCCAGATATGTGTTCTCATAGAACCTCACACTGAGGCCTCTATTGTCAGAGCAAAGCTTTGGGGGAACTGTTGGGTTCTGAGGTTAAGTGGGAGACTTCAGTAGGTTCTCCAAGGTTGGCTCTAGACAACATCTTTCAACATTGACCACAACTCCTCTCTTATGAGCTTACTTACTCTTAAGTGGTACAACTATCACTTGGCCTGGTCAGTGGTATTACCTTTCTCAGTGTCCCCTGACCATACAGAGCTCTGCCTTAGGTTTTCACCTATACTCACCATTGACGTTGCCTATCTTGAAACCTTCCCAATTTATAGGTAAATTCTACATTTTTTTCCTAGTGAAATCTGTATATTTCTTGAATTAACTCTACCTCTATCATGATTTAAATATAGTATGAAATTCACAATTAGTTTTTCTTGCTTCCTTTTAATCTACATTTCCAATGGAAAGGTCTATACTTTTAATATCACAAGCTTCAGTAAATGGGTAAATTCTTGTTCCTTATAAAATAACTCAGACATGTTAAGTCACTAAATATGTTTAAAAACTTTAAATTTCTGCTTCACAAAATAAATGCACTTTGTCATTTAGGTCATTGGAGAGTGTCTGGTGGATCATGCTGGGGGAGCGTGTGCTATATTTTTTAGAGCGTTACTGTGTTTGCCATGTTTGGTGAATATAGTCTGATCGTGTGTGTGTGTGTGTGTGTGGTGTTTCTTCAACAATTTTATGTAGTGCATGTAGTAGTGAGATGGCCATTGTATGTGAAGGGACTGTGAATGTGATGTGTTGAGTGACATTACAGCATAACTTTGTATATGTATAGGCAGTTTGTCTTCCAAGTATTATGAGTGATCTGTATGTCATGGATGATTGACATTCAAGTAATTATATAATATCTGTTTGTTTTATGTGAGAGATTGTGTTAATCAGAGTAATTTTGTGAGATCTGTTGAGACCATGAAAGTGTTACAGATTGGCCATGTGAAGAATAGATAAAAGAGAGATCATGTGAGCATCTAGATTGTGAAAGTATGTGAAGGGACTAAAGAATTAGGAACAGAAAGAATTTTTAAAAGGTATTATATGATTGTGATGTCTTCATGCATTGTCAATATGAAACATGGAGTTCTACTAGAGTGGGATTGTTTGTGTGAGTTGGAGATTGTGGTATTAAAAAAATGAGGTGATGTTAGAATAGCTATACTCAACAGGACAAGTAATAACAAATGTTGGAGAGGATGCAGAGAAAAAAGAAATCTCATACACTGTTGGTGGGATTGCAAATTGGTATAGCCACTATAAAAAACAGTATGGAAGTTCCTCAAAAAAAATAAGAATTGATCTACTATATGATCCAGCAATCACTCTACTCGGTATTTACCCCAAAGACTTGAAAACCCATATCCAAAAAGATGTTTGCACACTAATGTTCATAGTGGCATTATTCACAGTGGCCAGAACATGGAAGCAACCAAAGTGGCCTACAATAGAAGATTGGCTAAAGAAGCTGTGGTACATATATACAATGGGATATTACTCAGCTCAGCCATAAGAAGAGATTAAATATTGCCATTTGTGACAAGTATGGACCTTGAGATAATCATGCTAAGTGAAAAAAGCCAGTCAGAAAAAGCTGAAAATCACATGATATCTGGGATATAAACCTAAAAGCAACAATAAGCAGGACAAACAAACAGAGACTCATGGACATAGACTACTGGTTACCACAGGACAATAGAGTAGTGGTTACTAGCGGGGTGAGGGAAGAGCGCGGAGGTAGATGGGATAAAGCGGGTGAACTATACAGAGTTAGGGGGAGGGTGAAGTGGGTAAAGGGGACCAAATATATGGTAGCTGAAGGAAATTGGACTTTGAATGATAAACACACAGTAGAATATACAGATGTCAAATGATAATGTACACCTGAAAATTATATAATTGTATTAAACAATGCTACCTCAATAAACTTAAAAAAATAAAAACAAATAAATGAGGTGAGAGAAAGCAAATTTTAGAAATGAATATGCTGTATATTGGGGATGTGAAGTTTTAATACATAAGGATATGAGTTTATGAGTATGTCGGAGAATATATGGAAATGGGAGTAGGGAATAGGGATGAGGTTTATAGAAGTAGTTGTGAGAGATTATGGTGCTGAGACAAGTTGAAGGTGTGATGGAGTAAAGATTCATGTGTGTTTTATGAGGGTAGGAGGTTGTTGGAGGAAACAATTTAAGAACCTCTTTCAAATCTCTACCCCCTCTTCATCCTTGAGAAGATGTATGCAGACAAAAACAGAAACTACTGGTTCATCCTAAAATGCTTTTCCTGAAGCTTTCTGGCCATTTCAAACTGGTTACCAAAGATTTGCCCATAATGTGACCAAGAGAGTTTATATTTTCAGGTTCAAACTGTGTTAGTCTTCCCATTTCTCTGACAAGTCTGTTATTTCCTTAGTGTTCCATCTTCTCAAACATAGCCCTGCTCTGATATCCTGGCCCTTTTGGATACTTGTCTTTTTGAGATTTCCCTGGAATCTCAAGGTGTTTTTTGTTTGTTTGTTTGTTTTCTTTAATATATAGACACAATGAATATCATCTAGAGGAGAAAGAGAACTTGTGTTCTTGTATTCTGGCTTGTATCAGTTTATATCTCCTGTCTGTCAGCTTGTAGACAGGGAGAAAATCTTAGCTGGATTTTATAGTCATGCTTCCGTCTCCCTTTCCCACTCCCCACCTCCAGCTCAGACACCTCCACTTACGAGTATTCTTGTCCAAAGAGGCACAGGAGAAATATTTTGGAATAAAGGTATTTTTCTCTTCCTTCTGGGAAATATGTCTAAGCTGCATAGTATCCTTTTGTTTCTTCAAAATTTCTGTTAAGGTGAAGGAAAATTAAAGAGATATATTCAATCTTTTATCCATTTATTACACTTTAATGGCTCACTCTGTGCTAGACACTATGGAGACTATAGTCTCTTTTCTGGTCAATAAATATTCAATATTTTTAAATTTTTGCCCAAGTCTTGGTGGCTAGTTTGATATAATATGCACATATTGTCTTTATGGAGCTGCTTGCAGTGTGTCTTAGAAACATGCTGCCACATAGAGTGCAGTTGATATGAGATATTTTACTATTTGTTTACCTGATTATACATGTCATTGTGTTTAACACGTTCATTTTAGTTTCAGAGGCTGAATAATGCCCTACCACCAAGACGCCCTTATCCTATTCCCAGAACCCGTGAATGCTACTGTATGAGGCCAAAGAAGCTTTGCAGATGTTATTAAATTAAGGGTCTTGATATGGGGATATTGTTTTGGGTTGTATGGGAGGGTCCTAAATGTTATCCCAATGATACTTATAATATGAAAGCAAGAAAGCTAATAGTGGGAGTAGAGATGTGATGGAAGCAAGAATTTAGAGTTTTCAAAAAGACAAAAGAGCTGAAAACCAAGAAGTGTAGGAGGCCCCTAGAAGCTGGAAGAGACGAAGAACAGATTCTCCACTGGAGCCTCCAGAAGGAACTGCCTTTTTAGCCCCCTTCCCAACATGTGACATATTTTGGACTTCTGACATCCAGACCTGTAACAGGATTAGTTTTAGTTTTAGTTTAAATTTAGCCACTAAATTTGTGGTAATTTGTTATAGCATCTTATAGCTAATAAGTAAATACACTAACCTTAAACTTAGAATCTCTATGTACTCTAGGTTGACTGGGGACTTTCCCAATGGGTAGGCCCTATTTACACAATTTTCCTTCTTTCCTGAGGGCAGAGTTGCTTGTTTGAGTCAATGGTGTTACCTGCTCTTTGTGTAAAATTAGAAGCTTAGAATACTTGAACTCCCAGTCACTATCTTACATGTTATCATCATCCAGTTATTACTCCTATTTTATTGATCAGTTTGATTATTAATTATTATTTGGGGTGTTTAAATCATCAGTCTTACCAATTTATATCCGAAGTCTTATGAATTTCTTAGGTCACCTTTTGTCCCTATCATGTTTATTGTGTTTCATTTCATTTTTCTAAAGATTCTTTCTATGTCCTTTACATTTTCTACCGCTTTTATCTGAAAAATGTCTGTGTTTCACACCTATTCTTGCATGGTCATGACTGTTCTTTATCTTTAGCATACTATTTTATATTGTCACTAGGTTTCTACAATTGCTATTAAAAAATTTACTTTGTAACAAATCAGTGTGTGTGTGTGTGTGTGTGTGTGTGTGTGTGTGTGCGCGCGCGCGCGCATGCGCGCGCGCATGTTTAACGTACTCTCTCTCGTTGCTTTAAGGTCTTTGTTATTGTAGTTCTAAATTTTTGGTATAGTATACTTAGGTGTGAATTTATTTTTGCCTGTCTTGTAATAAGCTTCCTAATAATGTTTTCTGATTCTAAGGCTTTCTGTTTTCTTTCAGTTCTAAAAAATTCTTAGCCATTATCTCTTTATTTTCTTTGTTTTATTCTCCAGAAACCTCAATTTGACTTAATATTTTCACATTTTATCTTCATTTATCTTAATTTCTCCTTTATATTTTCCATCTATCTCTCTGATTTATATTGTAGGTAATTCTTTAGTTTTATCCATCAGTTCACAAATTTTCTTTTCATTTGTGTCTAATTTGCTGTTTAACGCGTGGGCATTTTAATAATTTCTAGGACAATATTTGTTATCTCTAAAACTACCATTTGGTTATTTTTAATCATTTTTTTCTTGATAGATTTTTTTATGTTTTTTATATATTTAAGAATTTTAAATATTCTTTACTGTCACTACACCATTGTTCAATTAAATTATCTTCTTCAGAGTTAAAACTTGCTGTTTGTTGCTTTTGCAGAATCTACCTTACAGTTATGTGCTTTATAGTTTTAGATTGTGAGCTTATCTTCAGCAAGTCTTTATCTGTAGGACTCTTTAATATGGTTGACTAACAATCCAGAGGTCTTTTACAATTTCTACTGTCAGTACTCTGGAGTATTACTAGCTACGGTTTAATTTTATATTAATTCTTCACTTTTAGGTTTAACTGACAACACAGCAATACTGTGCCTATGAATTCTACCTTTCTCTTAATAATTGACTTTTTTCCCAAAATGAATATACAGAGTTTCTCCCCTCCCCACCCCCAAATGAAAAGTATTTGTTCAGAGTTCCTGCTAATGGTACAGAAATTGACACAGATCCCCAAGTCAGAGGTGAGGAGGAAAAAGATATGACTGAATCCAAAGTATGCTTTTCTCTCAGTGCCCTGCTTTGTCTAGACTTTAGCTACTCTCACTGCCTGCTTTGCCTGGAGTTTAGGGGCTCTCCTTTATCCTTACCAGTATAAGAGAGATTGTAAAAAGAGGAAGTACAAGAAAAATATTCAGATTCAGAAGATTCAGCTCTTGCCCCATGGATCAGGATACTATTCTCCAAAGAGCGTCCCGGTTGTGGGTTATATCTGGATAAGTTCAACATTCCTAGAAAATGGAATAAAGTCTTAGAAAGTGTTCTACTACACTCTTCTCCTCAATTGATCTACTCTGCCCCACTCCTCCATCACTTTGTCCTGAACAACTATCTTTAGCTTCAGCAGCATCTTGGCATATTTTTGTATTCTGTGCTTATATGTCGATCCCGCCATCAAGAATGCCCATATTCATTTATCTTGGTTAAAAATTTTGGTGCCAATAGTCTTTTTTTACATTTTCACCCTTTTATTTTCTGCATCCCACCTCCCAGAGATTAACAACCTTAAATAAAATAATTAACATATATTTTTTATTTTTGAAGAAATTAACTTCATTATTATTATGTTACTATCCCTGTTTCAATGTTAACCAAGCTCACTGCTCATTAATCATTTAAGATTATCATCATCTCTCATGAGTGTGTCTATTTACATTGATAGCAAAATGGTATAGTTAAAGAAATATGCTTGGTGTATAAATATGCTTGGTGTATAAATTCATAACATGTTGGTTAAAATTAGGTTAAGATTTAATGTGTGACTAATTTGGTATTTGTGAATCTGAATATGGGATGAGTTCTGTGTGAGTGAGGATGGTATTTATGCTTTATGTCTGTGTGTTAGTTCAGCACATGTCTATGTGTGTATATTGCATTTTCATTTTCTATAACTGTGGATTTGTGTATGTGTTTTATATATAGTTATGTGGCTTAAATGTCGAATGTTATTATTGAGAATATTCTCTTTGAGTCTAGAGGAATTAGTGTATTTGTAAAATGTAAGAGAATAATGAAAAAATATAAGAATGTGAAAATAATGGCGTATATGAAAAAGAATATATATGCTTTGAGGATATGGCACTGTGTGTGAAAAGCCAATGTAAGTGAAGGTGCAGAGAAGAGTGTGAAGATTAAGTGTATAAGTAATAGGTAATTGCATTAGAAAATAAAAGTTTAAAAGATTCTGAAGGAGTTAAGATAGAATATGGAAACTAAGGCTTAGTAATTTAACTATTAAGCATTCGCCAAACAAGAATGTGTCTATATTGCAAAATACATGTAATAGAATGTTCAGAACATCACCTTTTCAAGTAGCCCAAGACTAAAAACAACTCAAATGCTCAGAAAAGTATAATCAATAAAAAAAATAATATCCATACAATGGTAAACATATACCAAGAATGAACAAACTAAAGTCACTACAAATGGATAAATTTCACAAATATAATGATGAGTAAAAGGAATCAGACACAAAGTATGCATCCTGCACTTCTATTTCTATAAAATTTATGAATAAGGATAACTAATCTAGGTTCTTAGCAGTCAGAGAAATTATATTCTTTATATGGTAGAGACAGAAATAGAGCCTAGAGAATTTAGGTGTGTGTGGAAGATTATAAGGAAAGAAATGATGGGGACGGTGAGTGCAGATGGGTCTGAAGAGGGATGAGTGTGAGATCATCCATATGATGTGACAATTTCTTTGACTGGGTAGCTCTGTACTCTACCTCAAGTTCAGAACTGAGGATTTTACTACTTTCGGCTTTTTTTAAGCTGTTAGTGCTTTCGTACCTTCCTGATAATATAACATGCCCTTGCCTGGTTAATACTAACACAGTCTTACATGTTTCTTTGATCAAACTCTCATCTCCTTAGTCTTCCTCCCACTATTTCCTCATACAAACAAACAAAAATAAAAGACAATTTTCTATTGATTTCCTTGGGCTTGTTCCACTCCCTATAAACATTTTTCCCTTGTAATTTGTTACTTTCACTGCTGATCACATTAAAGAAGATACAGAAACATTCTGAGTTTCTTTCTGTTCTGGGCAGCCTTGTAGCAACTAATGGACAGAATCATTCAGCTTATCTTTCAGCTCTTCTTAGATCCCAAGTTCCCTTTGCATTTTATCCAATAGTCCTTCCTTACCA
The DNA here is from genome assembly GCA_028627145.1 of Eidolon dupreanum. Taxonomy (NCBI): domain Eukaryota; kingdom Metazoa; phylum Chordata; class Mammalia; order Chiroptera; family Pteropodidae; genus Eidolon; species Eidolon dupreanum. The sequence continues at coordinate 31,667,543 of CM053501.1, forward strand.
GCACCAGTGAGTTTGGCCTCAGAAGAGATGCAGGATAAATACTCTGAAGAAGAAGAAGCCTCCCTTGCTTCCTGGCCTTGAGTTGGGGCCACTGCCTTGTGTCTATACTGCAAAGCATCTTTTTGTAAATTCAACTTTTCTGAGAAATTAAATAAAAATATTAGAACTATAGTCCATGTTTGTGTATTCATCTGTCCATTAAACAAACAATAAATCTGCTATGCGACATATTCAGTGAACACACATGGCCTCCATCTTCATGGGTAGCATAATTTGGTTTCTATAAAAATTTTAAATGTACAGTAATATTTACTCTGTCATTATATCATGGATGACTGAATTTGTACAAAAAAGCTTCTTTATAAATGGAGCAGAGACTGCTATCTGTCTTCTTTCTACCTGAACATACTAGATTATATTTATCAGCTTCCTTTTCCTGTAGTTCTGACCATGTGCTTAAGTTTCTACAATGGAAAACAAGTAGAAATGATATGTTCTACTTCTAGGCATAGCCATACAAACTTCCTTCATGCCCTTGCATGCTCCTCCCTTTCCTACCTGACTGGGATGTTAATAACCCAGGCTCTATTTGAAAGCTGCATGTTAAAAACAAAGTTTCTATCAGCTCAGGCCCATGAAGGAGACTTGTCCTACTGGCCTGCACATATATGCTGATTTGTTATATAAGCTAGAAATAGATTTGTGTATTAGTCACTAAAGCCTAATCTACTCTAACTAATGAAGTAGAGACACGATATGTATTTGAGAGGCAAATACTTGGACTTGGCACATAATTAATGGACAATTTTGTTAGATATTAATATTTATCTTGCCCTGGCTTATTTATGTTCTATATGTATATATATGTGAATAGGTGTGAATGCATGTTTTACATATCTGATAGTTTATATTCAACGATATCTATGAAATGTGCTAATATTTTTGAAGGTGAAACGAAGACAGCCTCACTATCCAAGCCTTCTCCAAAGGTCTACTGGAGGATGCAGAAATCCAAAACAAGCTGGAAATATCAATTTCTCTTTAGCAGTGTGAGTTACCACTTGGAACTTTGAGATTGGCTCCAATCTGTCCCCCTCCCACCCCTTAGAAATGGCTCTTCTTCATAGGGATTACTTGTTTACTTTTAATCTCCATAGCAGCCAGAACTATTTCAGTTTTTCAATTTTCCAGAAAGAGCCAAACTTTCTCTTCAATTCAGCCATCATGATTAAATGGTGTTTTGTGTGTGTATGTATGTATGTATGTATGTGTGTCCTGTTTTTTCTTAAATTTCGTATAGGAGCGCCACATTTACATTCTCATAGACTGACACAAAACAATTTGTTTTTACTCTTAAGTAAATTCTTTATGATATTATACTTTCATCCCTACACAACCCTCTTTTATTGTTTAAACTTGTTTTCCAATTTTTTTCTTACCTCTATGAGCTACACTTTTTTTTTTCTATATTGACAAGAAAAAGTAATATTGGAAAATTTATAACAACATCATTTACTTAACCAATGCCCTTAGGCAGAAATCAAATAAAGGAAAATATGTTTTGTAAGAAAAATTATACTAATCAACCATTACATCTGTAACAGATTAACCCAGGGTGATATGGTCACACAAGTCCTAAAGCCACAGCGACAAGGACCCGGCATCTAAATTTTCTCTACTCTCAGACTACTGGGCCCCTCAAAAAGACTAGCATACACCCATTCAATCTCAATCTCTCCCTCTCCTTCTCCCTCTCCCTCTTCCTCTCCCTCTCCCTATCCCTCTCTCTTTCTTTAGAATTCAGATCCTGGTTACCATATGCCTAGAGAATGTGTTTAACACATACCTCTTGATATGTTCACACTTTTGATGGAGTGTGTGCTTTCCAGATGTTTCCTTTTTTGTTTCCTCTTCATGGTTGAACTCTTAAAGAGTTATTCAAATCAAATACTTTTCTTCACCAAACTGAGCTCACATTGAGTCAGTTGATGAAGACAAGGAATCAAATTACGAATACAGTCAATACAAAGAAACTATAGCGAATAACAACAAGTCACTTGAGAGGCTATTTCCTCACCAAATCACTGTCCTGACCAGTGCTTAGTACACTACTAGGGCTGTAATGATGCAAGTCATTGCTAAGGCTTCAACAGTATTCTATGACATATGCACTATTATTACATCAGTGCACTTCAGGGACATAGCTAGTATTCACAGGACTACAAGACTGACACAACCCACTGACTAGAGTGTTTACTTTTATCCAATGGAAACTCTACCATTAATCTGAATTTTTATATCTCTCACTTGATACCAAAACTAGAGGATAGATGACTTGTATAAAACAAAGGAAATTATTTTATGTATCTAGGGTAACCACATTATTAAAACTCAATTGTGAGGGTAAGACAGTACCTGAAAAAACTAGAACTATTCCTGTCTCACAGAAAATAGTAAATGTTATTTCTTTTTTGATAATGTTTAACTTACATTCAAAGATGTTACATCTGAGGTATATATTGGTGTATATGTGTGGATTTGAGAACATCACATAATTCCATACAACTATAACATTTATTGAATCTCCTTTAATATTGGAAACAGTCTCATATATATTTTTACAACAAGACATTGTCTCTTTTGCTACTTTTTTTCTTATTATTTCCCCAGAGGCTTGGGAAAAGAGGAAGCCCTTGGCTTTACATATCCTGGCGTTGTCATGAATCCTGTTGCTGTCAAGCCTAAAGGTCTCATTCTCTAGGATTCTATTCCAGGCCCTCATCTACATCTTCTGGAAACAGCCTGGCTCTGTACAGGGTTTGAAATCTGTGCTTGGCTCCATTCTACGTCCCATCCACCAGTGAGTACTCCTCCTCCTCAAGGACAATATGCATTTACTTCCAACATTAGCATTTACATCAGAACCAGACCATGCGTAAACCTCCTTCTCCCAGTAAGCTCTGCATCTGGGTGTTCTCCCCAACTTACCATGGGCTCAACCTCTCATAGCCACTGAACTTAGGCACATTTATCAAGAAATTTTCAGTTTGTCAGTTATCAAGTAAAAACAAAAATTAGATACTATTTTACATATATCAAACTGGTAAGAATTAGATCAAACTATACAAATAATTATAAAGATATGAGTAAAAATGGGAATCATCATGATCTAAAATGAAGTATTGATCTATTTAGCTGTGTTGGTGAACAATTAGCCAACATTTTGTAAAATTAAATAAGCATATTATCTATGACCTTATAATCTCATTCCATAAAAGTATCTTTACAAAGATAATGTTCACAGCATTATTTATGCTAGCAGCGAGTTGGAATTTTCATTTAGTTTCGTCTACAAAGCAAGAAGAATGAAAAAGCAAAATAGAGTATGTACATATTATACAGTTAATTTCCAAAGATAGAAATCAAGCCCATTAAAATATATTCCTATAGGGAGGAGTATCAAGAAGGAACTGGTGATCAAAGATAAACATAGATATATATGTATATATTTCAATAAAATAATCACAAGTGGTTCCTTGACCAGGCTTAGTGACTAAGGAGAATTATTAACTCAATGCTATATAATTTTTAAACAGAAAACAATAAAAGAACAATTTCTTACAGAAGTGAAATGGCTTGGACTAGGTCTAGATCTAAGAGAAAGGATTATTCTAGAGATCCCTTATCATGTTAGTTTCCTATTGCTGCTGCAGCAAATTACCATAAACTCTGTGACTTCAAATAAAAATTTATTATCATACTATTTCTATAGATCAGAAGTCTATTATGGATCTTAAAGCTTAAAATCAAGGTGTCAGCAGGATTGGTTCCATCTGGAGGCTTTAGGGGAGAATCTGTTCTCTTGCCATTTCAAGGTTCAAGAGGCTGCCTGCATTCCTTGGTTCTTATTTCCTTTCTTCATCTTCAAAACACATCACTCCAACATCTGCTTTTAATGTTACATCTCCATTCTATACTCTCCTGCCTTCCTCTCATAAGGACTCTTATGGTTACATTGACCCCCACACAGCAATCCAGAATAATCTTCCCATTTCAAAATCCTTAGCTTAATCCCATCTGCAAAGGCTCTTTTGCCACTTAAGATAATATATTCACAGGTTCTGAAGATTAGGAGGTTGACATTTTTTCCGGGGAGTCAGGGAGGAGTGACTTTTTTAGTCACTACTCCAAGACAAAAACAGGGTGTCAGAGTAAATTTACCTATTGTAAAACATAGTAGGCTGACAATAGAAAACACAAATTAAACAAGAGCAATCGGAAAAAAAAAAAGGACACAGCAATTAGGTAAACATATTGAATAAAACAAAATAGAATGAAATAAACAAAACCCCCAGTTTGAAATTAACCATGACACAAGGAACAGCAGAACAATTACATGAGAATTCTTCATGCTATAGTTTAGGCAACTAGAGTCAATAAAACAAGAGCTCTGAGACAAGATAGTAAGTCAATGCACAGAAATAAAATTGAAAAATTTAGACCTAAGGAAGCAAAGAGTCAAAACAAGGTCAAATAAAGATAAATAAACAAATTAGAGCCGGAAACAAATAAAACTTAAAATTGAATAACTGGTATGTAGATTATTTATGAATAAGTGTAAAAGGAAGAGATAAATATACAATTACATAGAAGACAATAGATAAAAAAAAAAAAGTAAGGCCAAATGATGCAACATAACAATAAAGAGGTTAACAAATAAACCAGATAGGCGTTCAAGATACAATACAGTAAAATATTCCCAGGATGAAAGAAGAACTGAAACTGCAAATAAAAAGGATATGCATTTTTTTTCAGAAAAAAGAAAATGACAAAGGACAATTTATAGAAATTCATAACCCCCAGTTACATTTTTTTTTTTTACTCTTAAATGATAAAACAAACAAAATTCTTCAGATGCCCTAAAAGAAAAAAGCAAGTGATTTATAAGCACTAAACACTAAGCTGGATTTGCACTTCTATAAAGCAATATTTATTGCTTGAAAATAGTAGATAGTATCTCCAGATGTCAAAAGAAAGCCGAGATACTGCAATATTATTTGCAGCCACATTGATTTCAAGTGTAAAAACAACTAGCACACATTGTTAAATGTGCGTTAAATTTTTTTCACAGAACATATGTGTTATAAGAGCTATTTCTGAAAAAGTCACTTAACTCTGTAATAAAGCCAACTCAAAAATGAATAAAAATGCCATGAAAAAAGACAAGTACAACACTCCATGCCAGATGACAATAAACACTGATAGCAAACATCTGAGGATGGAGATGGAAGTGGGATGAAATTGACTGACCCTATTTTATTATACCATTTTCTATGAATAAAGTTGTGTTTCAGGGCCTTCAAGCACTGGTCTAGGTCTACTGTTCCAGACTTTGTCATCCTGTTCTGTTTTACCATCTGTTCCACCACAACCAAAATTCCAATTGTACCCCTGCATGATGATTCTCATCTCTGTGCTTTTGCTCAATCTGTTCTTGTCCTGAAAATTTGCACAACATCTTGGGCTTAATTAATATTGTATTTAGTATAGTATATGGTTGGTTGGTCAAGTTTAAAATTTTCCAGGTCAGGCATATCTACTGCTCATATATCTCTGTAGACTCAGTATCTTCTTGCAAGTAAAAAAAAAGCCGTACATGGATAATTATAACATTTTAAGAGCAAACAGAATTCTCTGTAATACAGTATCCATGAGCCTTACTTGAAAATGCATCCACCCCAAAATTAATGTGACAATGAAATCCAGCCAACCAAGAAATGATTAAAAAGAATCACTCATATGCTATGAATATGCTAAAATGACTGGGAATGAGCAATGAATCCATTTAAATACAAAAATAAAACAGAACAAGTACAGAGACTATGATTACAGAAAAGAAAGATTTTAAGACCTTTTTCAAAGTAGAAATAGCTACAGAAACCAGGAGACAGTGAGAGAGGAGGTGGGTTAAAATGTTGCTAATTTCATCTTTAAGGGCAAGATTTAATTGTTACTAACAGTGAAACAAAATTATAGCCATTTCAATATTAGTTATCTTTAAATCATATGGGATATTTTAAGTATTAATAAACTCATGTTTATAAAACATTTAAAATTCAACAACTATTAGCTTCATTTCTATATCATTTTTTCTGATAAATTCAAGAATAAGTAAATTTAATATTTTAATTAAGTATAGTATGATTTAATTTCTGCAAAATAACTTCTGCTCTTCTTTCCATCTATCCATTCATGTATTCATCCATCAAATCATTTGTTCTTCTATTTGTATATCAGATATGAATATGGATATTCAACTAGGGTGATATCCTACTAATGTTAAAAATGGTTAGATTTGAGTAATTTGGAAAAATTTTTAAACTTATAATTTTTAAAACCTTTTAATTTTCATTTTAATATCTATGAAAACACTAAATTCATGTTAAAAGTTAAAAAATGTAAATATGGGGGAAATATTTTGAAATCGTTGGGTAATTAGTTTAGCATTCCTTTCTCTGAGAACCTTCTCTTTTAAAAGTACTTTTGCTTTCAAAAGTTTCTGATTTTTAAATAAGTATAATAGGGTTGTTTCTTATAAACACAAGGTAGAATATATGTGGTAACTGATTAAATTATATAAACATCAGCCCAAAATGATCAATGATAGCACAGAAATATATTCAATAACATTACTGACCTATTCAAACTGATACACTATCCAATGATAGTAAAATATATATCAATATAATTACTTCTTATGACTACCCAGTGAGATGCCCTGTTCTGAAGACATTTTCACAGATGAAGGTGTTTTTTGTTTTGTTTTGTTTTTTAACTAGGCCCTCTAACATTTAATGATAACTCATGGCACAAACTCTTCTTAATAGACTGTTATAGTCATACATAAAGTTAGGCTTAGTCAATGATAAATTGTTTTCTATTGAATTTTTAATAGAAGAAAAAAATTCCCCAAGAAATAAGATGTTCACCAAAATATAAACCCCATAGGAGCTGGATCTGTGATGTGTCTTGTTAATTGTTATATCTCTAATATCAAAAATAGTAGTAGTTATTGTTTGAGATGTATTGAGCAAATATATGTAAAAATCTATAAATAAATAAAAATGAATAAATTCAGAGAGTCAGAAGTGTGTTGAGCTTTTCTCTGGCTTTAATTAGTTAACTTGCATTAGCTGAAGAAACAATGTGTCACATAATAGAACATATCTACATAGAATATTTTAGCTTTGAAACTCATTTATATACATAATTTCTTCTCACAAAAGAATGGATATTAATCATAATGTATAAAGGGGAACGGATAAGAAAGCCTCAGGCAGTTAAGCAATCTTCTTGGTCTTATGACTAATGAATATGGAAAGAGTCTCTTTACTAAATTAACATGAAACGAAACTAAATTGGTCTTGCCTTGACCTAGAAGCTATATTCTTTTTTGAATGCTGTTCTTGATAATACAGTGCACAAGCTTACTACAGCCATTACTTATCAGGTTAATATATCAGTGGAAATTTTGATTTAATGAACCAGCTATAGAATTTTTAATGCCTAACTTTTTAACACTCCCAAACAGCAGATTTCATAGAGGTCAAAGACGCTGACTAGAATAGCACTTCCTCTCAAGAGGAAGCTTGAATAATAGACTTCATACTCTAAAGTAAGATCCAATCTGTACCAAGTCTCTGTTGAATCAAAGCTGTCCAAAGAGAAGTGTGAGGCTGAATAAAAAAAAAAAAAAAAAAAAAAAAAAAAAGCCAACATAAAAAGAAGGTTATGAGTTAGCCTTTACAATTTTTATCTACTTGGCTTTTGCCTCTGACAACTGGTAAAAGGTGGAATAAAGCTCAGAGGATTAGGTACACAGGGAAAATATAAGAGAGGACTAAGATCCAAAACCTTCTCCCAATCTTCTCCTAATTCTTCCATGTATTAAATGTGTAGCTTGAAAAAAAAAAAGGTTAGTTCTGGTAATGACCTAGTTTGAGTGGGATATATAAATAGAAGGCAGAGTATTTCAACAGCATGGGCTTGGGAAAGCCCTGAGTGGACATCCCAAATCAGTCACTTAGTACCTATTGGAGGTTGGACAAGCAAGTTGAACATTCTGTATCTCAATTTTTTCATTTTAAAATGGTGGCAATCCTATGGAGTTGAAGATTAAATAATAAAAATCTTAATACAGTCAGTCTCTGTATGTTTGTTAGCACTGAATGAATCCATATATCAAGAGTTGATTGTTGTCTATAGCCATGCTACCCCGAACAAGCGTGATCCTGTCTGATCTCGGAGGCTAAGCAGGGTTGGGCCTGGTTAGTACTTGGATGGGAGACCACTTAGGAAGAGCAGGTGCTATAGGTGTAAAAAATAAAAAAATAAGGGATTGTAAACTGACAAGGTCCTTGCAATCTGTGAGGTCAACCAAGGGTTGCCTTGCCAAAAAAAAAAAAAAAAAAAAAAAAGAGTTGATCGTATGCTGAGTGTTTTCACTTAAGTAATGGGTATAAGAAATTGCAAATGCAAGTTAAATCAAAAAGTTAGAGTTCAGCACTGAGATGTTGGTAAAACCAAACTAAAGATTTTTAAAATAGTTAATTTATTTTCAAAACTTATTCTGTTTAAATATTTTCACATCCTACTTAATTTTAATGATGGAAGTCAGTTTAGTCATTTTCCTTTCCTTGTTCTTTTATTGGTCCAAAATGGCAATTCTCATTTGCCTTCAACATTCTTATGAAAGAATTGCTTCTCAAAAATTTTCTTGAAAATTGGCATAGTGTTGCTTTGTGAATATGTTTTTATTTTCCCCATTTAAATACACTTTAAAATGGAATCACTGACAGATTAGATGTAAAAAGTTATATCTAATTTCTGGCAATGGCTCTTTTAATACCTGTGGTGAGGAAACATCTTTTCCTATGGTGATAAAAAGATATTTAACATTTTATTATGTCAAATTACCTGTAGTTAAGTTTCTTTATGGGAGTGTGCATAATAGGAAAAAATAGTGGTCTTCAACTTTTTAAGAAACTAAGTCAATCACCACAGGAGATAGCAGTTACTAATCAACATATGGTTTGCCAAAAAAAATCTTAACAGAGGCATCGGTGCCAAATGCCTAGTGCCAACATCTGAGATTTTTGGGAAATCTATATTATTTGTTAAACCATAATAAAAATTAATTTTTCTTCTATAATTTATTATCTGTATACCTATAAAAATTACTATCTTAGTTTTATTAACAAAATAACTTTTCACAAAGGTGATATATATTACAATAGCTACAATTGCTTCATAATTTGCTATTATTAATTTAAATATATCTTGACATTTATTTTTAAAGTAAAAAACATAGAGCTCGACTAGTGAAATACACTTCATGATAAACACAAATGAGAAAATATGAAATCATTGTAATCCCAAGTTATTTCATAGAGGAAACATTCTGGAGTATATTGTTAAAAATCAATTTAAGTATGTACTTGATTTGTGAAATGCTTAAGTAAACATAAATTGAATACTCTTAAAAAAGAAAAACAAAGACAAAAACAAATGTGTGTCTATAACCCCTCCAAAAAGACTTAGTCAAATAAATGTTTACATACTAGGCTAGTAAAAAAAAAGTACATGAAAATGTTTTTAAAAAGACTTTGTTAATCAATTATCGAATGTAAATATTTCCCCTGAAACAGCTATTTTAAATTGCTATGCTTTCGCTTCTTGCTTGCTTCCCAGGAAGGGTGAAGCTGCAACTGCTGTTTTGTATTTTCAAAGAAACTATTTCAATCTAAGGTTCATTTTACTGAAAACCTGGAGTTTTGCTTTCTGGAGCTGTTCTCTGTAATGTCTTCTAGAACTTTTAGATCTGAATAAAGAATGGTAAGAACAATGATTCAAACTTCCTGGATTCTGTACTTGACTAGTTTTTGTCATTTCCTATATTCCAATAACTTTCAAGTATATTTTTTTCAGGTAATGTCTTTTCAGGTTTTGTTGTTGTTCTTTAACTGAAGAATAGCAACTACTTTCCTTCTTTCGTAATGAAGAATGCTTTTCTCAGTAGAAAGGTCACTACTACTATCACTTATCCTGAGACATGGAGGACTGTAAAACCTTTTTCTTCATGTAATTTTTCTCCATCACTGTTACTTCCAAGAGGGTCCTCAGACCCTTTCTTTCTGTTGGTTTTACTTAATGATTTTTTTTTTTTAATTTTGGGGTCAGCAGGGGTTAAAGGACAAGTTAACACCTGAGGTTAAGGGAGAAGTACAGAATCCTTTTCAGAAATCTTTAATAAAGAATTTGGAATGTCTACTGCTTTGTGTCCCTGTTCTGTCCTGGCTATTTTTTTCTCTTTAAATATTTATTGGTTTCCTTGCCAATATTTTGGCTTCTTTCTCCTTTGCTCATTGATACAGCTCCCTTGTGCTGTGACTTTCTTGCATTATCATTTGAACTTAAAGTGTCCTTGAAGTGATTTTCTATAATGACTTCAGCAACATTTTATCTTGTATCTTTTAAAGCTTTGACAGCAGATTTTAGCATCTATTTCATTTTTACAAAAGAAATTGAATCCTGATGACAAAGCAGATTTTGATTTTGTAATTCATAGATTTTTTTAGACAGATAATACCTTAAAGATATCAATCCCTTTATTTAACAAATGAACAAAGTAAATTACTTTCAGCCAAAGAGATAATTATTATGAGAATAGAAGGAGATTCCAAATCTCTTAATTTCCAATGCCCTTTCCACTGCATTGTGCTTTCTTAAGAATTTTTTAAAGAAAATATTAAGTCTAGTTATTCATGACTTAATCATTTAACTAAAAAATATATTTAAAAATAGAAAGAGTTATTAATTTATTGCTTTCTTTCTGCTATGATTTCTTAATTTTTCTAAAATTTCTCATATACCTAAAGGTACCAGCCCCAGATCTCTACTCTTCTTTGCAAGCTCAAATGATAATTCTGATTTACCTCATCACTTCAACTGTCAGCTCTCACCTCCCACCTCCATACAGATGAGTCTCAAGTTTATATCTCCAGGACCCTCAAGCCTCTAGTTTCTCTTTAACTTTTAATTTAAATGAGCAAGTACCACCACAGAGGTCAATATACAAAACAAAACAAAATAAATAAACTGTCAAAGAAAACATGCAAGTCTGGACATCAGTAAGAAAAACTTTATTAAGGGGAACTACTGCAATGGAGAAATGCTCCAAATATTCAGTCTATAAGTGTTCTAAAAGTCAGATAGAAAGGGCTTTTTTCGGGAGGAATAAATAAGACTAAAAGAAACCAGGTATGGGGGAGTGGGGTGAACAGTTAGCATAATCAAACAGTTGAGCAGAAAATGTTTTTCATTGTCCCAGTTCTTGGGAAGGGCCATAGAGAGTTGTTCCATGTCCCAGTGCTTTCATAACATCAGGGACACGGTCAAAGTGTATAGAGGAGGAGAAAAACCTAACTAAATTTTGGTTAAGTCACATTAGTGGGCATTTTGTTCAGATTGATCAGTGAGAACAAATAGCACAATTAATCCTTTATTAAACAAAGAGTGGTGATTAAAAGCATCTGTATCCGGCATTGTCATAGGTAATCAAGGGGATCGTCACAAGAATCATCTGAATCATATGGAAAAGGATAGCTCTTTGCACCAAGCTGTTTCTTGGAACACAAAAAGGTAGGAGCATTTCTTAATCATTTTTGTTTTTCAGGAGTATAGAGATTAGGTAAAATTCAATATTGCCAAAACAAATACACACTTCTATTTTACCTCAGGAAATATTACTTTACCTTATTAAAATATTTTATATTTCCAGCTTCTCTGTTCTAATTAGTAATATTACTAAGAGCTCAGCAGCTCTGTGACCAGCACTCAGATCTTTGGATTGCCCTTGATCACATAGCACTCCAAGCTAACACAGGAAAGCTACAGTTATTTGGTTGGGATAAAATGACTGCATTTCCTCTCTCTTCACCCACTTCTTGCCCATCACTGTTACTTAAACTTTGAAGAACTACTTACTATAAATTTTCCAGGAGAAGTTTTGTACTCTACTCTATACCGTTCTCTATCCTTGTAAAGCTCTCGACTTGCTTTTCTCTGGCCCAACCTCTTTATTTTCCTAAAACCCCTTTCATTGTGCCTTTTGGAATGCTCCATTATAATCCACTTCCTATGTGTCCCCTACCTCTTCTCCGTATGTTCCCTGTCAGTTACTTCCATGACACTGCTTCCAGTATTCTCTCAAGTGGAGGTTGCTTTTTCTCTCCTACCCAATGTTTCTTCAGTTTGAATAGTTTTTTTTGGGGGGGGGGCGGAGAATGAAAATCTCTGTTGGTGTATTTATCAGGTTTACATTACATTTATATATTAATCTATGAATAATTGACATCAAATCTACATATCTAAAAGTATTGAAAGTATTTCATTCTTTCAAGTATCCTTGAGAAGCATTTCAATTTTCCTCATATAGCTTTTACATATTTCTTTTTATTCAAAAGTATTTTATTTTACATTGTTCTTTTAAGTGGAGTATATTCTTCAATATATTTTCTAGCTAGTTGCTTTTGTATGTGAAGGTTAGTCTA